>JAHTLZ010000195.1:13033029-13071873 GCA_023846285.1 Phrynocephalus versicolor
GTTTCTTTCAAATACTGTTAGCGGCTTAGGATCCTTCAAGAGAAAGGTGGCATAGAAATAAATAATAAACAAACAAACTCAACAGATAATCTGCCTTTAGAAAAAAATCACAGTCACTAGCAATATATTCTCACTGAGCTACCTACTACACACATCCCAAAACCATTTTCTTTGCGAACTGCTGACAGATCAGATCCTATCAGTCTACAGTATATATGAAGCTAGAGATAGAGAAGGCTTGCAGGAGAAAGGAAAGATCATGCCAAGTTGCATGGGATGTATGCTTCTGAACACTTCCCATGAACTGGGCTCAGAGATCTATAATCTCACTATACTGGAGGTGATACTCTAATTATCTGCAGCACTGGGCAAGGGGTCTCCGCCCCATGCATGCATGGTTGCAGCTGCAACCAGAAGCTATTGTATGGCCCTGATCTAGTTCTGCATGGCCATGCAGCCGCATAGCTAGTGGGAACATTGCTCCATGGAAGACCCAAGTATCATGGATGGTACTTCCACAGGTCTTCACTACTCTCCCTACAGCTCCTGTGCCTCACAACAACACTTTGTGTAGCAGGTGGGGGATAGCATGCCACTTCTCCTTTTAGAATCGAAAGCTTTTTGTGTGGGAGCAGAGGTGAGGGCCACCATGAAAGCTAGCTGTCTATAAGTGATATGCACAAATTTAGTACAAGATAAGCCTGGTGGACGAAGCAGACCACTGGGCAGACTCACAACTTTAGGTGGCAATTTGTTAATCTCTACTGGAGGATTAAACTGTAAATTAAATTTTCCCTAAAATGGTGAAACCTGTTACGCTTCCACGTGTAAACCGGGCTGCTGCTTCCTTCCAAATGACCCAATGCCGAAGAAAAGCATAGTGATGCAGTGGTACCCCAGTTCATGAAGTTTATCCGTTCCTCAGGATGCTTCGCAAACCAGAAATTTCATAAACCAGAACCGCAAGGGCCCACAATGCATCCTGGGAAATGAAGTCCTTTAAAAAAAAACCCGTAAACTAGTGTTTTCTGAAGTTTTCCCGGGGGGGGGGGGAATCATAAACAGAGACATTACTTTCAATGGACTTCGTTTTATAAACCGGAAATGACTTTAACTAGGGTGTTTGTAAACCAGAGTACCACTTTATGTGAAAACTGGCATAGTCAATTACTCATGCAGGTATGAAACATCCAGCCTCCATCCCCACCGCAACATGACAATGCCATTCTTTCAACATCCTAGGGGTTCCCCAATTTTCTTATACATTTATTTATATTTATTTATTTATTTGTTAGGTTTATATCCCGCCCATCTTCCCAGGAGGGAACTCTGGGCGGCTTACAGTAAAAGTAGTAAAAACATGCCAACATTTCTTGCTCAGGGAGTTCTCCTCTGTCTATGGCAGGCCTGCCCAAAGTCCGGCCCGGGGTCCAAATCCGGCCCGCTAGGCCATTCTGAGTGGCCCGCAGCTGGCCGGCCCACCCCTCCCTCCCCCTCCTTCACCCCATGTTTTTTAGAAGAAAGTAGGTGGGGCTTGCAGTGGGGTGGCAGGGTTGGGGAGCAACCGGCCCCTGACACATTCTCAGCCACCAAATCTGGCCCTCCTTACAAAAAGTTTGGGCACCCCTGGTCTATGGGATGTGGAGACAATCTTATTATATGTGGGAGGATGTTAATAGACATAGGGTCCCCACAACTCCATGCAATTCTTTATTTTTGTAGTTGGAACAATGATCCTTGAACTACCAGAAAATCTGAAAAAAATGATTCTCCATCCCACTAAGATTGCCCATCCCTGCTTCTGAGGGATGCTCCAAAAGCTACCCATTTGTCACTTGTAGTGCTGTGCCACCAGAAGATTCGGGTCCTGCTCGGAATAAACCGCAGGTTTCTAAACATTGGGAATTCACATACAAATCCTAGTTTGCTGTACTTACAGCCCACAAACAAAACAGTTCCGTAAGGAATGGAGCCTTCATCGGTTTCTACGATACACCAAGCGTTAGATCCACCTGGTGGTGTAACAGAGACGTTTTGGACTTGAATCGTCATGCTCTCGGTGGAGAGAGGGGCAATCGGACATTGATGAGGTGGACACTGACTAAAATTCAGAGTGGTCATTTTTCCTCCATTCTTCCATACACAGCAGAAGGTCACGCTGGATCCTACGTGCACAACTCGGTCTAAAGGATACATGCCACCATCTTTTCCTGCAACAGAAAGGACAGGCATGAAGAAAAGAAAGTTCTGCTGCAGTCCATCATGTTTCTGCGTCAGCTGAGCAGCTGCCCTGCATGCTTAAATACTTCTAGAGGTGCAAACTTTTCTTTTTATATGAGCTTTTGGCAAAGGGATCTCTTCAAATATGTGCACTGTATTCCAAAAAAAAGGCTACGAAACAAAAGATGGTAGCTTCCAAGAGTTATTCAATCAGTCTTTATTTATGGCCCACACTTATCCATCATCTGCCATCACTTTCTTTTGTTACCAAACCAGAAGAAAGCCAGGAAGAAGTGAGGGGGACAAACAGCTTTAAAGGGGAGAAACATTCACCCTGGAAGTTTCTGGTGGCAAAATGTCCCATTAGTGCAGTTGTTCCCAACCTTCCTGATGCCGCGACCCTTTAATGCAGTTCCTCATGGTGTGGTGACCCCTTGCCCTGCTTGGAAGAGGCCACAAGCCCCCTTTGGCAGGCCACTGCTGCAGGTGCCATAGAGAACTTCCCTCTACAGGCACCCTTAGCCAATCACAGCCTACGGTGCCACTGACTGACATCCCCTCCAACCTATCAAGCTGTAACTCACTCTTTCCCCCCTTCCTCCCCCTCCAGACCCAAGCCATTTGTGCCTTTTTCATCACTGACTCATGACAATCCTTGTGAAATGGTCGTTCAATCCCCAAAAGGGGTCCTGACCCCCAGGTTGGGAACCACTGCATTAGTGAGTCAACTCTGGGAGGGAGACAGAAAGGGTTCTTGGTAGAGTACCGATGTGCTCCACAATTCACATTCAACTCCACTGGCTTCAGAGCAAGACTGCAATGTCTTTTGAGGGAAACCTTGAACCCTGTCGCAACCTGTGAACCAGTGGGTCCTGCTTCTCCATAAACCTTCCATACTTCACATTACAGTGAAGATTCAATCTTAGAGCCTTTTCACACGACCCCTAAGATCCGCTGGCCACTTAAATTCGGACCAGAGATCTTAGGGGTTTGTCGCTGTTCCTGCGTTCCCACCCCCTCCGCAATCCTGGCTGCTGGCTGTGTGAGGGGAGGGAGAAAAAAAGGAAGAAAAGAATGCCGCTCACCTCCGTTCTGCCATCCTGGCACTGCATTCGGATCTCTTAAAGGGGGGGCAAAAAAAGAACAAACAGAAGCAAGGAGAGCCCGGCAGTCACTACGTTATATCTGCATCAGGAATTTTCACCTCCAGTGAGCAGGTACCTGAAAAGTGCGCTGGGACGCGCTTAGGTGGGCGTGGTCGCACTTAATTATCTGTAAACTCCGGAGCTGGTGGGGAAACAATTTTAAGCTCTGGAGCTGGGAGCCATTTGCGGCAGAGTTTAGGGATCGTGTACAAATACCCTTAGAGGTATTTGTAAAAAATCATAGATAAACTCTTGTGGTCTTAGAAAGAGCAAATGAGGAGGCCATTCACTACTCTACAAAAGTAAAAATACTCTAAAACAGTAAAAATACTCTAAAATACATAAACATCTCAGTCCTAGGCTGCACTCAACAGCATCACCTTACCAGGAATGTTCACAATTTCGCTCCACTGACTCCATGTCTTCCACCCAGCAAATTCGTCCTCATGAAAGAAACTGCGGATCCTGACGTAGTGTGTGGTGCAATTAAAAGGCAAGTGTGCTGCCCATTTCCAGTAGAGGAGAGTGTTCTCACCTTTTAATCTTGAACGAAATGTCACCTAGCGATACAAATCAATTTTTTTAAAAAAAAACTTGGCTTGTTGATAAATCATGATTTTGGATATGGGTAGCATGATTATTAGGCATTCAGAGAAAGTGAAATCAAATGTTGCCCAAGATATTGGAATAAAGCAGTGTTGGCGAGCCTATGGCATGGGTGCCAAAGGTGGCACTTAGAGCCCTTTCTGGGGGCACTCTACATCGGTCCTTCACAACCACCTGTATTCAGGTTTAATTGCTGCATTGGCACTGTGAGAAATTAGTGGGTTCTGAATAGCAGTTTGGGTACTCGGTCTCTAAAAGGTTCACCATCGCTGGAATAGAGGATAGTCTGGCATTTGTGAAAGGTGCCTTTCTGTTCTGGAACACGTCATTGAACCATAGATGGGTGTGATACACAAACCATCTGAATTGGATACGCAGGGGGAGTACATTATTTTTGTTGCTTTTCTGAATTGTAGCATAGGTAGCCCAAAATGTTATGCCTCCAAGCAACCAAAAGGGGCGGGATTTTCACCATACAGACTTCTAGTCTCTGTATATACCTTTAAAAAAAACAGGCAGACTTCTAAGGGTGAGAAACAAAATAAATGTCTTTCTACTTCCATATTGAGCAATCTTTGTGTGCCTCAGCTGGGAAGCAGAAGGAAACACTCTTAGAGTTGCAGCGCTCCCTGGGAATTGCCTCACTACATCATGGGAAGGTAGCTCAATGAAAAGCTCTCCCAAGGGTCTGATAGGGAGCAAGACTAACACTGGGACAATTTCAAGGAAGCTGTGAAAATGAGCCATTGTTCCTTTCTGCTTCTCAACCTGTGTGTGCGACTGGAGTGGTTTGCCAGTTCCTACTCCAGGTGCCTACAACACATGGAGAAAAGCACAATATGGAGGTAGGAAAAAATTAATTTGTCTTCTGATTGTTCTCCTTCCACTCCCAGTAGTCTGCTTGGGACAATTTTTTCTTATTTTGCACTCAAGTTTGCATTAAATTACATTCTACTGCGGTATTTTGCTGCCAGCTTCTTTTCTGTCTCTCACTTCTGGCTCATCCCTTTCTATTGCAAGTATTTAATCATGTCTTTATTAATGCAGTAAATGACTCAGTTTTAGTCACAGACTATTTTTATCCCAAAAGCAGCAAACAACCTCACTGCTTTGTTTGCTAGCCTTCATTCTAGAATCAACTGACTTGAATCAAAGCAGATTTGTTGTGTTGCTTAGAGGGTAAATCTTCCATTATCCGATAGACAGTCACTGCTGTGTAGTGGTTAGGACGTTGGGCTCTGACTCCCTCCTGGCTACAAATTTCGCCAAGGCCCAATTCAGCTGCTCAATAAAGCAGCTGATATTAAATTGTGAGCTGAGGAAGGACATGAAGGGTGGGAGATGAGCCTGCCCCTCCTATCCTACATGTCATGTGTAGAGAGGTACATCTGAAAAGGAGGGTGGTGTCTACCCTAGAACACCTCAATAAAATCAGCAACCCTGGTTGTTCAGGTAAACTTGCAAACCCACAATACATCACAATAACAAATAGGATCTCTCTCTCTCTCTCTCTCTCTCTCTCTCTCTCTCTGTGTGTGTGTGTGTGTGTGTGTGTGTGAGAGAGAGAGAGAGAGAGAGAGAGAGAGAGAGAGAGGGTGCAATGATGGATGGATGGATTTAAACACAGAGAACATACAGGTAAAGGGATACAACTTACCAGATCTACTTCTTCCATGGGATCTTTATACAAGATCTGAATTTCCCAGGTAACATCCATTTCATATGGAAAAGCTGAACCGCCATCATACCACTCCAATTCAAATGTGTCAGAAATATAGTCAGGAGTCAACCTATCGATGTGTGGAGTGGGAGGAATGAATGCTGGAAGCAAGAGAATGAAAATTCGTTTCAGATCTAGTTATCAACAGCTGCAAAATGCTATTTGTTACTGCTTTTTCCAGTGCCAATTAGATGCAAACTTGTTCCACTTTGGTCCTTTAAAACTCTTCATATTTATTCCTAATGGTGGAATTCACACCACCAATTGTAGACTAAATTTCACTGGAAACAAATGTAAGAAGAGCACTGCCGGACCAAATCAAACATCTATCATGATGCAGCATTCTGTTCAGATGGTGGCCAACTGCAAGTCCATCAAGAGGACTTGACTATAAAGTTGAGTGAAAGGTAAAGCATTTGTTCCATATGGATAAAACAAAACTGATAATTCTCAAGTAGCGTTTTGTTCAATGTGTATTTATCAAAATTTATCTGATTCTTAACATGTGGTGGTTACAGTTTAATAGGAAAACATATTTTTGCACAACGAATGTTCCAGGTTAAATCCCTGGCAGCATCCCCTCAAATTTTCCACCCCGTTGTATGGGGCCCTGTCCCGCCCATGCATGCACTCCCCTAGCCCAGATAAGGGCTAAGGCTAGGAAAATGGTTCCCAAAACATTTTGGCTTCATGCATCCTTGGTAGTGTTCCAGAAACCATGATGATTCAATAAAAAATTAACAAAAATATAATTGAAACAGCTTATATTTTAAAATAATCTCAAAATTTAAGTCAGTATCCTATAACTAGACTATCTGGTCTCTTCTAGAAAAACACAGAGAGAGAGAGAGAGTGAAATATAATAGGAATTCTAATTCTACCCAACTAAGGTGGAATAGTTTCTAATACAGTCTTTAAAATATATAAAGGGAAAGAAACAGTGGCACTGAAAAAAGAGGGAAAGTAGCACTGCAGAAGGGAATACAAAAGACAAGGGGAGGGGGGTAGCATTAGAGATCCTAGGCCACTGATGGTGAACCTATGGCACGGTTGCCAAAGGTGAAACTCAGAGCCTTTTCTGTGGGCACCTGACATCACCCCTTCACAGCAACCAGTATTCAGGTTAAATTGCTACACTGGCACTTTGCAAAAAAAAAAAAAAACCTACTGTAATGAGTTTTGAATCACAATTTGGGCACTCGGTCTCTAAAAGGTTCACCACCACTGGCTTAGGCTATGAACATCCATAACTCATGCTCTAATAAATGTCTGATAAATGTCTGTTTTGTGTTTTAAAATAAGAAGCTAAGCATTTATATACCACTGATTTCAACGGAAGAGAAAAATAAGCATAAGACTGAAACATATGGGATATAGGAGTCTTTATTGCATCCTATGACTAACCTATTTGCCTCAGAACCACACTGGCCAGTTTTGTATTAGGCTCAGTGGGCTAGAGCACTGAAAACTGTTGGCTACAACGTCAGCAGCTCAGCGGTTCGAATCCCGGGTGCCACGCAGCAGAGTGAGCTCCCGCTGTTAACCCCAACTCCTGCCAACCTAGCAGTTCGAAAGCATGGAAATGCAAGTAGATAAATAGGTACTGCTGTAAAAAGTGGAAAGGCAAAACAGTGTTTCCTTGCAGCCATGCCGGCCACATGGCCACGGACTTGCACAACACTGGCTTTGTGGCTTGAATACGGAGATGAGCACCGCCCCTAGAGTCGGACACGACTAGGACGCATGTGCGGGGGGGGGGACCTTTGCCTGTACCTTTTTCTTCTGAATGCCTTGGGGAAAGAAATAATGTCAGTGCCATGCTTTTATGGCAAAACCGTGGAGAAAATGTTTGTGCATTGACTTCTATTGTTTTTCAAAACCACTAGAGAGAAGTTTTACATCCATATAAAACTGGTCTGCTTCCAAATGTATAAACAGAGGCTAAATTGTTATGAAAGGGAAGGTGCTCTTCTGGAAGATTACAAGCTGGCTGAATACCAAGATAAGAAAATGCTTCTATTTCATTCTCAAGTCCTGTACTCCGAAGATAGAGAGCCCTCCTTTTCAGTGCTCCAAGAGAAAAGACCAGTGGATTTTATAGGATTCTACCAAAATAAGCTACATTTCTTTTGGGAGACAGAGATGTGTATATATTGATTTATATATACACATCTCTGTCTCCCAATTTATATTGTTATATCTAAATGATTTATATTGTCTATTTACACACACACTTTTTAGACTGTATTATGAAATTATACAGAGCAGATTGCAAATCTGTTGTCTTATACTGCATTAGCTTATGCAATAAAGAGATGGGCAACCAACAGATTCCAGTGCCCAAATATGGCTCCCTCAGAATCAATCAATCAATCAATCAATCAATCAATCAATCAATCAATCAATCAATCAATCAATCAGTCAGTCTGTTTGTCTGTTTGTCTGTCTGTCTGATTTATATAGCACCCATCTGGCAGCCAAGGCTGCTCTGGGCTGTTTACAACTGTAAGGGTTCGAACTCCCCTATGTTCGGTTCTGACCCATAAAGGAGGCTCAGCCACGTTATTTGTAGAAATATGCAATAAACTTTTATTAAGCAGTTCCATGTTTATGTCATTTTCTTGTACAACACTGTTAGCACACAATGGAGAAAGCTCTTTTATGTTTGAATCTTCATAAGCTGAACTTTTGAACGGTGAGGTTACTTGTACTTCTTCTTTCACTGGGTTTCTCACATATAAAAGTGATGACTGGGGGAACCCTTCCTGAAGCACTGAGTCCCACAACAAGGGTGTTTGGCCCACTGGGCCACCGGGTTTTCCAGTGTCCCCCTCTTCCATTCTGACTGAACATCCTGGCCAGTGAACGGGTTTTACTTGTACAAAACAATTGTACGTTTCCAGTTTCTCGACTCTAAATCTAGGTGGCTCATTTCTCCATGCCTCTCCCTCGGTCTGGGTACCAACATCCCTTAACGGTTCCTTTCAACCCGCATCACTGCCCTCCTCCACCACCCATAGGTCTTCCATGCTGCCCGTCACCGAAAAGGACACTCTTATTGGTTCATTCTCTTCTCCCGTTTTCTCTCTGTCCTTAGCTTCCACTTCACCTAGCATCTTCTCATCTTCTCCTTTGAATCCCAATTCACCTATATTGTATTAAAGGCTCACGGCATTAGGAAGGTTGAGAACCTCACTGCTGTGAGGCATCCACGAGCACAGTCCTCTGACCCACCACCACCACCACATGGCTTTTTCACCCTGTAGCTGTTGCAACCGTTTTTGTTCCAGTCATGATAGAACCCATTGGGGGGAGGTGTGCACGCATGACCCAAGCCCTATGCAGAGGGAACACTGATTAGGGCAGCATGTCGCAGGAATGGGTATGGCTCTTTAAGGTCTAGAGATAAGGATGTTGGCCCCTACCGCCCCCAACCCCTTAACTAACATATAGAAAGAATGAGAACATACGAAGCAGCCTTTGTATAAGGACAATGCATACTCACTAATATTTTTCTCCGTAAGGAAGAACGCATTTTTAGCTACAGCTTTTTTCACTTCTCCAGATGAATCCAAAGTGGATATTTCTATGCTGAGAGAGTCAAACAAAATGAGTGGAATGGCTTGGCTTTTCTTCTCTGTTTCTAAACAAGTGCGGCTGGGGGTGGAGCTGGAAAAATGGCACAAAATGGAAGCCGAAATCAGCCACGTGTTCAAATGAGCAAAGAAACATTTATTGCTTGGGAAATTCCTTTTAGAAAGTAATTTAGACAGATTATAGACTAAATATTTTTTCAGTTCTCAAAAGTCACTGAGCAGCAATGGGGTGGCTGATGTGATCACCGTCTCAAAAAAACAACTCATTACCTGATATAGCAAAATTCATAACTGCAGTCACCCACAGAGGCTGTGGTCCAGGTACAAATGACTTCATCAAAACTGTGTGTTATACATGTCAGATTCTGAGCCTTGAGTGAAGAATCTGGAAACACAAAATTAACATTATTGAGCAACTGTTCTTTGAAAAGTGACAAAAAACACCAACATCAAACTCATTAATATACTGTATAAATAATCCAGCATTCAGACATAATTTGCAATTAGTTGTGGGGCGTGGAATTTAGGTGCAACCTATCTACTACTTATTATGCGGCCCTTTCATTAATCTCCAGACAAATCAAAAACACTTACATCTCCACCACCAAGGCCAAAGCCAATGACTCATACTTAATAGGTTTTGGGAAGGATTGCATAGGTGTGACTTTCACAAAACCCAGGCCACTGTACATCTAACAAGCCTATTCTGGCCAATGTCCACCTAACGAGCCTATTCAGGCCACTGTCCACCTAATGTTCCTATTCAGACCAGGGTGGTGACAAACCAAGTTGAACTATAAATTAGAAGCCTTGCACCAACTTTCCTCAGACTGACAAAGCTACCTGGATGAGTAGTGAAACGTTTCAATCTCACAAGAAAAGTTGCCATGATTCAACTTCTGGATATGGCCCACAAAATTCATGTCAGTAGCCACCTCCTGCCTTTTGGGTCACTCTCTATAACAGAAGTGATCTAGTATCATCGTTTCCAGAAGTTAACATAACCCAACTTACATTCTGCCACTCGTGATCAAAGCACCCCCAGCAATTTATGTGATCACTCTTTCGCAAATGTAAAATCCCAACATGATTTAAGCAGCCATTTTACATTTGCATCAAGTTTTGAGGTCACTTCATCTATTTTACTGTAATTTGTAAGGCCTTATTAGTCCACCAAATCACAGCTAAGCCAATTGAGGTTGAAGGCAAATGGCTTGCCTAAAGCATCAACTGGATTCATAACCGAGTTGAACATTCATACCTGGGACTACATAAATCATACTCAGTCTTGTGTAGAATATCCAGTGTACTGAGCTGCTATGCCATGGAGGGTAACATTCATAAATTATTGTGTACATTCAGGGGATGAAACATAGATATAGGCCTTTAGCACACTTCTAATTAGCACAATATTTAATGAACATGGTAATTTGGCACACTATTAATAACCTGGCGTTCTCCATTGTCTTATATAGAACCCTAACTCAATACAATCTACTCCTGAAAGCTCAAATTCAGAAAACTTATATTAGTTTTGTCCATCTACTGCAATGACTGCCAGGGTCTTAATGCTATCAACACTCTGAATATTCACTACTTGTATTAGTAATGTCAATGTCACCTTGGAAGCTCATCACCAGGTGTCAACAAACTACAGTACTGTAATTCTGCTTGATTCCATTTCCACCATCTCACTCCCATCCCAATACAATACATATGTGAACTAGTGCTCCAGGATTTGTACCACAAGTGTCTGAAGCAGTGGACTGTATCTACAAATACTGACTTTGAAATAAATTTGTTATTCATCAAGATGCCACAAGACTCTCCCTTTTGTTTTGATTTGATTTTTGGTTTGGTTGCTGATGAAACTGGCTAACGCAGATACCTCTCTAAAATGTCCTAAATACCGGTTTGCATATGAAACAGGGATAGGAGTTCACTAAAAAGATTTTTAAAATGAGTACATGGCAGACTGGAGCATTGCTCATCTTGCTTTTTGCACTGCAAAGCAATTTTCCTACTCGTCCCAATACAGGGCTGGAGAAACAGACTGCTTTAAGCAATGGAGTGCGCGGGCATAATTTGGGCAAAGAAAAATGGACTTCACTCCCACCCTGCAGGATCCATTTAATCCTTAAACTGAACCCTCTTTATTGAGTAGGCAAAGCAGAGTCAGTCTCTGTTTTTGTGTTTGCATGTTGGTGCATGAGCATATCTGAAGTCCAAACCAGATGAATATATCCATTAATCATATATACATCTGGTTTGGCTTTCAAAGCCTGTTCTCTGCAAATATAACAGATGTGTGCTCCCATTATTTTTAGGGTAATGGCTTATTTAATGGCCTAAAATGGGACTATTTTTCCACCATTACTCTTGGTTTTACATACAGTACTTGCAAAATCTATCAACTTGCGCACTTCATTGGGTTAAGTTTATCTTGAACACAGTTAGATGTCCAAACTGCAGACTATACTTCCATTTTATTATGGCTGTGAAGTCACCTATCAACCGTTACCCGATACTGGATTTTTAAAAATTAACTGTAGTTAAGACTAACTGTACAAACAAAATGAGCTAAAGTCGATGTAAAAGAGAAGCAAATACTTCCAATTCCCTGGTGGCTCTTTCCAAGGAAGGGACAGGCAGCACAATAAGTCCAAGGCTCGCTATAAATTAACACTATGTCCAAACAAGTTCTATGTGTTACAGTGGACTCCCTTTCACCACCTATGTAACTAAGCTCCAGTCATCTCACAGGAAAATTAATGCAAGTTTCTACACCAAGTTCTCTACTTGAAGAGTAAACATGAACATTCTCAAAATGACGGGTTTTGTCACAACTCTCAAAAGGCTCTTGAGAACTTGAAAGGAAACCATTAGGGGAAATTAAATATGTTCCCTCTGATTTACAGGTGACCACATGTAAAACAATAACCCATGATGCCACAGAATGTCTAACAATTACACATTCTCCCCATTATAACTTTGATGTACATGGGAGTCTCCAACCAAGCTTTACACAAGCATACAGTACATATTCTATTCATTGACAGTATGCCTCTTCCCCAAGAACGCAGATACCTGCCACAAGATACACAGGCAGACAGCAGCCTGTCTCAAGTGGAATTTGCTCCCATAGCTAGGTTTGTGTTGTTTTGCTGCATCTAATGTCTATTTCCTGCAATGAACCCCATAAATCCCTTTCATTCTTACCTTCTGATGACTTGTATTGCCCAATCTCTTTCAAGTCCCTCAAAGCGTAGAAGCCTGACTTTATGAAGGAGCCACAATTTTACACAAACAGGGAAGAACATTGGCAGGGCTTGTTTAGAGTAACCGAACAATGCAGACAGGTACAACCATGACAACAGATAAATAACCTATCTTTATAATTCTACTTCCCTTTTTCCACATGCTCAAGGTAGCTTATGTTTCTTCCTAAGAATCAGCTTTGACCTTTCAGAACCTAATGATCCATACATACAGTAATAAAACAAACAGCAAAATATAAGATCAAACCATTCCATGATGACAACCCTCCAAATGTTATGGAGTATTTTTGCAAGTTTTTTTAAATTACATTCTCAGCTATAGATAGATAGATAGATAGATAGATAGATAGATAGATAGATAGATAGATAGATAGATAGATAGATAGATAGATAGATAGATAGATAGATAGATAGATAGATAGATTCTACACACACACACAGAGAGAGAGAGAGAACTGCAATCCATAAATTAATCCTATTAGTCTTAAAATACAACAGACCAATATTCCAGCCAACCTCTCAACACATCATCCACTCTATTTAATTCAAAAACCAACATCTAACAAATGGCACCATATTTTAAGGAAATAACCTTTTATTTTTTTTCCAATCAATCTGAGTAGGCAGTTTTCCATTAATGCTATTGCCCATATCGTATCTTTGGAAGGAAAGTCCTTGATAATTTGTCCACGTCCAGGCAGTTTCAGTTCTTCCAACCCCTACACCAAACGTTACGGAATGCAACACTTCAAGTCTCTACTAATAGGCTATAATTGTCAAAATGGGCAAATGCTAAAGTACAAAACCTCTGGAGTGTATCACATTGTGAAAACCTTGTGTGAAGTATAAACTACAAGACAACAGTTATGCAGGAAACCAGAATAGCAAAAGAACTATCAAAATCCACCAACCTGTTTTCTGACTGTGGACCAAGGGGTTCAGGATAAAGAGAGGAGTTACTGCCAACAGAAAACACGGAATTTGATTAATCCACATTATTTTGTAATTCCGTACGAAGAGCTGGTCACCTTAAGCCGGAAAGAGCATCATCCTTCACACAGGCAGGCTCTAACAATTGAAAACAAAACAAAAAAAGGAAAGTAAATTTACAATGCAATTAAATTTCCTAACATTATGGGCATACATTCTTGGTTAATATTATACAATATAAATGGATCAGTGCCTTGGTTTTTGCAGATAGAAAACTGTGGAGGGTGAATTACTGCATCCTCTCTATCTCGCTCTCTTTTTTGGCATAACTTCCAGTATTTGCTGTTGGAACCCGTGAGAGCCTGAAAGCGCTTACAAGTTTGACAAAATCTGTTATTTTTGTCAGATACTGTAATCATAAACATGCTTGGGGTATTTGCTCATGCAGCAGCTGTAAAGAAAATTAATACAAATACGGGACAGCCTGATGTGTGTTGTGCTATTGACAGATGGCCAGAAAAAGCTCCAGTGGGTATTTTTTTATCAACTCCCAAGGCATATGTGGTGTGGGAGAAGAGTGATCATTAAGAAATTAAGAGAAGTGGATCAAGACAGGAGGAAGTTGAATAGATACTGGCCCCACCTATATTTGCTCCCTAATGGCTTCCATGTCAGATTTATGATGCTGGTAATGACTTATAAAACCCTAAACATTTAGGGACCTCATTACCCATCAGAACATCTCTACCCAAGAGCATCATCTACCCAGTCCAACTAATTCTCTCAGGCCAAATTACTGAGGCTGCCTACAATGAGAGAAATAAAGAATACCAGGACCCAGATTTTCCAGCAGTAGCACCCTTACTATGCAACAAACTTCCATCAGAAATTAGACAACCCCGTCACTACAGATCTTCAGCACATCATTAGAGCTGCTTACAGAGGCCTTTGGCAACATTTTAGGCTAATCTATGAGACCCATGCATTATATTTGTAACAATGGTTATTGTTTTTAATACACCAATGTCCATGTTGTCTATGAAGTCATTTTACATGTAACTTGGTTTGATCTGTATTATCCTGTGTCAGTCTTAGAGAGTCTTTTTTTTTTTTTAGTTTTTGGTGCTATGCTTTTCGTTATTTTGCAATGTTAACTGTCTGCTTGCTCCAATTAATTATGTCAACTACCCTAAGTAGGGTTCCACTACATTGGGTGGTCTATAAGCTCGATAAATAAGTAAGATAGAGCTGAAGCACAATGACAACAGGGGCATAGCCTTTAAAAGGTTGAATGTCCTACTACTGAGTTTGCTACTGACCTTGCTCAGACCAGTAGACAGAAAGGAAGATTCATCCCATTTATTTTTGGCAGAAGGGTGGTATTTCAAGCAGAGGAACCTTGGCCGACTCCCTTCTACACTCACCTCTATGTTTATTACATATGGTTGAGTCACTTCCACCTTGACCTTATACATTAATGGCACTTATGTCAGTAATACAGGGCTATTAAATACACTGAAGTCTGGCACTCTAAGGGGTGTCAATTACTGAATCAATCCACCTCAGGCTAGGCCATGTTCTTTTCCTATTACCATCAGTGCTTTCCTACATTATTGTCTGTACTGCCTTTTGTTCTTCTTGCAATATGTCCAAAAACTAGACCCTCTCTTGAGTCATTTTAGCTTCTAGGGAAACTCCAGGCTTCATTTCATCTAGAACTTGACAATCTGTGGTATCCATAAAACTCTTATTCCAGCACCACAATTCAAATGAATTAATGGCTTTGTGGTCAGCTTTCTTCATTGTTCATTGTTTCACGACTATACACAGTTATCAGAAATTCCACAATCTGAACAGCCTTGACCTTGGTCTCCAAGTCCTTACTTTTGCCTTTAAAAATTTTTAACTTTAATTTTTAATCTCCCCTAGGTTTTTTGGAGATTTCGGTTTTGGTTAAATACTGAGCCAAACGATAGAAAACATCCAACAGTTGCATTTTTTTCATTATCCATTAAGAATTTTTAAAAGGTCATGTGGTTCAGGATTGTTTTCATTTTCTGCCTTAAGATCACAACATTCATAAAGCTACATAATTCTTCTCTAGTCATTATTTTTGTCATTTTAATAATCGATGCCATTATCCCAATCCATTCTGCACTCCTTTACTCTCTCTTGTGGCTCTCTAACCCCCCTTTTCTTAAATAAAACCCAACAGAGGCTTTAATAAAAATACCCTAAAATAAATATATACTTCTATTTTGACCATCACTTGTAAATGCATTATGCTTTGTTTTTATGGGAGGGGTTTGTGTTGTCTTTGACATCACCACCAGCAAAGCAAGTGCATTGCGGTCAACTCTTCTCAACCTAAACATTCTTCTAAAATTAGCTGATTCAACCTTTGGCTTTCAAAAATCACTGAAACGGTGAAGGAACACACTATTTTTAACAACCATCAGTTCTTTGGCAGTCAGACTGAGATTTACTCCCCATTTGGCTGAATTCATTTAACCAAATGTTCCCTGTAACTTTTCCAAAACCAAAATGCTTGGGTAAGCTTCCTCGCCTTTCCTTTTCCTAAGAAAACATCCTGCTTTCTCACTAATGTGCCGCAAAGAGTTTTCTCACAGGCACGAAAAGCCCATCAGTACCTTAATGTACAGCGGGCAGGCCAGCAGAGAGACACATTCACATACTCAACTATCCAGTTTAGCAATCTGCAGAGTTCCACTGCTATTTCCTTCTTTGTTGGCCTACATTAAGCCACTTATCACACCCTTTAAACTTATATTTTATGCCCTTCTCTTAAAAGCTGAACACTGGATCAGCAGAACAATGCTAAATTACCGTAACTGTATATTAATAGAGGATATGTCACTAACATATACAAATTTTGTATTAGGTCTTAAAACTGAATAGGGGCTTAAACAGGGTGGTTAAAATCATCGAGTTTTAAAAAATCAAATTGATTTTAATCATAATTATTTTTAAAAAAATAATTTTAAAATCTAAAATGTCAAAATGCATTTTTAATTTAAATTTTGATTTAAATCAATTTGATTAATTTGTTTTAAATCAAATCTTCCCTAGTGGATATGAAGAATACCTGATGTTTGCATCCATTTAGAACAGTTCAACATGACTGGATAACAAATTGAGGCATTTTCAACCACAGCCAATTTGTTACCTTAGCTGCTAGAAAGAGACAAGGCATACTTTTGCCCATCAAAGTTTCTCCAATTTATGCAATTTTTTTCTGCAGTTCTCTGTATAAAACTAGTGTAATTTCCATTTAATAGGGAAAGCAAAGACATGCAGAAAGCTGGCACAGCACTAGCTGATACTTTTAAAAGATGCAACTAACCGATATGATGCTTCAGATTTTTAAAAATCTAGAAAACCAAGCATCAGGTATTATGGTTTCGCACAAGTTGGCAATTTGCACAAGTTACACAATTTGGGTAAATGTGTCCAGCCAGTAGTACCAGCAAATACTTCATCATCTTTGTTTGTGAGTATAAGACAAGGAAGGATTTGTAGCCCCAGTCTTAAATCTTACTGGCATATTTTCAACCAAATCAAACAAACGTTTTCCAACACCAACAAGAACTTGATGGTATAAAAATGAATCATCTAAATGTAAGCTCCATATCATTTTTAAAAGTCCCCTGCTCACCCCAATTTGTAAAGTGACAGAATCAACACACCAAATTTGCTTTTACTGTATTTATAGATGCAGAGTGTTAAGAGATTAAGATTTGAAACCTTGTATAAGAAAGCTAGGAAAATAGCAAAGCGATTAGGGGAAGATGCAGGAGAAAATGCTTTAAAATACAGTGGACCCTTGTATAACAAATGCTTTGTATAACATAAAATCTGTACAACAAAAAATTCTGGAGATAGGGAAAATTTGCTTAACAGAATCGCCTAGGGGGGGAATTTGTACAACATAAAAATGGTCGCAATGAGGGATTACTACATTTTCAATGCATTCCTATGGGTAATTTGTTTAAAGGAAAATTTGCTTAACATAATTTCATTCAAAACAAATGAATTCCTTTATACAAGGGTACCACTGTATTTTTAAACATACAGCTTGAACTTCATTGTTTTCAAAACAATCAGAACACTGTCAACAAATTCATAAATATCTTGGCAACTGAATGACAATTTTGCTTTAGAATGTATGTTTGTTTAGAACTTGTAAACATAGACATAAGATTAAAGTAAACAAAATTGTAAATGAAAGAAAACAAAAGCAGTGTTTAGCCTTATAACTTCATCTTTTGGTTTGGAATGTTGCTCTGGAATTTGTCATTCACTGTTTCCTCTAGTAGCAGAAAATACTGCAAACATACATGTATAATAAGAGTTTACCTTCTAATATAAATATGTCTTAATTTTACTGGACTGTATATTGTCCCTCATTACTGTAAGCCACCCTGGTTCCTTTCCAAGGAGAAAGGCAGGGTAAAAATACTCAAAACTAAATAAAATAAATAATCCAAAAAATTAGTAGGAACAATGCAAAGGAGATTTTACATTGTTGTTAACCCAGAAATTCCCAGGTAAGAAATATCTGAATAAGCAAAAAGACGTAAAAAGAAATAAAAACTGGTAAAAGATGTAAGAACGGTTGAGAACAGATATCCAGGTGATGTTAAAATAATGCCAGGCAAACATCACCAGAGGGGAAGAAAAAGATCATGAAGCCATAAAGTGGAGAAAATTCACAAAAACAGAAAGAAAACATGGTTTCCCCCAATAGACGTTGACAGCCAAGCTATTCTTACCATACAGAGGGCTAAGTAATGCATTTTACTTCATCTTTTCAGTGTAAATAACATTGGTCTTTGTCTACACTTCTAAAGTAAAGATAAGGCTTTTTAGCTTGACACAATTTTATTCTTAAGAACTTTTATTTCACTAGAAACCATTCTCTGTTGTTTGTTGTTAAATATGTCTCCTTTAGGGTGGGTAGAAGCAGCTTTACGTTTTCACCCCAGTATATTTCTATAAGTTGCAAGGATGCATTTTAAGTATATATGCCTCTAGTCTTTAAAACTGTATGGCTTTGGGTTGTTACAACAATTTTGAAGTATTTTGTGCATACAGTATATACCAGTTGTGGCGAACCTTTGGCACTCCAGATGTTTTGGACCACAACTCCCAGAATTCCAAGCCTGCATTGCCAATGACAAAGAATTGTGGGAGTTGTGGTCCAAAACATCTGGAGTGTTGAAGGTTCACCACCACTGGTATATACTGTAGAAGCAATGTAGACATATAGAAGTAGACAAGCTGATGTTGCCTGAAACTACTGCAACAATGAAAAGACTTATATTTTAATGCTCAGATAGATGTTTGCTATGATTGACTGTTCTTATCTGGTTTCATTATGGAATTAATCCTTTATTAGAATAAATGGCAGCTGTAACAAACAAACTGATTTTTAATTTGTTGTTGTTGTTGTTGTTGTTGTTATGCCTGGAGGTTCATAGGTTTACTGTAGGACACTTAGGGAGAGTCAAGCAGACCCTAATTTCTGGCTCTGACAAAGATATAAGTGGTTTCTGTTTCATCCGGTAGACTTTTAGATCCATTAGGAGTGGGATAGTCAAGGAAAAATAGAAGCCCCAATCTCATAACTTGGCAAAAACCCTCCAAGTTGAGAATCAACAACCATCTGCTCCATAAACAGGGGTAACCAAACAGAGCTTGCCCAACATTTTGCTTCCCAAGATAAAAGACAAAGAATGCCCCCCAGTAGCTAATGAACAGAAGCTGATGGGACTTGCAGCAGAATCGGATTTCACCAGTAGCTTAGGTGAGTAAGGCAGGCTGTGTGCCATATATAGCTCTGCAGTCTAACAGAGGGAAACAGAAAGCTGGAAAAACCAACAGCAGGGTGGCTTTAATGTAAATCATGATTTAAATCACTGCAGGGTGGACAAAAATCAATCTTTTAAAATTACAAATAAAAACAGCTAATTTAAATTTTAAAAACCAGAGTTAAATAAGAAATATCGCTGATTCTTATTTACCTTGAATTGGTTTAAACTGCAATTTAAATTGCTTTATTTGAATCGAATCCATCCTATACTGGAGGTCCCCTTTCTACCTTTTGGTGTTTACAGACTGAAACAACAGCCTGGCAATCCAACGAACTAACCTACTAATACCTATTCTCCCGCATAGGACAAGTTTCCCCTTTCCCACAACTTTAAAACCCCATAGTTTCACTCACTCTATGCACAAACAGAACTCAAGCACAAACAGAACTCCTAGTTCCCTGGGCTCATTGTCATCTGAAGAAGCCGGCCACAGAGTCTGGCAAAACGTCAGGAAGAAAAACTTCCAGAACACAGCCAAACAGCTCGAAAAACTCACAACAGCTATAATAACCTACCATTCATTAGGCACGAAAATTACACGGGACACTCTTAAGTTGGGCGCTGTTCACATAGATTCTCCCACTTTAGAAGAGTGGGGATGGTGGTGGTTGAAGAATCGATTGCTGTAAAGTGTTACAGCTACAGTACCTCTTCAGCAAAGGCCTATCCCATCAAACTCTCCTGGTTCAACAGAGGGAACAGAAAGACACCTGGGGCAGTGCTGCCCTTATAGAAGGAAGAAGGGCAAGCAAAAAGGCAGAGGCCTTGCATAAAAGGAAACCACATGTAACACAGTGCTTTCCTGGGATCAATAGTTCTCATCTCAGCCATGCAGGTAAAGAAGAGACAAGGGTTAGATGCTTAATGACATTCTCAAAATCCTGAACTGTAGTCACCAGGCCCTCAGAGTTTTCCAGCATTTTTGCAGGCGAGTGTCAAGTTTTTATACTTTAACAAAGTTCTAAAAACGTAAATAAAATATTGAAACATACCTTACTCAGAAGAGTACAGCAACTCAGAGTTTGTGTGTGGGTAAAACACACACAGCTGTTCAGATTGAGAGGGGAAAAACTCTGAGGCTGCAGCAGCATCGGGCAGGTGCTGATGATTGTGGCTGCAGTTTATTTAAATGTAGCACAGAGGGATCACAAGTTACTGGTCTTTAAAGACAGTCACACTGTTCCTGTGTAAGGTTAGTTGAGTTATTGCTGGTCAAGGTAAAGTTATCAGGCATGTTTTTATGTATAATGTTTTTTTGTTGAAGACAAGCTCTCTAAATTGAATGTTTAAATATAAAATTATTTTTCTAATACAAGCTGTCTGCAAAGTTTTTCTTTTTGGTATCCTGAAAAGCACCAGGTTTCTGCTGGGTCTCAGGTCCGTTTTCCAGTATGCAAGGTTTTATTAAGACTATGTTACAGTCTATCAGGATTTTTGAGGGGAAATGCTGTGCATCTACACTCTAATTTTTCCAACAGGGAGCAGGGTAGGTGAGGGAAATGGGTACTTCCAAAGTTACATCACTTCTTTTTGTCAAGATTTTAGCTAATGGGGAGGCAAGTCTATAAAAACACATTCTTTATACCATCTCTTCCATGATCCTTTAAGTAGTACAGTATATTGTGGAATTTGCTGAAGAATACGCAAGTCAAGGCAAGAGACAAATACATCTTCTGTTTTATATGCTTGTCAAAAACTGAAATGGGTAAGCATTGTGCATATTTAATTGTATCTAGTCCCAGTGGGGCAAGATTGAACAAGTGCCCTGTTCAGTTAGAAAAGAAAATTATTCCAAGAGACAATGAACTTGTCTTGCTATTTGCCCTTTCGTTATTTCACTTTCCAAAGTTGACACAAACCGTCAGTGTTGGTAACATAAGAATTCAAAGCATTAGTTTGACTTCAAACTCAAGTTGTAACTGAGATCTTGTTTGCTTTGCCTTCATCTAACTTGTTTTAGTCACTCAGGGCTAGGCAACAACTTAACAATCAATCATCACTGCTAGGAAAACAAATGATTTTGATTTTTAAGTGGGGAGAACACATATGGCACCACCCTACAACATAACTCTTGACAACTACAATTTTCATTAAAACTGCACAATAACAGACCTAGTAATAAGGTACCGGCCCATGGATAATTTGTCTCTAGTTTTTGACATCTTCATCTTTGAAAATGCAAGCAAACATAAAAGTGATTGAGAGGAACCAGCACCCATAGAAAGACTAAAATAATAGAGAGAAATTGATGGATGGTAGGTTTCATAAGAGGTTGTACTTGGAGATGGGCATGAATTGGTTCGTACTGCTTCGTATGAGTTTGCTCATGTCGCATGCCTCCCCTCCCCGCTGGCTGGCCCACTCATAATGTGGGGAGGAGCTCAGGCTGCCCTTCTCCACCTTCCTCCTCTGTCAGCCAGGAGAGGCCCCGCCTCCTCGTTTCACTGGGAAGCTGTCAGAAGAGGTAGAGAAGGGCAGCCCAAGCCCCTACCCAGACTGAAGCTCTGCTGGAGAACAATAACCTGGGTGGTGCGGGACAGGTTGTGAATGGGGGAGCTGACTAGGAGATAATGGGGAGGGAATATGCGGCACCCATGGTGCCACACAGCAAGTTTATATGAAGTTGCACGAATTGATTCGTGCTCATCTCTACTAGTAATCAATCCCATACTCACTTTGTCTTATCGCTGAGGCAAAAGCCGAACACACACTTCTTCCCTGGTCATTTCTCTTAAAATCAGAAAGAACAACAACTTATTTCCATCCCAACTATAATTCTCACACACACATCATGGCCAAATCTAAACTCACAACCACCCTGACGCCGTCTCTTCAAATGCTACATGTTGGGTAGTCTGATACTGGTGGGCCGAGCAGGAAAGGAAACTGAATATAGATCAAGGGAAAGAACAGAGATTTTCTTTGTGCCCTTCTAGGATCCAGAATTCGGTGAGGCAGGGTGCCAGAATGAATGAAGAATGTAGTTTCCCTCCCCTTGTGTTGTGACCCAAAAAGATTATCCCATTTGTTAGAAAAGAGATTGCCTTAAAACATGAGAGGAAGAGAAATTTGCAGTTATTCCATTGTTGAATTTCAGGATTTTTGCAATGTCATTATTTATGAACAAAGTTCTAAGAACATAAGAACATAAGAAGAGCCATACTGGATCAGGCCAGAAGCCACCTAGTCCAGCTTCCTGTATCTCACAGTGGCCCTAACAAATGTGTCTGGGAGTGCACGACACTAGATATCTGTCTCTTTATACCACTGCCCTGCATCTGGTCCTTGAAGTACCCCAGTTTTAAGCCTGGAGATTAAACATCTCCATCATGGTTTGTAACCTGTGATGGACTTCTCCAGGAATCTGTCCAATCCCCTTTTGAAGGCATCCGGGCCAGATGCCATCACCGCACCCTGTGGCAAGAAGTTCCACAGACTAACAACACGCTGGGTAAAGAAGTATTTTCTTTGGTTTGTTCTCACTCTCCCAACCCTCAATTGTGGGTTAAATTTGTACATAGCCTTGAATACTTTTTTTAAAAAATAGCCATGACGATTAAATCTATACAACTGATTTGAATTTGAGTTTGAATCAGAAACAAATTTTAACTTGGCAGCCGATGTACTCAACACCTCATCAATCAACAAGAAGAATTTCTAGAAAATAACCTACCCACTCCTACATGGTCTCTCTGTCTTTCTTTCTCTTGCTCGCTCGCTCTCTGTCTCATACACACACATGCACACACGCACACAATTATTCTGGAAGTTCTGCAAAAAAAATTGCTGAATGTCTTTCTGCCCATACTTAACTATTGCTGGCTGTTGTGTGGATATCTAAACCTATCATTAAGGAAAACAACATGGCCAAACCAAGCAGCTGATCTGGAGTGATGTGAAAGAACCGCAGCCAGCAACCTATTAGTTATTTAAGCATTTAATACTTTATTTTACTACAATGTGGTATGAGTCTGTGAAGTATCCTAAAAATGACCCACACATGTGTTTGGCTTTAGTTTCCATTTGACATGTCTTGGGTGGATGGGTGTAACATTTGCCACTCTGACGTAGGCAACAAAACACAGTCATCTCTGGTGGTGTGCGCCAACTGGCTTGCACTTGTAACAGTGCCCCATCTCTTTTGTTTACAATTACTGCACAGTAATACGTTCAGGGGTGTCCAAACTTTGAACCTCCAGATGTTTTGGACCGCAACTCCCAGAATTCCAACAGTGTATTGCCAATGACAAAGGACTGTAGGAGTTGTGGTCCAAAACATCCAGAGGGCTGAAGTTTGGACACCACTTGATTTAAGAGAAACTTGGTTTAAGAGCGTTTTGCAAGACAAGCAAACATTTCTTCTGAATTTTGCCTTGATCAACAAGCAATGTCTTGATATACAATTACTGGAGCAGGTCACATGATCACAAGTCAGCCAATAGTGGCTCTTTCCCCCTCCCACACCTCCCTCCCCCTCCTTGTATTACGGGTGATTGATTGGAATGTTCCATCTCAGGCAGCCTCCAAAGCAGAAGAAGAGAAGATTGGAGGTCTCCCTTGTACCAGCCAGGAACATTTTCAAAGGGGGGTCCAGGTTATGGTTTTATTTTTATTTTTATTTTTATTTGTTTTCAACCTCCTTTCTTATTTTTCAAACCATTTCTAGTCATATTAAAAATATAGAATAAAATCCAGTTGTTAGTCCCAAGCAGAGCAGATTCTGCAGCCAGGTACCTAAACCATGGTGTGGACGTGGACTTCTAGCCAAATTCTTTGGCATTTTGTCTGTACAGTATGTGGTTTATGGGGCCCCAGAATGAATCATCTCAGTTTCCATTACAGTATTTCTTATGGGGATTTTTTAATATATATAAAACGTTTCTGGAACGAATCATGCTCGTAAACCAAGGTTTTACTGTATTAGAATTTTTCCCTTTGAAAAGCAAAACTATTGATTGTAAAATTTTAAACCAGTAAGGATCATCATTCCTCACACTTCTTGAAGGTTCTGAGTTGTCTTCCACCTAAAGAAAACAAAATATAGGTTCTAATTATCTGAACTACTAAAGACACTAAAATGTTTAAGACAGGTCTCTAATATGAAGAAGTAAGTAGACTCGGAAAATAAACATCATTATTAAAGCAACACTGCATGTGTCTGTATCTATAGCACTGGCACAATTTTAGCAGGATAAGAAATGCAGTCAAGAGATGCATGTTATCATATTGCACATCCTTTTATCATTAGCAGTGTTAAAAGCTTCCAGAAATTCCCCCTAATTATAAGTCAATGCCAGAAGTAGCATACATTTCTGGGAAACCAAAGCAAATTGCCAATTTGGCTGACAGTAATGACAGAGATACAGAAATAGAAGATGAACTTGCTTTCTTAAGAGCAATGCCCGCTGACCTACAGTTTTCTGATCCCGACTACAATTTTTTTATCACATCTAACTTAATTTGTGCTCTAAATGGTCAGGGGAATGTATCTCTTTTACCACTGCTTCAAACAGGCTATATCATTACAAAATAAATCTTGGCGTGAAAGTTTTTTTTTTAAATCTCCTTTGGTAATCAAATTTCCCAGTCTTTCGTAACAGGACCCTGCTCTTGAGCCTAGATATAAGTCTTTGAAAACAAACTTCCATGCAGGAGGCATTCAAGGACAGAGGCGGAAAGCCAGCCTTCCTGGGTCTGCAGATTGGCAGCTGGCTGGGCAAGATCCTTCAAGAAAGGTCTTTCATGTGTGGAAGAGCCCATTCAGGCCCCCTCCAAAATACACATACTGTACATCCATTCTTTAATGCAAGCTTCTGCCTCCAGTGGCAGAGAGAGGAGATGGATATAGATCAGCATGGATTTTTAAAAACAGGCTGGGACGGAGGGGAGACAAGAATGATTGCTCCTCGACACCCTGTGGCAAGGTTGGAGGGATGCTAGGCCAGATGCAGAGGCTTAGTTGGCCATATCAGTCACAGGGGCAAGTAGTTCTCCCTATCTGTTCAAGGCAATTTTTTAAAAATGTGACATTTAGGGTAGCATACAGTACTACTAGCAGTCTAGCACTTAACCCTCTACTAAAAGGTTGGCACGGTGGCATCTAAGCCTACAAGAGAAAAACTGAAAGAAATTCAGGAGAGAGCTGTTTTGAGTGTTTTCAGCCCGAAAAACTCACAACAGCTATCAGATCCCAGCCATGAAAGCCTTCGAGAATACAAATTCAGGAGACCTCGACAACTAAAGATGTGCTCAAACAATACAGTGTGGCCTCCCCTAAGCATGTAGGAAAATCCCTCATGGACCAGACTCAAGGACTATCCAACAAACCTGTGCTTATAGTGATCAATCATATGGTTATAGGAAGCTTGAAACAGAACTTCAGCATACAGTAGGGGGCCCCGTATCTGCAGGGTATCAGTTCCGGGCCGCCCCACGGATACCAAATTGCACGGATAAGAGCAAACACTCTTATTTGATGGTGACAGTAGTGCTGGGGGTGAAAGCTTTTGTCCCCGGCACCCACCAGCTCCTGCCACTGGGCAGCGTGGCAGATCAGGTGGAGCAAAGGAGCACTGCTGCACTGCCCAGTCTGCCTCCCAGGAAGCTCAAACAGCTGGGTACACCCCTGGCCATTCGAGCTTCCTGGGCAGCGAACTGGGCAGTGCAGCAGTGTGCCTTCATAACACCCAGTCTACCACACCGCCCAGTGGCAGAGGCTGGTGGGGTGCTAGGGGGCAAAAGGGCTGGGCCATACAGTGCAGTTTTTGCCCCCAAAACCCCACCCCACCCGCTGATTGCCAATTGCACATAACTGAATCTGCGAATAGTGAATCAGCGGATACGGGGGTGCTACTGTACTCTCAATCTGGCAACTTCAACTATATTAAGAAGTACTTCCTTTAGTCCATCAAGAAACAAAACAAAAGAAAATATTTTTTTACCCAGCGTGTTGTTAGTCTGTGGAACTCCCTGCCATAGGAGGTGGTGATACCATCTGGCCTGGATGCCTTCAAAAGGCGATTGGACAGATTCCTGGAGAAGTCCATCACAGGTTACAAACCATGATGGAGATGTGTAATCTCCAGACTTAAAACCAGGGTACTTTAAGGGCCAGATACAGGGGAGTGGTTGCAGGAGACAGATATCTAGTCTCATGCACTCCCAGAGGCATTTGGTGGAGCCACCGTAAGATACAGGAAGCTGGACTCGATGGGCCTTTGGCTTGATCCAGCATGGCTTTTCTTATGTTCTTACGTTCCACTACACACCTTCACCAGACAACCCCAAGTTCCAGAATGATGACAAAGGCTATACAATATACTGTACACTTTTCACCAGCTACTCAGTATAGGAGTTCAGGAACACATTTCTCAAAATATGAACACTCATTGATTGTTATAAACCCAGGGCTCTAGAAGCAGCCTTGGACAAACTCGTACATCAATAAACTCGAGGACATAACTGTCATAAAGAGGTCCTTTAGATCTAACAAGTTAAGGGAAGCTTAATATTTTACCCCTTATCTTCTGTTCTTTCCAATTTCACCCTTTTCTTCCACACAGCATCCTCTGAGTTGAGATAAACTAATCCCTGACAGGATTTCTATCTGTCAGAGAATTGATAAGAGCTAATTATAGCAAGGATAAGAGCATCTTTTCCAGGTCCCCAGGGGAGAGCAAATACAATGATGGCAGCTAGGAAAGAACACATGGCTCTCCCATATAGTGCCTGGATTATTTCAACAGATACTCTTGATAGCAGGGTAATTTTTAGAGTCTGCTTTTCTACCCTGGGTTATAAAGATTAAAGAAAGTCGATGATTTGGCCATCAGGCGAAACGCAGAGCAGTCTTTTTGTCAGGAAGCAAAAGGGAACTTATAGCAGACACCCCACTTCCACCAACGTGTTTTCTCTCAAGATTTTGGGAATTACCTGGCCTGCTATGCACCAATTCCAAGACTGCTAATTGAACAGCTGCCAGTTTTCAAAACCAAACAAAAGTATCAACTGCTTCATCTAAGTAAGAGGTAGATTTCGTTCTGAGTAGACAAAGGAATTATTCCAACAAAGGCAAGTGGGGGTCTAAGAGAGGTCGGGAGATTGTTGAAATGGCTAAAATATTAACTGCTGATAACTATGTCCAACTTAAAGGCAGCAGAAGTGTTCTTAAAGCAATAGTAGCAAAGGAAGGAAGCCCTTTGGAAGTCAACAGTGTTGTCATGGTTTCCCATTACATTTGAGCCAGCCTGAATCAATGTGGTACAGCAGACAAGAGTTCTGTACTGGGATTTGTGACATTAAAGTTATCTCCACCAGATGATGAAATTCACTGAGTGGGCTCTTTTTCTCAGACCTCACAGGGAAGTTGTGAGGATAAAATGGGCAGGGCATGTACTCTATATGCCAAGATTAAAGCTTTATCTGGATAGAATTATAGGTTGCAGGGCAAGTCATTCATAGCTTTTGATTTTTACCTCACAGGAGGAGAGGAAGAGGCATCTATGGGATTTTTTTTTTACCTTAAGTGAAACAAATCAGCCTAGCCTTTTAATTTAAGGCAAGATATTAAGTCTTCCTCAGGCAAGTAAAACAAGTCTTAGGGTGCCCTGCACTCTTTAAGGATGTTGTAAGACCTCTCACTCCAATGATCTATACTTCAGGAATCAGTTATTTCCCAAATTTCCCAATGTGTTTTAAATATTTATTTATACCACTGAGCTTCCTGAGGAAAAGCAGGATTAAAAAAGAGAGGGGGGGTTTCATTCAAGAATGGTTTATCTAAATAATCTTAAAGCAAGCCTGGATACCGAAAGTTTATAATTGCCAGACTTGAATAAATCACTGCCTCTTTTTAAAAACTGCAAACAGTTGGAACAACTTATCTGCTCTGAAGTAAACTGGAAGAGGGATTCAAATACAATTCCAATAACTTTTTTCATAGAAGTAAAAAAAAAAAAAGTGGGTTGAGCTGTGTGACCAGAAAAACAAATTCAAAAGTAGGCTAGGTGATACCTTTATTTGTCACCACTAAAACAAAAAAAATGTAAGCTAAGCTTTCAATAGCAACTTGCTATCTTTATCAAAGCATTGTACCAGAGATGCATTCTTGATAGTAGGAGTTGTCTATCAGGCGATGAGAATCTTTTTGGTGAGATGGAATACACCAGATGATGGTATCAGGAGGCAGGCTGGTGTTAAGACAGCTTCAAAGTCCTGGATACGGTTTAATACCCAGCATATCAAACAAAGCAGCACTACCCCACTTCCCACCCTCAATTTGGCTCTATCGAGACTACAAGTCCCTGCTGGCCTGAGTGAGTTTGGGGGGTGGGAGGTAGTACAAAAAGCACGTGTTCCATTTGAAAGTTGGGAAAAAAATAGCAAAACTCACTAGGAATTTATTTATTTATTTATTTATTTATTTATTTATTTATACAACTTATATGCCGCCCACTACCCAAAGGTCTCTGAGCGGCTTACAATCAAAAGAATTAAAACAGTTAAAAAATAGTTAAAATAGAATATCAATATATAATCAAAACAATAATAAAAACCTTACACTAAAATCATTACACTAAAATTGTCATCAGAGGACCCACAGCCTATATTGTATCAATTAAAAAACTTCTGGTACAGGAAGGTTTTACCTGGCGTCGAAATGTAATCTATGTTGGCGCCTGGCGGAATAATCAGGGCCAGATTAAAAATTAGCAATTTTACCTAGTGGTTGTAGTTCAAGCCTCTGGTGTTAAGACTGTGCCTCTCTCTCCATGGTACATAGGGAGGGCGGCTCCTTTCTTGGTATCACTTTTTTGCAATAGTGACCCGCATGATAACTTAAACCACGGTTGGGTGGAATGACAGAGATGCTCTCAGCATTCAGCATGTGTTGCAGGCCACACCAGCGGTGGGTTTCTTCTTAAAACATTATAACTAGCAATGCCAGTACATTACTTTTTGACACTACTGATACTGCATGTATCTCTCTTTATTATTTATTTTATTTATTTATTTTTATATTTGTATACTGTGACGGATTTTCCCAAGTGGGAACTCTAGGTGGTTTACATAACTCAGAATATAAGGAACACCAAGAAATAATAAAACTAAAGGACGATAATGTGCAAACAACATGCAACAGCTTCCTCTCTCCTGTGTCAAATGAAGATAATTATTCATGCAACAGCATGCAACAGCTCCATGTTTTAAAAGGCTTGGACTTCCCTCTTAAATTACCTGTATATTTTAACATTTAGATTTTTAAGTGAAGGTAGGTCTTTACAAGATTTCTTGCAACCAACAATCCTTAATGGAAGAATAAAAAAAAAAGATCTTAATCTGAGATGTATCATGGTCATAGTGCTTGACATGAAACCTAAGATCTGCAACATATTCTAGGAAGCTCACTAACCTGCACAAATAGAAGGAAACAATACTGGGACCAAATTCTTCCTGATGGGCTCAGTCCTATGAAGCTGATTTATTTGCCAAGCAATCTGATCTGGATGTGACCATTCAGCACATAAATTAATTGATTTTTGTCTCTATCTGCTCCATTCTGTATTTGTTTTTCCAACAGCTCTACAGTTACATGCAAGTAGGTCCCTTTACACTGCTTGCATCTGATGAAACAAATTACTGTATAAAGTGTATATCAGTGCACAAATGGCCTCTCAAAAATCTTCCCCATATGGAAGGAGAGAAACTCTCCAAGCATTTGTCAGAGGTGAGATGTACCCTTAGCAATAATTGTAGCACAGCTGTGTCATTTTTTCCATTATATAACTATTTGGGTTTGGGACAGCTAGAACAAACAGTAACAAGAGCAGCTGTGTTGACATCTTAGCCACCATTTTGTTTCCTCCACAATGCCCTGTGCTTAGTGTAATTCTAGAGTATGGTGGTGGCAGAGAGGATAGAGACAAAATTATATTAAACATCCATCCAGTTCTAATAAAGAAAAGAAAACTTTCAAAGGCATAAATCCAACTGCTAGTCTCAACTACAGCAAACCCACTGAATCGATACCATAAGTGTTGATTTATTTAACTCTCATTCAATAAGCGGGAAAACCTCTAGTTCGGACAAACAATTGGCTTTAGCCCAGAATGTTTCTCAGAAATGTATTTTGTGATAATTGTATTTTGTGCATGGTTTTCAGAAGATTAAACATTAGTGCTTTGACTGGATTTTTAGTACTGCTTGTGTTTTCCATTTCTGTTTTCCATTTCTTAGAGTGGCATTTCGTTTTCTTTTTAAATATTGTATATTTATTGTTAATATTGCCTTTAATGACGTACGCTGCCTCCTACTAAGAACAGGTTGCTTACCTGTAACCGTGGTTCTTCGAGTGTCCTCCGTGAAGCCACACTATGGGTACTCCGGCGCGTCCGCGCGGTGAACCGGAACCACTTGCAAAGCAAAGATTAAACACTTCCGTCGTCTGCCCGCCCCCGCGCATGCTCCCGCGGTTTCCCGCCAAAACCCCAGTTCCCTCCAGCCGCGTCCAAGGTCCAAATAGACGGGACGTGACAAGAGGGGAGGTGGGCGGGTTAGTGTGGCTTCACGGAGGACACTCGAAGAACCACGGTTACAGGTAAGCAACCTGTTCTTCTTCTTCGTGGCCTCCGTGAAGCCACACTATGGGTGAGTACCAAGCTAGCTTACCGGAGGAGGGTGTCACGGCAAGGCTTGAGAGAGGACAGCTCTGCCAAAGGAAGCAGCAGCCTTGGCCCTGGTATCTAACCGATAGTGCTTGACGAAGGTTGATGGCTGAGACCAGGTAGCTGCTCGACAAACTTCATCCAGAGGAACACCACGGAGGAAGGCAGTCGATGAGGAGACGGCCCGCGTGGAGTGAGCCCGGATTTGAGGTGGGAAGGGCTTGTGGCCAAGCTCGTAACAGAGTTTAATGGCCGAAACAATCCAGCTGGAGAGGCGTTGAGGAGAAATGCTGGCGCCTTTCAGCCTAGGGTCATAGGAAATGAACAGGCGGTCGGAGCCGCGGAAGGAGGCAGTTCTGGAAATGTAGAATGCCAAGGCCCTGCGTACGTCCAAGCAGTGTAAGGATCGCTCCAAGGGGGACGAGGGGTTTGGGAAAAAGGTTGGAAAAACCAATGGTTGTGAGTTATGAAAGGGAGAAACCACTTTAGGGAGGAAAGAGATGTCCAAGTGGGCAATCACCTTGTCAGGAAAAAACTGAAGAAACGGAGGGTCATGGCGGAGAGCACACAGTTCCGAGGCCCGTCTGGCGGAGGTGATGGCTACCAAAAAAGCCGTCTTGAGAGATAGCAGGCGCAGAGAACAGGACGCCAGAGGTTCGAAGGGCGAGCTCGAAAGGGCTCTCAGGACTAGATGCAGAGACCATTGGGGGGAGAAGGGGCGACGGTCTGGAAAGGTGTTCTTTAAACCCCGGAGAAATAGCTTAAGGCGGGGATGGCGGAAGAAGGAGGCTGCCGAAGAGTCCAGTGGTTGGTGGGCTATGATGGCCGAGAGGAAGACTCTCAAGGATGACATGGAGAGGCCACTTTGCTTTAAATGAAGCAGAAAGAGAAGGACCACTTGTAGAGGTGGATTTATATGGGGGAAGGAGTGGGAGGCGGTATAATGAAGGAAACGACGCCACTTTGAAGTGTAGGACTTCCTTGTTGACGGCTTCCTGGCTGCCACATAAATAGATGAGATCAGCGAGGAATCCTCCACGCTGTCAGTTGAAGGTGGTTGATGTCGGGGTGGAGAATCGCACCGTCGTCCCTGGAGAGGAGGGAGGCGAAGAGGGGTAAGCGGACATGATCCGTTGATAGTCGAAGAAGATGCGCAAACCACGCCTGTCGAGGCCACCAAGGAGTGAGAAGAATGATGTTCGCCTTGTCCTGGCGGGCCTTGACAATCACCCGTTGAATCAAAGGGATAGGCGGGAAGGCATAGAGGAGGTGACGGTTCCAACGGAACATGAAGGCATCCCCTAGAGAAGCAGTGCCGATTCCCGCCCTGGAGCAGAACCGAACACACTTGGCATTGGTGGTGGAGGCAAAAAGGTCTATTGAGGGAGATCCCCATCGGCGAACCAGGAGACGAAAAACGGAGGGATGAAGTTCCCACTCGTGGGATACCAGAGGGGACCTGCTGAGATGATCTGCCAGCTGGTTGTCGTCCCCCGACAGATGAATGGCAATGGGGGTAATGCGGTGGGAGATGCACCAGTCCCAAAACTGAAGGGTCAGAGACAGAAGATTGCGGGAGTGCGTGCCCCCCTGCTTGTTCACATAGAACATTGCGGTGGTATTGTCCGTCACAAGTTGAGTGACCCGGCCCTCGATAAGAGGCAGGAAGGCACGGCAAGCCTTGAACATGGCGAGAAGCTCCAGCTCGTTGATGTGCCTCAGGGATTCGGCAGGAGTCCAAAGTCCCTGCACCTGATGGGGGCCGGAAAAAGCCCCCCAACCGGAGAGGCTGGCATCCGAGGTAATTTGCACTGAGGGCGCCTGAGAATGAAAAAGGCGACCCTTCAGGAGGTTCCGGGGGTTGGACCACCAACGGAGGGCTTGAGACACGTGAGGTGGTACTCGAAGTACCTTCCATTGGGAGTCGGTCTCTGGGTTGAAATTGAGAAGGAACCAAGCCTGCAAAGGGCGCATCCGGAGACGAGCGAACGGCACCACGGAAGTGGTGGAGGCCATCAGCCCCAGTAGGCGCTGAACCAGGTGTGATGGAACTAGGGCCCCCGGATGTAGGCGAGGTAAAATGTCGAGAATGTCCTGTATGCGTGAGGGAGGGGGGAAAACCTTCCCCCTCCGGGAGTCCAGAATGGCCCCGATGTATTGGATCTTTCGGGTGGGGATTAACTTGGACTTTTCGTAGTTGACCTGTAGGCCAAGACTCCGAAGAGTGTTGAGAGTGAAGTGAAGGTGGGCCGAGGCTTGAGAGGAGGTCTCCGCAACCAAAAGCCAGTCGTCTATGTATGGAAATACCATAACGCCCTGAGATCGGAGAAAGGCGGCGACAGGCGCCATACATTTTGTAAAAACCCTGGGCGCCGTGGACAGGCCAAAGGGAAGGGCGGAGAACTCGTAGGCCTGGGACCCAATAGCAAAACGGAGAAAACGTTGATGGTCCGGATGAATGGTGACGTGGAAATAAGCGTCTTTCAAGTCTATGACGACGAACCAGTCCCCAGGTTGTAGGAGAGGGATAACGGATTCCAAGGAAACCATCTTGAACTTTGTGGTAAGAATGAAACTGTTTAAGAAACGTAGGTCCAGGATAGGACGGCGGCCGCCATCCCGCTTGGGAACTATGAAATAACGAGAGAAAAAACCCAGGGGTGCGGAACTTGGAGAAACTGGGTGAATTGCGTTCTTTTGCAGAAGAGTAAGAACCTCTTCCCAAAGTTCGCTGGAAGGGGGGCTTGAGACGAAGAACCCCACTGGTGGGGGAGCCATGAACTCGAGACGGTAACCCACAGAAAGGATAGAGAGCACCCATTTGTCTGTAGTAATTTTGCGCCAAGCTGGAAGGAAGGGCGCCAAACGAGTGGAGTCAGAAATCCTTCCTGGAGCGCTTATCCTGGTGTTTGGAGGGAGCTCGAAACTTGGACTTGGACTGCTTGTCTCGAGGAGGGTAAGGCGGGGACTGCTGGGCGGAGTTGTCTCTCTGCTGCTTTTGGAAGGACTGGCCGTAGGATTTTTTCCATGAGGGACGAAAAGGCCTCGAGGACTTGGTGGGAAAGACTTTGAGATGCTTGGCTGTATTGTGGCTCTTGTGCATGTCATTCATGAGCTCGTCTGTTTTTTCATGGAACAGACCCTCACCCTCAAAGGGAAGACATTCGATTTTAGACTTGGTATCATCTCCTAGGCCAGTGGACCTGAGCCAGGCGTGTCTTCTGAAGGCGATGGCAAAGCCAAGAGACTTGGTAGCGGAGTTGGAAGCATGGCGACCGGAGCGCATCTGTTGTGCCGCTAGTGCCAGGGACTCGTCAATGATAGGTTGGACCGTGGCCTTGGAGGTATCCGGGAGAGCTTCCAGAAGGGGTTGAAGTTTGTTGAGCAAGGCCCGTTGGTAAGCTCCCATGGCAGCTTGATAGTTCGCAATCTTAAAAGAGAGGGCAACAGAGGAGTAAAGTTGGCGAGCCATGGAGTCCACTTTCCTGCCCTCTTTAGATGGAGGTACATTGAGTACCTTGGATTTGGAGTTCGCCTGAGAGGCCGAGATGACCAAAGAGTTCGGTGAGGGGTGTTTAGCAAGAAAGGGGGCTGCCTCATCGAAGACCCTGTAGAGGGATTCAATCCTTCTGGACTTTGAAGAAGATGGGATCTTCTTAAGGGAATCTCTCGCCATGTCCAGAATGGAAGGCAAAACACCGAGGTGAGGAGGAGAGGAAGAGTCCGAAGATATTTGGTCGAAAAGGTGATCCGAATACTGAGGATCAGGGTAGTGTACAGGGATGTTCAAGGTGGAGGCCATCCGCTTCACAAACTCAGGGTAGTTCGGTATCGCATCCGAGGAAGCAGGAGGGCTGGATTCAGCAACGTTTGAATCCGGGCTGGAAGCAGCTTTCTCATCGTCTGAATCAGCATGTGCGTCTTCCGAATCCGATGAAGACGGTACCGGGCGCTCCGAATCCGAAGAGGGTGGAGAGTGGAGATGCTTTGATTTCTGAGGGGCCTTGCGAGGCGGATCCGAACCTCGGTCCCGAGATCGGGTATCGACATACAGCCTCGGATCCGGAGGAGGAGGAGGCATTGTATAAGCCGGAGGCCAATACGGGCCCGTTGGAAACATCGGAGGCGGCATCGGAGGCGGCATAAATGAAGGCGGGACCGGGTAACCGGGATAAGGTGGGAAGCCCGGTACCGGGAAGGGATGGTAAGGTGACCTGGGTACCATCCAAGGATCCGACGAGGACGGGATCGAATCCGCCGAGTGCCGAGGGTGGGAACTCCGAGCGGGGCGGTCCCCATGTACGGTATCGGAGGCCGCGAAGGTATCGTGGCGGCTCCGTTTCGAAGAGGGCAGGTCGGTCTTAGGAGAGACGCTGCGCCTTCGATTGTCAGAGTGCTTCCGGGCAGAAAGCTCCGGATTCGCACTCGAGTCCCGTGCCACACCGGGCATGGACTGCCAGCATTGAGTAGAGGCATGGTGGTACGACTGGATGGCTTGAGAGTCGGTACCTTCCGCGTCCGTTCGCCGCGGCGAGAAGTGGCGGGCGAGCGGCAGGTCCCGATATAGGGAAGCCAGATCTTCACGGCTGCCATGGAGGGACGGGACCGAGCGGGTTTCGGAAGAAACCGAAACCGGCGACACGCTCCGGCGATTTGGAGAGAGTGTCGGGTTCGAAGGTTGGGACCGCTGAGGCGAAGATGGTGGTCGTTTGTCGGACTTCGATTTCTTAGGAATCGCAGTGTCCGCAGAAGACTTCTTTACCTTTTTTGGTGGTTTCGAGGACTTAGAAGACTCGGTGGAAGCATGTCGGTGCGGTTCCGAAGACATGTCCTGTGGTTTTAAGGACTTTTCCAAGAGAAAAGTATTTAATCTGTGCCTGCGATTTCTCAAAGCCTGGGAGGTAAACTTTTGGCAATGGGCACAGGAGGCGGTCAAGTGGGTTTCCCCAAGGCAGTATAAGCACAAAGAGTGACCGTCCGTTAGGGGAACTTTACCGCCGCAACGCGAGCACTTTTTAAAGAGCGGACGCTGGGCCATGCAAAGGAAGGAAAGGGAAGCCGAAGAGGAAATTTCTAATTCTTGTTTTCTTTGTTTTTCGCAGATAAACGACGGAGAGTGAAGGATTCCGATCCAACCGACGCGGCGGTTAGAGGGAACTGGGGTTTTGGCGGGAAACCGCGGGAGCATGCGCGGGGGCGGGCAGACGACGGAAGTGTTTAATCTTTGCTTTGCAAGTGGTTCCGGTTCACCGCGCGGACGCGCCGGAGTACCCATAGTGTGGCTTCACGGAGGCCACGAAGAAGAATTGTTCTTAGCTTTAAATATTGTCTTTTAATGATGTAAACCACTGTTGAATACTCATTGCCTTCAACTTTAAAGGTTGTCTTTCAAAGTTGTCAACTGCCTTGCACCCTTCTCAAGGAGAAAGGTGGGGTAAATGTATTTTAAATGAATAAATGAAATAAATGTTTTCTGGCTCAGCACTACTTGCTATTCATGGGGGCTCAGCTTTTAGTCTAGGGTCTCCAAAGATCACTTGCAGGGGGTTAGCTGCAGATTTTGTCTTTGCTGGATATGGTTACAATCCAGCTGCTTCCACATAAGCAACTGTTATGAGAAAGAGAACTTTCTTTTGTATTAGAATGATTGAAAACTGCAGGAGTTTTCAAGGAAATCAAAATTTACAACATTACACCCAACTCAACTTTATGGACAACTGCAGAAAAATAACACGTGTTGGTGTTTTAGGAACTGTATGACTGCTACTGGTTTTTTCTACAAGAAGACTCACAATCTCTAGCAATTTAAAAGAAGACAGATGGGGGAACAGCACTACAACACGATCCAGGCTTTAGAAATGAGGGCACATGCTGAATTCCTATAGCTCAGCAGAGTAAATCAGTGGAATCTATAGAGGAGGTGACTCACCAAATACGCACTGACTCCATGGGCTTTCTCTAGTCTCAGCTTACTATGCTATGCTACGCAACAGGATTTCAGCCCTTGTAGATAAAATGCCCAGGCAGAGAGTTTTGAAAGCTACAATTAGAAGTAATTATAAGCCCAGCCGTGGACAAGAGAAGGTACGCTTAGTTGACCTTGAAGAGGAGATGTCCAAGGGCACAGAAGCAGAGCTAGAAGCGAAGGTACAGAGACCAACTCAGGTGACCAAAAAGGGCACAGATGGTTGGTCATCAAATCTATATACTATATACCAGTGGTTCTCAACCTGTGGGTCCCCAGATGTTCCTGAACTGCAACTCCCAGAAACCCCTTCCAGCACAGCGGGTGGTGGAGGCTTCTGGGAGTTGCAGTCCAGGAACATCTGGGGACCCACCGGTTGAGAAGCACTGCTATATACCATATATTGTGAACATGGTTTCTCTTGATTGCTTGTCTCAGATTCCCTCTGTTCCTGACATTGATGTTATTTGCTCTGACCTTGCTGAGGTGTATACTGAAGTGTGGCTACCTGTGCTGGGATATTCTGTACCAGGTATTACTTTTGAGTGCCTGTACATATTTATATAGACTGCAGAAAATCAAGTACTCAAGTTTGTCTTCATTTCTCCTCTAACGTGGGCAATGCTGCAATACTTTAAAACCAGGATCTGGATGACTCCAGGTCCGTGACACTTGTGGACACTTAAGAGGAAAGCCTAGCCTCACCTCACCGCCCTCCAATTTCAGAGGGGTGACTCTTGGCTTCGTCTATGTGTGTGTGTGTGTTCATGTGTATGTGTGTGTGTGTGCGTGTTCTGTGGTTTAGTCTAAATTTTACAAGAGCTAGCCCAGGTTCTAAACACCTTTCCCCTCAAAGAGTTCCAGCACTTTCAATAGTTCCTTCAGAGTTTGGACTGAGACCCAAAGCACCCCTGGAGAAACTACAGTCATGGGCTCCACAGCTCCACATGCAAGTAAGTTACCAGATTTTCCTGGGTCTTTCCTCGTGCGTAGAGCCTACACATAAGCAGGTAGCTCTTCTCTGCAGGCCCAGAACAAAAAATATGAAGAAGACAGTAAAAGAAGACTAGGTGTTCCCCTTCAAGCATGTTCACAGATTTTGTTTTATAATGGCTGAGTTGCACTTACAACGGCAAACAAAACCAAGGGCTTCAATTTACAGCAAAAGAATATGTTACTTCATTACAAGTGCTTGCCCTGGCAAAAAAGACTTCTTGGCGCAAGGCATTAAGAGAAGTACTTTAAGAGAAGGGCTGTTAAGAGTACAGCGTGGCCTGACGCAAACGGCTATATTTGTTCCATAACCAAATACAATACAATAAGCAGCTCTTGAGAAATGAGTTATTTTTCAGTTTCAGGAAAGAAACTGAGCTTGCATTTTAGGGTTTTTGTTTTGTTTTGCTTTGTTTGTAAAGCAGGTGGATGGTAGAAACAAGGAAAGAAAGAGGCAGAGGAAAAAAGGAACCAAAAAGCTTAAAATGAAAAATACTTCCATAACCAGTTAACAATAGAGCCACTGATGCCCAGTTCCGTGTTTCCTCAAACTTTTGCATTTGGGACTTGTTCTGTCTCTCTGAGCTGCCTATGCTGCCAACAACTGTTGCTTTAGCAGGCAAATGGGTACAGATTTCATTCATCACTTGCATGAGTACCAATCTGACATATGTATAAAACTGTTGTGAGTCCATAGAACAGCCAGCTCCCTGCCCCTTATGTATCTGCACGTGTGGATGGAGGGACAGTACCTTCAGCTTTATTTATTTATTTATTTATTTATTTATTTATTTATTTATTTATTTATTTATTTATTTATTTATTTATTTATTT
>JAHTLZ010000195.1:13071883-13093408 GCA_023846285.1 Phrynocephalus versicolor
TTTATTTATTTATTTATTTATTTATTTATTTATTTATTTATTTATTTGAAAAGGACTAGTTGTTATGTGCCATCAAATCACCTCTAACGCACGACAACGTTAACAGGGTTTTGAAGACAGGTAAGACGTTCAAGTAGGGGTCTACCATGGCTGTCTCTCAATGAATTTCCATGGCAGAGAGAGGATTTGAACCCATGTCTCGTGGGTCCACATCTGACATTCTCTCCACTATGCCACACTGGCTCTCAGGAGAGGATTAGAATGGGATACCTCAGCCTCTCTGCAGAGACACGTAGAAATAGGGAGGCAATCAAAGCAAACCCCAGAGGTTCAAGGGCATTCTAAGCTTCCCCTGCAGCATTCATATCACAATAGAAGAGCAGTAAAGCTGACATTAAATTTCCCTCAGCTGAGAACAAAGGAGAGCTACGCTCTGCCTTCTATAGGAATCTTTCTATTCCTGGAACTTTAGCTATTTATCTAAGCCCGTCCCCACCCACCCTCTGACTCACGAGGTCATGCATCTCTCTTGATGGGCAACTACATTATTTTGAGATCTGTTGGCTTGCGCAGATAATCAATAGCCAGAAAACAATTACATACTGTATTATCTACAGCCATGGATCCTGCCAAGTTTATGTCCCGCTTCCACAAATGCAACAATAGATACGCATACCATCTAAGCTCCAGGAGGCCATGAAAACACTAAGCCAGCAGCAATTTCAAAGAAAGTATAGATCTATGCTTTCAGAAACCTGTAGAATACTAAGAAATCAATTTAATTCCCGTAAGAGGTTCTCATTCCTTAATATGGCCTTAAAAGCCTCTTTCAGCTAGCAGGATATTCCATGACCACAATGCCCAATTCACAATAAATTATTTAGGATTTTTGACACATGGACAGCAATTGGGAGTATTTGTACTGTACTGATACATTCTTAGTACAGACAAAAGTTTTCGAAATTAGGAAGCACTATGTTTAAGTTAAGAAGCTGGCCTTTTACACTATCATTCTCTGCAGCTGCTCTGTAACGCTTCATTATTGCACTCATTGTCACTGCTTGGTCCCTATCTCATCAAGCTGGAGAGAGGTCTAACCTCAACTATGTCTTCCAGCAGCTTTATTCACACATCTGTGGCCATAATTCTCCTCCCTTCTCAGCCCTAGTTCAGCTGCTTTTTTCCAACACTCAGCACACAGTGTACACTGAAAAACAGTATATAAACCAAGCAACAATGGCAGTGATACTAGCCACTGCTTGCCAATTTTACAGGGAAGGTGCCTACTGTGTATCAGCTTGAATATGAAGGAAAAGAGGTGGAAGATGTCATAGTTATTGCTTCTTCCATCTGAACACATCCCTCATGGTGTCATGAGTTTCAGCTTGAGATTTACATGCAAAATTTGTTTGTTTGTTTGTTTGTTTGTTTATACAGCTTGTATGCCACCCACTACCCAAAGGTCTCTTGGCGGCTCACAATCAGAATAAACAATTCAGACAATTAAAACATCAAAATTGCAATAAAATTAAGACAGTAAAACCTTTAAATACAATAAATACAATATATTAAAATACTACACTAAAATCACCATCAGGAACCACAATAATCAGTTAAAAATCTTTTGGAACAGGAATGTTTTTACCTGGCGCCGGAATGTCATCAACGTTGGCGCCAGACGGGTCTCACTTGGGAGGGCATTCCATATTCTGGGGGCAGCTGCCGAAAAGGCCCTGTTCCTACAAGCCATCTCTTTCACCTCGAGGGATGGCTCTTTCAGGAGGGCCCCCTGGCTAGATCTTAATTGCCAGGTAGGTTCATATGGAAGAAGGCGGTCCTTCAGGTATCTAAGTCCTAAGCCATTTAGGGCTTTATATGTCAAAACAAGCACTGTGAATTGGGCTTGGGCAGCAACTGGTAACCAATGAAGGTTATACAGAATCGGCTTGTGATCCACAGTTTTGAGGGTTGTCATGACTTTTTCCCAGAGAGCTGTGGTCTCCCTTTTGGTGTTGTGCTGAATTTGCAAAACAAGCACTGTTTTTATTTATAGTGCCATTTACAAATAACATATAACCACAAATAATAACGATGTGCCATCAACTGGGTTGGCATAGTGCAGCATCTAATTACACTGACACCATGGAAATAATGTTTCAGTACAATCTGAAGAAGGCACTCACCAACTGAGATGTGGCAGAACACATAGAGCAGCATGACGTGAACCACTCTGAGGAAGGCTCTCCAGATTCAGTAATCCCCTGCCTATCGTGGGGGTTAGGGACCCGACCCGACCCGCAACAATGGAAAATCTGTGATATGCAGGTGCTGGGTCAGGTTGGGACTGGGGGTCCTATCTGGGGCCTCCTACACTTACCTGAGGCCTGGCACTGTCTTGAACAGGCCTCCGACAGGCTTCCCGAGAAGCCCGTCGGAGCCCCCAGATGTGGTTTCTGGTGACCCGGAAGTGACTTCCGGTTCAACGGAAACCATTTCTGGGGCCTCTGACAGGCCCAGGAAACGTTGGGGGCTTGTTTGGGGTAGCAACAGGCCCGAGGTAAGTGCAGGAGGCCCCAGAAAGGGCCACATAGCTTACCCCAGGGGGCCTTGCCTTTCATATACTGTGGTCCCGCGATATACTGGGATCACAGTATATGAACCATGAAATGGTGGGGGACCACTGTATCAGAAGCAGAAACCAACAATGGAGTTTCTCTATTCTCCCTCAAAGGAAATTGGTCTTCTGTAGAAATTTACTGAACAAGTAAAATGAGCAAGGAAATCGTCCTCTGAACAATGTTTACATTCGTGCTCATCTCCTATGTAGGAACTGAGACGCTTCAACACCGATTCCAATCAGAGAGACATTTCCCATTCACACACACCCCGACTACCGTCCAGTTGCATAAACTACACACCAAAATTATCTCTATAATTATCTTGGAAGACACAAAGCAGACATTTATTGTTTTACAAGCTCATGCATAATACACTAAGGATGCCAATCCGTTTTTTCCCCCTTTCCTCTTTTCTTTTACTTAATGACCCTGTTGTCTTGTCATACGGCACTTGTCTTTTCAACTACTTGCCTTTTTAAACTTCGTTTCAAAATAAAATTTTATGTGAGATGCCAAAAATACTATCCCTGTATCATAATGCACAAAAGCTCACACTGAAACAGATTTGATACTCTTAAATAAAAGAAAAGAAACGGTTACAAAAAGTTGCTCCCCTGCCCCTGCTGAAATAGGCTGACACAGATTTATCTCTTTAAAAATGATATGCTATGGTTTATTTTAACAATGATCATGAGTGAGTTTTTAAAAACCTGATGCTATGCTTCACTGAATGTTCATTTGTACCCCCAACCATCTCCTCTGTGAATAGCTATCATCCTGAAGGCCTGGCAGGGTCCAAGTCTGTCCCCACTTCTGCTATTGTGCAGCTGCAGAATTTGGAGGGGAAGCGTAAACGTTCTCAGTGAAGACCTTCAGCTGCTCTTCTTGGCACATCCCAAGTCGAACCTAACTTCTCCTGTCTCTTGATTCTTTTAAATAGAAGGAATTTCTTAATGAAAGACTTTTGCTTACATTCCTACAGGCTTTTATGGGTGACTTCCGAAATGTTTAAAAAAAACACACAAAAAGCACTGATGGAAGTACTGGATAACAAACTACTGTTTCAATAAGAAAAATCAAGTTTTAGGGATAGACTCTTAAAAAGAAGTCACAGAAAACTTCCATCACAGTCTGAAATATAGGCAGATCTTCTAATGAGTTAAAACAGTCATCTTTTAGGCCACCTCACTCCCCATACTTTAGACGGGATGCCTAGTCTTCCATTTTTAATTTACGCGAAAGTCGACCTGAGTATAAGCCGAGGCCCCTAATTTAACCCCCCAAAACTGGGGAAACTTATTGAATCAAGTATAAGTCTAGGGTGGAAAATGCAGCAGGGCCTGGCAGCTCCTCCTTTGTGAGCTGGGGGAGTGGTGTGTGATGTTTAAAATGACTTTTAGCCACCGAGGCAAGCTTGCCTCAGTGGCTAAAAGTCATTTTAAACATTGCACGCTGCTCCCCCACGACATGGGAGGGGTAGGAGAAGCAGCGCACAATGTTTAAAATGATTTTAGCTACCAACTCAAGCACTTGTCTCAGTGGCTAAAAGTACTGACCCAAATATAAGTCGAGGGCCCCTTTTTTCAGCCCAAAATTAGGGCTGATAAACTAGGCTTATATTCGAGTATATACAGTACTTTGGATTTTTAAAAACCCAAAAAGAAGTCAGAAAAACATTTGGAGAACAGATCGGAGGCATCTTCATGTCTGTTGATCTTTAAGATGTCACAATACTTTCCTTTTGTTTTAAAAAAAAAAGAATTTCTTCCCACTACTGGTAGGAGCATTTGAAAAGTACAGTAGGACCCCTGTATCCACAGATTCATTATCCACTGATTCAGTTATCCATGGTTGGCAGAGGAAAAATAAATAAATAATTCAGCAGCCACAAAGCAAGCTACTGTCACAAAGAGTAGCTGTAAAGCAAGCTACTGTCATAAAACAGCAGCTATAAAGCAAGCTACGATGACAAACAGCAGCTGTAAAGCAAGGTACTGTTGCAAAACAGTAGCTGTAAAGCAAGTTACTATCACAAAACAGCAGTTTTGGGGAACATTTTGGTGTTCTCTCTTATCTACGGTTTTCATTATCCACTGGAAGGCTTGGAACCAAACCCCAGCGGATACTGGAGTCCTACTGTAATTCATTGCTACTCCTCATTACAATTTCTTAAAAGCATATTCGAACCAGCTTTATTACTTAAAAGCATAGGTCATCACAGTATATCAGGAAGAACAACAAAACATATATGGCATTGATGTCATATATTTCCACATAAACACAATCATGGTTGAAACATACAATGGCATCGCCTCTTTCCTTCCTCTTGACACTTGATGCTTCGCCCATTGTTTTCTTTGCTGTCAAAGCAGATTTTGATACTTGATGCATCAGAACTATCGACAAGCAGCAGACATAGCAAAACCAAGGGAGATCTATCACACAAAGATTTAAGAGTACCAGAAAGAAACTGACTTCTAGGATGCTTGTTTAAAGGGATGTCATCATACTTCCCTTCCAAAATGGATGATAATATATACGGAAGGCATTGAGCCATGAACAATTTTGTTAGAGGAGCTGCAGTAAGATTGCCAAAATAATTATCCAAACCAAATGATGCTTTGTATAGTGGGCCTTTATTTATTTACCATATTTGTCCATCTATAAGATGCCTCCATGTACAAGAGAATTCCCACTTTTCCAACCCAAAATTATAGCTTCAGAACTACATGGTTCTCTCTTCAGCTTACTTCCATGTATAAGACCACCCTCCATTTTAGTCTAGCAATTTTAAACAAAATAGTCTTATACATGGAAAATAGAGCTTATTAATTTTATTTTATTTTATTTCTATACTGTCCATCTAATTTCAAGGCTACTCTGGGTGGGTACCAGCAAAACTAGGACATTAGCGAGATGGTATATCGATTGAGCCACTGAATCTGTACAGACTGATTCTTGCCTGATACCAGCTGCTTAGCTATATTGGAGGCAAAGGTAGGAAGGTCTCTGCATGAATTCCATAATCGTGTAAAATGGGTTTGACTTAATTTATCCAGGATTCTTGGGACAGACTCTGAAGTTGTTCATTAAAGCGCTTTTTTTAAAAGGCAAGAATTATTCATACAGACCAATTTCAGCTAGTACACAGCAAGTATATTGTGACGTTTCAACTGGGATTAATCTCACTTCAGCCCAAAAATGTGCAACAGGTAAATGGATACCAATGGGAACAGTTAGGAGAGGTCTTATAAAGAGTTTTGGATCAACTCTTGAATGGTGGCCTTGATATATCCCCCTATCTCTGTCCTTAATATGGTATTTTCAAGGAATATGTTCTTAGCAAACACCTTAATTCCAGGGGCAAACAAGCCCCCTCCAAGGACTCTGGTAACTCACACAAAAAACAACTAAAAGGGAGACCTGAAATAATTTCAGGTTTTATTTATTTATTTATTTATTTTTACAACTTATATGCTGCCCACTACCCAAAGGTCTCTGGGCGGCTTACAATCAAAGAATTAAAACAGTTAAAACATCAAATATCAATAAATAATTAAAACAATAATAAAAAGTTACACTAAAAACATTACACTAAAATTGCCATCAGAGGACCCACAGTCTATGTTGTATCAATTAAAAAAACTAATTGCATTCAGATGGTATCTCCATGAGAGTTGGCTATTAAACCAAAGGCCAAGATATCTAAAGTTTCACAACTGCTCAGTGGGTTTTTCATGAAATTTCCACATGTGGATTTTTCTGTTCTTTCCAAAGACTAGTACTTTGGTCTTTGTATAAAAGATAAAGCAAAGTTCTTTCACAGAACTTGCTCAACATACCCCAAAGTCTTTGACAAGTTGTGTTGTGGAGATGATTGCAATGTCAGCTGTATACCAAACATGGAAAGCATGATATCCCAGACTGAAAGTGGGAAGAATGTGAAGCCACTCTATTCTTGCACGATGTTCTTAATACAGAAATTAGACCATTTGAAAAGGAATTCATTCCTGTTTTTCATTACAATTTTTTAAAAAGCAACTTACATTACTCATTGGCTTACTTACTACTCTTTTCTCTGATTTCTGCTTTTTCTTCAGTATTACTCAACCATTTTCCAATTGATGATAATTGTCATCAGGAGCCGTCATGCCAATTCTGACTTATGGCAATCCTTTTCGGGGTATTTTAGGTAGAGAGTACTAAAAACAGCTTACCATTCCCTCCTTCTGGGGGCATCCTGGGACTACGCAAATTGCATTTCTGCTATTTTACTTTTTAAGGAAGAAAACAAGGGCTGACAAAATAGGACTGATAAAACTTGGCAACATAAAAAATTCACCATGCCAATATAACCAAACATTTCCCTTCAAGGTACATGTGAAAAATAACTAGGGATGCATGTGAAAGTAACTTCATGCCCTACAATCATGCTGATTCTAAAAAGTAGCAAGTTGACCTCTTGCAGCCTCAGTCTTGATAACTCCAGGAAAGCAAATGAACTGTAGACAGCTGGTTGTGATGCAAACTTGCTGAATGATTTGTTCTTCCAGCTATTCCCCTAGAAGAGCAAGGGGCATTTGAAATGAACTGTAGGACAGCACTTCTAGTGGCAGTCCCTGGTCTGTTTTTTTTGTCAACTGGCTTATTTATTTATCCAACTATCTCAAACCCTAGTCCCAAGAGGACTGGTCTCAAGATGGGGCACCATCAACAGAATAACATCAAAACAATTTAGACAGTTAAAGCAATAGCAACGTTTTACTAAAAGCTTAAAACAGTTTAAAAGAGCTAAACAACTTAGCCGTTCAGTTAAAAAAAAGGGCAGACTAAAGGCCTGGACCTCCTTAGGAGCCAAATGCTAGGATTAACAATAAGGTCTTCACCAGGATAAACACAGGTTATGGTTGGCCCCAGTCAGGCTCTGAAGGGAGAATATTGCATAGCTGGGTTGCTCTAGGACAGTGATGGCCAACGTTTTAGAGACCGAGTGCCCAAACTGCAATTCAAAACCCACTTTTTTTTTGCGAAGTGCCAATACAGTAATTTAACCTGCATACAGGTGGCTATGAAGGGGCGATGTCAGGTGGCCACAGAAAGGGCTCTGAGTGCCACCTTTGGCACCCGTGCCATAGGTTCGCCATCACTGCTCTATGACCTACAGCTAAGAAAAAAAACCTCTCATGCCACTCCTCACAACATTGTGGAACCCAAAAAAAAGCCCATCTTAGGTATGCTGGACAGATACATTTTGATATAGTAAACCCATATCCTAATTACTACAGAATATGTTTTTAAACAGTTAACAATTCCTGTTTGTAAAATATATTTAGCACTAGATGGCAATATTTGACATCTCAGGTACACATTAGCTCAACGGATACTAAAAACCTTAATCCTTGATGTGTTTTGGCATAAAAGTCTTCACTAACTAACTGATGCAGAGTCAATTCAACCCTAAATAACACCAGGTTGGATAAAATTAAATTGTTATTTTTATAAATTGGAACTCTGCCCTTATTTTCTTTTGGATGTTAAATTTCACTGACATTTTGCAAAAAAAGATTAAAAATGAGAAAATAAAGCTCAAAAAGGATTGAGGTTAACAAATGAGGTCTAGACAACCTTAAGACTTTACAATTTAGCTCCACAGATCAGAAGATAGCACTGCACATTTAATTTTTATTACAATTACTAACACTGATTCCCGCACTATAAAAATTGTTTCCCATTGCAATACCCACCTTAGCTGAACTTTTCATCAAAATACTATGTCATGCACAAGCACATAAACGCAAGACAAACTTTTTACCTCTGTAGATTAACCAAGGCATCAAGGCATCAAGTTCAAATTATTTCAAACTAGTTTCTATTTCAATACAGTATTAAAAATGTCAAGAAGCATGAACTTCACTGGTACAGCGAAAATTAAAAATATTCCACAAGAAGAGAGAATTAAAACGAGCACTGCCCAGTGGGTTATAAATCTGATGCTAGCCCTCCAACCTCCAGATGCACTGGGATTAAAAAATGCAGCTAAAACAATGATTTAGAAGGCAACAGTGCTCTTGAGAGTGGAGCTGTTATTTTAATGGAATGCCTCCAAGGATTTCCAGTAATCACTCCACTTAAGGAAATCACTTATTTGACTGACCCAACCCACGCCACCACTTATTTGAATTGTTTTTTCTCTGCGAAATTATTATAAGGGTGTCCCATCTACATCAGTCTTCCACAGTCTGACGCAGGTAGACATGCTGGTTGGAGGTTATAGGAGATGAAACCCATCTGGAAGAAATCAGGTGGGAGAAGACTTGTAGAAAAGTTTTCTTCCACCCTGCAACACATCTCTGGAACACAGTCTGTAAGTCAACAGCACTCTAATACTGAAAATTCTCTGCGTTGCTCATTGCATTGTCACAGCCAATAATCTTACTTAAACTCAAGAGATCTCATTTTATGGATGATAACTCAGCAACCATACCTAAGATGAGTGGGATGACATCTTCCAGATAGTTTCATGTAGTGGCTGATGTTTCATGGCTAAAGTCAATTCATAGGCCCAATTAGAGTAGACCAAAAAGTAATGAAACTTATTTTTTACATTGGCAAACTCAAGACCCAAAGGAAAATGAAGATGCAAGAGTATTCCCAAAATTTCATATGTCCCAGCTGCACTGATCACCATGGCGCACCATCATTTTCCAAATGTAAGACAAGAGTACACAAAGAAACGTCCAAGTTAGTATGCTAAGCACATTTGCGTAGAAATAAGTATAGCAAAACTTCTGGTGGCCTTTTCCTGAATATAATAAAGAACCGCAAGGCAGACAGAGTGCAGACAAGAATACAATTCATCAACATTATCAGAGAATGACCAGTTCCATACCTTATTCCAAGCCTGATGGCAAGTCTTGTAAACAGAGAAGAACCCTTTAAAACAGTGCCTATTAAATAAAAACACTTTTTGAGGCTGTGTTATATGTTTCAATAAGCACTTGCTCATTTCCCTTGACGCTTGAGCGGCATCAAAAGTGCTGAAGCAAGAGAGAAAGAGAAAGCAAAGCCATTCACAGGAGCAGTGGTGCAATCGTGTTCATATGCCAATGATGTACTCTTTTTATAACAAAAATTACCAATGCACTAGATGGCAAAGAGAAAGATTTCCCAGGCTCGGGAACAAAGGGAGTCATTATCCTCCTTTCAGCTAAACTCATCTGCGGACCTCAAGCAGTGGCTAAACCTCATTTCTCCACAATTGCCACCACTCTTCTCAAATATTTAGTTTTGGGTTGTTGTTGTTGTTGCCAAAAGATCCAACTCTTGGCTTTTGCATCGGAACATAAAATTTCAAACTGGATGTCCTTGCTAGTTGATTTTCATATTGATTTTACAGGTCATTGCTTTTTAAACTAAATTTCGCCATAATTCCCTCTCTTCACCCTGCTACCCACACAAAAAAGTTATTTTTAATTTAGCAAGGAGCAGCTCCCCAAGTTTTGCCCTGCAGCAATGTATTCAGCGAGGTTAAAAATATGCACTAAGCAAGACAAGGTGATTCTAGAGGTTAAACAGAGCCCCTCCCCCCCAAGAGTCAAAACAGTTCTGATTCAAGGACAAGGGAAAAGTGTCTGTGCACAAGGAGGGAAACACATGAGAAAAATCCAATAACGATGGGCATGTCTTAGTCTGAAGTGAAAAAGAAAAAGCAAAGCAAAGCAAAGTGTTCTGCTTATATACCGACCCATACTACTTCAACTAGTCTCTGGGCGGTTTAGTTTAATTACAGTATGCAGGCTGCACATTGCCCCTCCCCACCGCAGCAAGCTCGGTACTCATTTTACCAACCTCGGGAAGGATGGAAGGCTGAGTCAACCATGAGCCTGCTACATGGGATTGAAAAGAAAGAAGACACAGCCTTGATGGGACTCTCTTCTGAGATGATTCCCCTAGGGCAGTGATTCTCAACCTGTGGGGCCCCAGATGTTCTTGGACTGCAACTCCCAGAAATCCCTTCCAGCACAGCGAGTGGTAAAGGCTTCTGGGAGTTGCAGTCCAGGAACATCTGGAGACCCACAGGTTGAGAACTACTGTCCTAGGGTTGTTCTTTTAGACTTCCAATTCTAAGGACAATCCTATATGAAACATCTGTGAAGAGAATCCAAACAAGGATTGGGCTAGTCTTCCTATCTATTTCCAAGGAAGGCAGGATTAAACCCTCATGAGAAGAACCTGAGATAGGTGGGCATCCATCACACACTTTTGGAAACCTGCCCCAAGATAGAACTCTGGACCTTATTGTCTATAAGGGCGAGTCCTATGACCAGGCACAGTGAGGATTGTTTAAAGAGACAAGGAGAGTCACAATCGGGGTGAGGTGCCTTTGGCCCTACAGATATCTTGGATGTCAACCACTAAAAACTTCAGCCAATATAGGTCATGGTCACTACTATGGGGGCTGAGGCAAAAACCTCTGTAAGGTCAATAGTGCCCCACGCCTTGTGATACAGAAATGTTTCGCTATAGTTGACAACTAGGTATGCCCTCAATTTCTTTGACCCCCACTTCCGTGTGCTGTTGCCAGTTGGACAATCTACCTCACAACCCACATTTAAACTGGGTCAGGGGGAGCAATGAAGGCACTATAGAAATCAAAGGAGCAACAATTAGGGGTTTCTACTCCACAACTGTCCAAGTATACCTAGAAATGCTTCAATGCTTGTTTGCAGCAGCACATCTGCTTGTCCCACTCTGGCTCCAAAGACCTCTGAGTGTCACTTCCTGAAGTACATTATCTTGTCTAATCAGGATGAGTGAGCTGGTTCTTCTGCTGGGCAGAATGAGGGCACCACTTCAAATGGCAGATACTAGCAGACAGGAGTAGAGGTCCTGTGGCTATTCCTTCTCAGCTCAGAGACCTTCTCTCTTCTTGAAGAAAGCAGTCGTGTACTGGGCTGCACTCTATAAAAGTAGTGTGCTGCTCTTGGATAGGATGGAAGATTCTAAGATACAAATGACAGTCTATCTAGCTTCTATAGATGGCATGCAGGAGGGTGCTATCTGACCTTGGGTAGCAGATTATCAAGGTGGGTTAGGGTTAGAGTTGGGGTTGGGGTTGGGGTTGGGGTTGGGGTTAGGGTTAGGGTTAGGGTTAGGGTTACAAAGGCAATGTTAATAATGTGCTGTGAATTTCTGTCTTGTATTGATACAGCTTCAGGACATGCCATAAGAGCAGCAAGGAGTTTTTAAAAACCACTTGTTCTGTGCCTCTCAATAAAAACTATGAGTGAGGGAAACTCCTTAGACACCCACAGTAACAAATTCAATGCCAATGTTTATGAAGCACAAATTTTTGGCAAAAGAAAAATCAATGTTGACTCAAGATACTCTCTTCCTTTTACTTCAATAAAGTGAAAGTAGACAAGGAAGATTTGACACAGACGTCAGTTCAAATGCCAACTTCTCTACTTTCCCACTGGGTGGGCAGCCTTGGGAATAAGTCATGTTAAATGACTACAATGAGCGCTATGTTATGAGTGGTCTGCTTTGTGTGTTATAACTGCTAAACAGATAGATCCATCACATTCTCCATATTCTCTCCAAAACATGTTGAAGTCTTTCCACTGGCATATACGAAGGGCTTATCCAGAAGGTACATATGTATGCATTCAAACTGTACTGTTTAAGCCTTGTTTTTGAAAACCATTTCAATTCTGGAAATCTAAGTGGACTTTCCTTCCTTCCTTCCTTCCTTCCTTCCTTCCTTCCTTCCTTCCTTCCTTCCTTTACTGGAAGCCTACTTCCCTGCTGTTGTACTTTCACATCCAGATCTATTTTTTAAAAAACTATGAGCAAGTTAAACGCTTCCTCATGGGAGTCTTGGATGAAAAAAGATGAATTTCCTATGGAGAACATAGCACTAAACTCCACGGTTGGAACAAATCGCTGGATTTTTTAGGAGGAGCACTGGATGAGAATGGATTGAGTAAGTCTGGATGGTGGGGAAAATAGTGAAATTTACCGTCCAAAGCCCAGAACTTTTTCTGGCTCTGCAATAGTGATGTCTCAGCAGAGAGTCTAGTTCAATGGTGGCGAACCTTTGGCACTCCAGATGTTTTGGACCACAACTCCCAGAACTCTAAGCCTAGATTGTCAATGACAAAGGATTGTGGGAGTTGTGGTTCAAAACATCTGGAGGGCCAAAGGCCTTAGGAGCAAACAGGCGAGTAAGGGAATGTGTTCTAACCTCAGAAAGATGGTGCAACAGATTTCTACTCTGTCACTTATTTTTCAGGAGGGGAAGAAGACTGTGAAGAAAACTCAGCCTTATTTGAAGCCTTCGCAAAAGCCAACACTGGGACAAGTTCAGTTGTCTTCCCTACTTGTCCTTAAAGCAGGACCAAGCAGGACACTTTCTCTTGATATCAAGCTTCCTCTAGTTCTGCAATTTGGGGACAACAAAACTAATTCCAACTTCATTAAGATGTGCAAGAAATAACTGAAGATTAGATGGAATGTTTAGATAAAAAGACAAGCAACATCACTGTGGCTGGAAATGTCTATACACAAGCTTGGAGTGGATAAACGGCAATGATTTTTAAAACAAAAACAAAAAATGAAAAGTGTATTTGAAATGGAGTTTCTTGTTTCTATCAGTTCTTTTTAAAGTTCTATAATATATGAGAATTTTACTTTACAATGTATTGTAGGTAAAAGATCTTATTATGGAATCGGTAGTATAAATTCTGTTTTATCAGGCAACATATTCATATATTTTAAGTATATAAATAGGGCCCAACATTTGCATTTATTTTATTTATTTAGAGAATTTTTAGCCATCCCACTACCAACCGGTCTCTGAGCAGCATACAATATTATATTAAAACTATAAAAAAAAATATTAAAGCCATCAAAATAAAGCATTTAAAACAATCAATATATAAATAATAAAATCCTGCTGTTCATGCACCCAGCTAAGAGAACATTATCTAATTAAAATGCTGGCTAAACAGGAAGGTCTTCGCAGTTTCTTGCACTGTAGCTTTAAATTTATAGGTTTTACAGGCTTGTATACAGATTATATAAATTTATCTTTATGCCCTCCTAAAATAAAACATCAAAAAAAATCACACTTGGGCTGCATTTCTAGAGATGCATATACTGTATATCAGATGGAAAAATTGGAAACAACAAACTTAAGATGTCTTATTTATCTTTCTTCTCTCCTACCGAACCTCATAAAGCCTGTCCTGACTTTGGATGTAACCCTCAAACTTCAGATCCAACAGATACCAGTTAAGGTACATCTTCAGCATCCTGTTGAAAATGGGCTATAAAACTCTTTGTCCTGTCAATCTGAGGTTTCACAAGTCTGGCAGTGATGTGACAGTAGAATACGTTGAAAACACATCAGAATTTTCCAAAAAAAAAAAAAAAAAAAAAAAACCTCAAATGGAGCAGATGACTGGCTATGTCTTATATTAAAATCAATGGGAAATTTAATGTGAAAAAACTGGTCCAAAAAGACAAGGGTATGTATGTGCATGAAACTAGCCCATTTGCATGCACAGGCCTGAAAGTTATCAAGCACATATAAAACAGAGATCAATGTTCTTCTGATGATAAGCGCTTGGAGGTTAGCAGCTAAGGATTGTAAAAGTTTTGATGTCCCAACTCTGCTGCATGTAAAGGGCTGAGGCCCACAATCTTCCTTGGAAATTCGAACCACAGATTTCTAAAGAACTGATATATGATCCCTCTCCAGCATACAACAAGGAACTCACATGTTAATAATAAATATCCTAAAAACAGTGTAGTATTATTCACAGGTTGGGAATGTTTTAGGCCCCGCTGAGTGGGTAATTCTGGGAGTTGTGGTCCAAAGGAAGAAACATTTCTAAGTCTGAAATTACATCAGGGATGGAGAATGAGGGGCTCTGCTGTTGGTCATAGAATAAGAGCATAACAGAATTGGAAGCAGCCTATAAGATTAGGGTTAAGGTTAGGGTTAGGGTTAGGGTTAGGGTCAGGTGCTTTCAGGCTCTGCTAAAGGCAGAAATCTAAATCAAAGCAGACCAGACAAATGGCTGTCTAATTTTCTCTTGAATGCCACCAGTGTTGCTGTGCACATATCCTCCCCAAGGTACATTTCCTATCAACCCCACTATCAGATATAATATCTGAGGCTCCTGGGTGTTGCATCCCAACAACACTGGTGTCCCTACTCTTTGTTATATGATGGGCACATACACACCACAAACTATTCGGTTTCAGTCTTTTTCAGCAGAACTGCTAGAGCCATTTAATTTTACAAACCGTTTTTGCTGTCTACGACAAGACCAGCAAACAAGACCATTCTTGCACTGTTAGTTGGTTGTTTATATTAGTAAAAGAAAAGGGCTGATTGTTCTTCAATCAGGAAATATTTTTCTTATGATACCTGATGTACTTACATCTGGAGTACCTGAGCCTCAACGCCATTTGATCTTCATAACAGCTCTATAAGATATGCTCCACCTGATTCCTTCCAAATGGGGTGACAGACGGTCATTACCATCCCCATCAGCATCAGTGTGAACCGGGATTGGGGCAGTTATAGTCTAACGCTAGGTTAGGCTGAGACCTAAGATGATTCAGAGAAGATTATACATGGAAAAACTGGAACTCTTGTCTTCCAGCTGCAAATATAACTTTTTGCCCACTAATGCACTCCAGGAAAGCCCTCCAGTCACAGAAGAATTGTGGAGGAAGACAAAAAGAAAAACAATTATTTGCTGCTGTATTTAGAAGGCTTGGAACTAACGCCAGCAGGAAGCGAGCATCACAAAACCAGAATCATCTTTCCTATATTTACATGGGAAATGTTTTCTGCAGCCAGGGTGCTGTTGTAGCAATTTATTTATTCATCTTTCAAACCAGATAGGCAGCAAGACAGAATTTTGAGATTGGCACAGAGCTCGAAGCAAACCAAATCATTAAGACAAGCTTCCATGTTTGTGAAATGAGACCAGTAGAGTCCCATGTTTAAGTCCAAAATATTGATCACAAACAAAGTGCCTCCCAGAGACCTCTTGGTAGTGCGGCGGCTAAAAACTTTTTGTAAGTAAATAAATAAATAAAAGTGGGGTAAGTTGCAAATGGCATGCTGCAAGAAAAGTTCCCGCTGTGTACTCAGATGCTTTCAATAGTTTAAAAAAAATCCCTCCTTTCTGATAAAAGCTATCTGCAATAAATGTTTCTGCCTTCAATTATCATTGTGTCTCCATAAGAAATACAGGGCTCAGGTTTTCACTTTAAAGTTCCTAGAAGGATGTAGGATCAGGATTTCTATGGAGATAATTTCATGCCACTTAAGCCTTCTTGGAAATCAATTGTTTCCAAGGGCTTTCCTTGCACTGTTTTCACTTACAAGTACTCTTCTGGCATGAACAGCTCTTAATTTCAACCACAACATTCTTTAGGCAGGCATATCTGCCCCCACATGTACTTTATATAGATACAAGACAGTATCCATTAGGTGAACTTTCGCAGCTAGTGCTTTTTAGTTTTTGCAGTTGTCTGGTCTGAATCATTTTAATTATCTACTCTTCTATCAGATTCTATATTTTTTGTCCATATTAAGGAAACCTTTCAAGTGTATTTGTGCCAGAAAAGCTAAATTTCTTTATTTCTTCAAAATGAAGAACTATGTTCCTTCTAAACAATCAAATTACTAACAGAACACATAATGCTAAAAATCACAGAAACTATAACCATCCACAGATGTCTCCTAAGGAATGTTGTACAAGCTGGTGTCTTTTTAACTACTACACAAGGAATGGGCTTTGGTTCTGTTGAAAATGCCCCATTTAACACTTGCCAGTATTCCTGCCAAGAAAACTCCATGGAGTTGGTCACGACTGTAACGACACAACACACACACACACACACACACACACACACACACACACATCCCTAACAGGTTAAGCTGCCTAGATGCCCTAAGCACATCCGATCTCGCCTGATTAATACTTGGATGGGAGACCACCAGGGAATACCAGGGGCTGTAGACGCCTGGAGTAGGAACTGGCAAACCACTCCAGTATTCCTGCCAAGAAAACTCCATGGACATGGGGTCATGAAGGGTCGGAAATGACTGTAACAATGCAAGACACACACACACACAAACACACACACACACACACACACACACACACACACACACATCCCTAACAGGTTAGAAACTAGAGGTCACAGAGTCACATATGGGTGTCTAGGAGCACAGTCTCCTGTACACCCATGGGGTTTACTGCAGGGGTGTCCAATCTGCAGCCACGGGAGAAAATACAGCCCCCTAAAAACTTTCATTATCACTGTAACCAGCAAGAAAACAAGACCTCCGAGGGTGGGTAGAGAGATAAGGCGGCCTGCTTCATCCCCTGGTGGAAATCATAATGAAGATCTTTTGAGGAAAGACTACAAAGCTTTCCACCACCACCACCACCCTTCTCCTAGGAAACATTCAAACAGGTTGGGTTTTCTCTCGTCTCAGAGATGGGGAGGAAATGGAAAACACAGATGGGAAGGGGAACCTATCTTTCAGACTACAACTTCCAAAATGCACAGTCAGCCCGCTAGCTGGGAATTCTGCATTTCAATCCCCAAAAAGTAGCTTTTCCCCATCTTTGGAGGACAGAAGGCTCTGCAGTGTCTCCCAGAAAAGAATCAGAACCCATGTAGCTGCCTATGGAGCCCAACGTGGCCATGAGATTGAATACCCCTGAGTCTAGGATGGTGGCCTGCAATGTTTTCTCATGCACCTTAGTGGCAGAACAACATTGATGAGCAGGACATGTTAGCTGGCATTGCTCAGTTCTTGAGGCAGAGCTGGCCCGACCCATTTTCTACATGAAATTGCCAAAGGATGCCCCCACATATTCCCATAACTCCCCCCCCCCAGAGGCCAGCAGCCAAATCATCCTTTGGCAATGGTGAGGGGACACTGTCCTCTCCCATATCAGGTTAGCTTTAGGAACTAGAGGTCAGATCAGCCTGTTGGGAATATACAGCTCAGTCTTCCAACAGAGCAGCTGTCACTTCCCTCTACATGCCATTCATCATCCTTTGCCAAAGACAGATGCATGCAGCTCCCTAAGAAAGCTCACTGTTATGCAGAGGACTGCGAAAGTACATCACCTGGTAAATAATAATACAAGTCATCTTCTAGGGGGAAAAGAAAACAATTTCCATTTTAAAAAGACAAACATTGTCATTCCAATCCCTCCCCCGCATTTCTATTTACAGTACTGTATTTTAAATGTAGCAGTAATACCTACAGCAATTAGAAGTGACCACTGAAAAACCATTCCTCTTTGCCATTTTGCCCTACCTTTAAAAATATACTCATAGTTGGCATGAGAAAACTTTGAGAAGCTTTACGTATGTTGTTAGATGGGCAGAAAATATAAGAGTAAAGTTCTTATGTTTAAGAGAATAAAACTGAAACCGTTCTGCACATGCCTGAATTCTTTGCTAAGTTTAACATGCTTTGGAATTATCATTCCTTCTGCAGGAGTTTCTAACAACATGGATTGCAGATTAGGGTATGACAATAGGTGTTCCCTTTTCTAAATTCGTAGTTGGTGCAATCATTAGAAACCACATATTTATCTATACTTAATGGTCAATAATACAACATATTTACTATGTGCATAAATGGTAGACGTCTTCCAAGCGATTGTGTTCTAAGGAAACAGCCTATTTTACTCCTGCATATACTGTATCTGGAGGGGGGAAAGTACTTTTAAAGTTTATATTAAGTGGTTTGGAAGTTAAGTTTTGTTAATTGCTAATTTCTTCTGATAGCCTGTTGGTTTTAGGCCTGGGAAGGCAAGACGCTTGTCGTTCCATGACATTTTGAAACAAGTACTGTAATGCAAAATCAGTAAACAAAGAACGCAAAAGCCCACGAAAAATGAAAAAGTCTTTGAAGGTTGTCAGAGTGACATAAAGGTTAACTACCAGGTGAGTGACCTACGGAAAGCACAGGTCCAGTACACAGCACTTCACAACAAATCATTTTTGCTTTGCCTCATTTCTCAGATTTTTTTTTATAAAAACCAACAGCTGCTTGCTTAAAACTAGGGTGCTTGTTGCTGTTTTAATCCTCCTTCCCCCCCCCCCAAACTTCAATTTTTTTCTCTTAAGCTGCCCTAAAGAACTGGCAGAAAGGGGAAAATGCAAACCAAATCAATAAAGTGCAAGATACAAAACCTGTCAACGTTCAATTTGCCCCCAACTATAGAGTGCTATACAAGGACTTCAAGATGCTTCTGGCAACCTCATCACATAACCCAAAAAATAAAGCCTGATCAACAGGAGAAAAGGGCACCAGGATCCCTGTCCAGTTGCTTAGCGCTTGCTTTTGAAATTCCATGAAACAAATGGCTCGCTCAAATCGTTGGAAGCCCGCTGTCTAGCATCTCCGCAGCCCGTTTTGGCAACCCAAAACCACCAGCAATGACCCCAGCTAACTTTCACTAGACGTTCTGCCAAATCCACCTCCACACGATTTCTGGGGTGGGGGGGGTGAACTCACCAAGAGGAAGAGAGAGAAAGCTCTGAGTCACCCATTTTTCAGTCCTCTCTCTGGTCTTCCAATGGGTGTCATATAACCCAGCTGCAATCCGCAATTATGGCCATTTAAAAGCAAAAGAAAGAAAGAAAACCACAACACTCTTTCTCTGATATTCCCAAAGAGACTATTTGGCTTTAAAAAACAACAATCAACCAGGGGCCCTATACCGGTAGATACTTTTAAGGAATCTTTCTTTCTTTCTTTCTTTCTTTCTTTCTTTCGCAGTCCCAAAGGGATCAAACCTACTTTCAAGGAAACCGGATTGGCCGCCGCCTGATAAACGGACGAGAGTTTGGGAACGATGCCGTTCACGCCGCTGCGGCGCCCGTGGCCCGAAGCGTCCTAACGGTGTTGCCCCTTTGACATTTCAGGGACGGAGATGCTGTATATTCGGGAGGGGGGCGGGATCGCCCAAAGGTCGGGACGGGACGTTTCGCCTCGTCCTCCCTCCCACGCCAGAGCCTCCGTGGAGGCATCGGTTTTGTCGGAGGGGTGGGTGGATGGGGGGGGGATCACTTTCTCTCCGAGGAGGCGGCGCGGAGAGCTGGAATTGGGCCGCGGGGTCACCTTTGGAAAGAAAGGGCCCCAAACAGATGGAGATTTCTTTTTTTTTAACGGGTGTCCCGATCCTTCGAGCCAAGCGCAGGCCAGAGGAAAGGGAAAGCAGAGCCAAGCCCGCGTCATGCCGGATCGCTCCTTTAGGGATTCGTCGTGGCTTTCCCAGGGAGCGGAATCCGAACGCCCAACCCGAAGAACCCGCGGGAGATCATCCTTCCCCACCGGGCGCCCTTCGCCACCAGGCTTTCCCGGGAAGTCCGCTTGAAGGCACAGAGTGCGTTTCCCATTTGGGCTGCGGGCTGAGGACCGGGCGATCTGGATCGCTTGTGTTCCGCCAGGGGTCAACACCGACCTCCCGGACCCAATTTAAGCCTCCCAGATCTCTTACACACACACACACACACATACATAACACCCCTAACCTCCTGCCCCGCAACTTCTCCCGGGACCCCCTCCTCTTACCTCCGAACGCCGCGACTCCGTCTCCGTCTGGCCGGAGCGCCAGCCCATTACGCGCGGTGCCAAGCGGGACACGCCGGCCCGGGTCGGCCCAAGGCCACCAAACCGCCCGGCCCGCCCCCCCCCCCCGGCTCTCCGGCTGCTCAAGCCCGGCGGGACGGAAGGCAGAGGCGGAGAAGATGGGGGGGGGACCACACCCGCGTGGGGCCAAGGCGCGCGGGCCTCGGGGCTGTGTCCTCCTAAGCCAAGGCGAGCGGGAGCAGGCGGGCACCGGCTTGGAAAGCACGGCGGGATCCCGGCGGGCGCGTGGGGGGGTGTTGCAAAAGAGCAGGTCGCCCAGCGACCAACAAGAGAGGCTTCGAGGCCTGGCCGCCGCCGCCGCCGCCGCCGCCGCTTATTGGGGTGGGGGAGGAAAGCAGCGCGGTGGAGAGGAGCAGCGGCAGCAACCGCCTATGGAGAAGGCTCGCCTCGGCTGGCTGGAGGAGGAGGAGGAGGAGGAGCTGGAAACAGGCGCGCCCCAAGCCCCTTCTCGGCTCCTGCCGGCCTGTTGCCCCGCCGAGCGCCTGGCCCGGGCGGCCCAATTCCCCCGTGGGGCGTCGCTACCTCCAAGGGCGCGCAACCCGGCGCTCCAGATCCCTAGCCGCCGGCAGTCTCCTGCCTTGGCTTCGCGTACTTACTCAGAAGGAACACCGCGGGCCTGAGACGGGTCGTTGAACCCTGGATGGGGCTGAAAGGGGGGGCGGCGTGAGCGAAAGATGGAGTGACACCGAGGCTGGAACTGAGGAAACGGGTTTGTTTTTGTTTGTTTGTTTGTTTTTGGCCAAGGGTCCCGGAATGAAAACCGGAGTAGAAACTGGCAAACCACTGACTCCAGTATTCCTGCCTAGAAAACTCCATGGACATGGGGTCACGCACGAGTCGGTCACGACTGTAACAACACAACACACGCAGACGCACACAGGAATGAAAAGAGCGCTAAACACTTCCAGGTGTACCTCCTGCTGAGCTTTAGGACATTGAACGGCGATCCGCCCCCCCCCCCCGCCCAAACTTTTTGCGCTATTCACTTGAGAGAGGAGGTCTACCAAATATTGATTTATTTAGGCTGGAAATTGTGCTCATGCGTCAATATGCAGTGGGTGGGAGATTCGCTCACTTAATCCCTCCTTTAAATCTTACATAGTACTCTCCTTTTTTAAATCTCAGTCCTGTATATAGGATTTGCAGAATTATTATTATTATTATTATTATTATTATTATTATTATTATTATTAT
>JAHTLZ010000195.1:13093418-13122664 GCA_023846285.1 Phrynocephalus versicolor
TATTATTATTATTATTATTATTATTATTATTATTATTATTATTATTAATGGAATTGAAAGTTTTGGCCCTTTGCCCTTGCACAAGTTTTGGCCCTTTGCCCTGCACAAGTTCAACAGGTATGACAGGACCACTTTACCTATGCCTGCCAGACATATGTTGACAATCTGGAGTCTGTCCAAAGAGAGATGTGACAACCAGTATTAAAAGCTAATTTGAGTTCAAATATGATCCTCCTGGAAGTCTATGGAATTTGGAATGTTCTTCTAAAAAGAAAGATTAAATTCTTAGTATTCCTAGCATCAAACCTTCCTCTTTACCTTGATACTAATCCAGATAAGGAGATGTTTCCCCTTTTTCTTTATTCTTCCCAAAATGAGAAATGTACGCCGGATCTCTTTGTCCCTTCTACCCCAACATTTGTGTAAGCAACCCACATTTACAACATCTAATCAAAAAGCGAAAGATTGCATTTTATCTGGCGGAGACTTTTGGTGTTCAAGGCACAATGTGTTCTGTAAACTGAACCTGTGTAGTCAGAGCTACACAGAGTCACCTGTTTTACTGTCAGGTGATGACGCACAGACAGATTTTCAAAAATATACTCTTCAATTATAACTTTCCAAAGTTCTCTGGCCCACACGGCCATCTTATCAGGAGAGACGGGTCAGAAAGTAGCAATCCAAAAGCTCTGCATGCTAAACTAAGAGGAAATTGGGCATTTTGCTATTAAAAATGCAGCTTTTTTTTGGTGTGTGTACCTGAATGCATGTACACATACTGTATGCACAGACACACCCATGCGTACTGTCAAGTAGACTTCCTGCACTTCAAAATTTACATCACATTACTGCATGTTTCTGTTAGGACTGCCGTCTTATCATAGTTTTCCTTCTAGAGGTCTTTAAGCAGCAAAATCAAAGCAAAGTGTACTGCTTAGATGCCACACCATCGCACTTAAAGCACTCTCTGGGCAGTTTACAAGTACTGTACTGTAATTATGCATCCCCCCACCACCCCAAGCAAGCTGGCCATTCATTTGACCAACCTTGGAAGGATGGAGGGCTGAGTGAACCTTGAGCCGGCTACCTGGGATTGAACCCCAGGCCGTGAGCACAGTTCAAAACCCCCAAGGGTTTTGGACAGAAGAGGAGTAAGTAAGAGAGAGAGTGAGCAATAGTCTACTCAAACTCAGTAATCGAGATCTCAATCTCAGCCCTTCAAGATGTTTTAGACCTCAGCTCCCAGAATCTCTGTCCATTGGCCACACTTGCTGAGAATGCTGAAACTGAAGCCAGACCAAAACATCTGGAGGGCCAAAGGGACACTAGAGCTGGATTTCCTGCTTTGAAGAAAGCAGATAACCTGTAGAACAGTGGTTCTCAACCTGTGGGGTCTCCCGATGTTCCTTTAATGCAACTCCCAGAAGCTTCCACCACTCACTGTGCTGGAAGGGGTTTCTGGGAGTTGCAGTCCAGGAACATCTGGGGACCCACAAGGTTGAGAACCACTTCTGTAGAACATTAGTCTTAAATACTTTTCTGGAGGGGTTTTTTGGGGGGGAGGTGTCGTTATTATCTAATAGCACAATCATAACAACGGACTTAACTTTTTAAGGAATTTGTTCAAACCTTTATTTCCTGCCTTAAAATATATGCTGCAAATATATTCATTCAAACCACTTTTACTATCCAGGACTACTCTGTCTTTCTTCACCCTTGACTATTAGGGCTGCCATTTATTCCAATGGAAGTCTTTTTCTCCTGAAAATTACACAGGCATAGGGCCCCCAGTTAGGATCAAGAGCACATCATGAAGCAGTATGGGTCTGGTTTCCCAATGATTCCTTTTGAGTAAGGAGAAAATAGCAGACTTAACTTCATGGTAAACATTCAACACTGTGTTTAGTCTGACCCAGAGTAAACTGGTCCTTATTTGAAAACAAGTCAATGGGCTGTATTTATGTACTTTGTCCTGAGGACTAGACATTTTTTGTAGTCATTCATTCATAGGGCTACCATACGTCAGAGGTGCCCTGATGACATGTAAAAAGAACAGCATAATAGTTCTAGTGATAAGTCTCAATAGATCAGGTAGGGATCAGAAGTACTGTAGTAATGAAAATAGCAACAATCTCTATGGTATGAAGATTTAAAAGCATAAGGTTTTGGGTGCTGGGGGGTGGGGGCTGCAAATACAACTTGTTAGTCTTAAAGATGCCATAAACTCATTTTCTGTTCTTTTTTGCTGTAGCAGACAAGTAAAACTTTCCCCCTTGAAAAGGCATCAAAAACAGAGCAGTAACTAGCCAATACTTTTAAAAAGACATGCTATGTTAAAATTAGTTGTAACTTTAGGCAGTAACATGAGATTATGAATCAACATAAAGTATTTCCACCAATGTTAAAATAGAAATGTATCCTCAAAACCCTCCAAATGACCCTTGTAAATTAGGAGTTTTGAAATACCAAGTTTACTTGCTATACTCCAAAATACAGCATATTTGCATTAAAACACACAAAAGGACATCCTTACATCATCAGTGCCGTGAGAAGTCGCATGTTGCTTGTACCACTGTTACCTGTGATTTATTACTCCCAGGTGTGGAAGGAAGGGACCCATCTGTTACAGAAAGGAAGGTCTGTTTTGTAGCACATGACAGTGATAACAATGCAGAGGGCTTCTGATAGCCAAACAGTCAACAATGGCAGGGTTCTGCTTATCTCTACCACCCTGCTATGCCTCAGCCTTAACAAATAAGCTCCCCTCTCTCTTTACTCTCTCCTTTGCATCCTATCTTCCCACCTCCCCATCATAAAAGCAATAGCCACTCCCTTCCCAGCCATCACAATTCAACGCATAATAGTTTGTGCCTCTCACATTTCATCTTGGGGGTTGCGGGGGCGGGGAACTACAATTCCTTATCTTTAGTTTGAGCTAATTAAAGGTTTTGTCCTGCACAGACTGCTGGAACAGTCAGAAAACATAATCCAGTGATTAGAAACATGACTGATATGCAAAAGTGTTCTGCTTATATACCGCCCCATACCACTTCAAGTAGTCTCTGGGCAGTTTGCAGTTTTAATTACAGTCTGCAGGCTACACATTGCCCCCCCCCCAGCAAGCTGGGTACTCATTTTACCTACCTCGGAAGGATGGAAGGCTGAGTGAACCTTGAGCCTGCTACCTGGGATGGAATCCCAGGTCGTGAACACGGTTTTACCTGCAGTACAGGCATTTAACCACTGCGCCACGGGGCATAAGCCTTCCCCAACCAGATGTTCTCCATACGGGTTCAGCTACAACCTCTATCGCCCCCAAGTGTCATTGAGGATGGGACTTGTAACCAGCCAAACAAGGGCCACGAAAGACACTACAAGCGACACACCAAAAAGAGAAACCAAAAGTCGTACTTTGGTATGAATCCATTGGGTCCTTTTATATAATCTCTACCTGAATTTATTGGAAGTAACTTCAGCAATCTATGTGCTAGGCGTGTCCAAACTTCGTCTCTCCTGATGCTTTGGACCACAATTCCCAGAATTCTAAGCTTGTGTGTGTGTGTGTGTTGCATCGTTACAGTCGTGACTGACCCTTCGTGACCCCATGTCTATGGAGTTTTCTTGGCACGAATACTGGAGTGGCTTGCTAGTTCCTCCTCCAGGCGCCTAGACTGCCAATAACAAAGGACTGGGGGAATTGTGGTCCAAAACATCTAGAGGGCCGAAATTTGGACATGCCGTCTGCTGATTTTAATAAAAATGATAATTTCATGCCATTGTATCGGTTCTGACTTACAGCAACCCTTTCCAAGGTCTTCTGGGTAGAGAATATAGTACTCAAAAGAGTTCACCAACTCTTCTTAGACTGAAGAAGCTTCTTGGACAGGTAGCAAATCGTTTCAATCCCACAAGAAAAGAAGTCCTGTTGCCATGATTCAACCCCCAGATAACCTCACCTGGATGACTGAGAATCTCCACAGACATAGCACTCATGGAGATGTGAATGCTAAGATGTAGCTCTTCAGAGAACTCCATCTTCCATAGCCCCTTGTGTTTTGCAACATGGTCACCTGGTATATCAGGATGATGGAGAGGAGAGAGAGGAGAGAAAAGCCTCCCCTTTCCAATCTTTTCCTCACCTCTACTATAGGCTTGGGTTGCCAAGGGGAGGTTATTCTTTTAAGCATAAATCACCCGTTCCTTCAAGCACTAAAGCACAGGGAAGTATATGTGAGGTGGAAATCTAGCTAGAATTGCCATTGTTTACAGCAGCTATTTTGTATGGGTTTAATCATACTGGCCTTCAATTAGTATGTTGGAAACACAGAAGATTGCCTTATATTGAGACAGCCTGCCTGATCTGTCTAGTTGAGTATTTTTTCTGATTAGTAGCATCCCTCCAGGTTTCAGCCATTCAGCTTTCCAAGTCTTGCCCAGAGATGAAGAGGGTTCAACTTGAGACCTTCTCCAAAACGTGCATGCCACCAATAAGTTAAGGCCTTAAATTCAGCCTAGACCAGTGGTTCTCTACCTGTGGGTCCCCTGATATTTCTGGACTGCAACTCCCAGAAATCCTTTCCAGCACAGCAAGTGGTGGAGGCTTCTGGGAGTTGCAGTCCAGGAACACCTGGGGACCCACAGGTTGAGAACCACTGGCTTAGACATTCACATAGAATGGTGGCAGCTTCTTACTCAGAAGTTAGAAAAGCCAAGCCTGGTAAAATTCTCTCTTCAGCAAAATGTTGAAAAATCCTAAAGACCTGTCATCCAGTGCATGTGGATAGTCTTGCATGAGTAAAAGGATTTACATTGAGGGTAGAATCCAGTTCCATTGTGGTAGAATATTACATTCTACTAGTGGGACTCCACATAGGCCGTTACTTCACGAGGTGCCTCGCTTCGAATTGACCTTGCCTTCGATTTGAATTCGGAGGCGGTCACGTGGTGGTCACGTGGTCTCCCTTTGCTCCCACCCCTGTTTCTCTGTACTCACGCGGGGCATTTTTGGGACCGAATCGATTACTACCTCACCTGCTCCCTTCGCATTAGAAAGCTGATTTGCACCGTCCGGTTCCACTCTCCTTTTATTTTTTTAAAAAAAAATTACTCGGCATATCGATGCATCAATGCTTGGCTGTCATTCACGACAGAGTGTGGTTACTGTACGATCCTGTGTTTTGTTTCCTGGCATCATTGGCAGCCCCCCGCCGCTGCCGCCACTACTCGGGGGGAGCCCCACATGGCACAGCCGCCCGCCCTCCGCCGCTTGCACGCTGCCTGCCCCGGGTGCCCTGCTCTGGCCGGGCGAGGCAGCAGCGGCTCCTCCTGCGCCCGCCGCCGCCGCCGCTGCTACTCGCGCGAGGAAGTAACAGCGCAAAGCGATGAAACAATATAGCGATGCATCGATATCCCTGTTTGAATATTTTTTAAAAAAACTTGAAATAAACGCCAAAAACCGAGACCACACGTGACGTTGGGAGCGAAGCGAGATGCGAAGCGAAAAGATTCCCATCCTCCGCCAGGGGAATCACTCACCCCGGTTGGAGCACGCTAAAGGGGGCGTGGTCGGGGTGATGTCGCAGCCAAAAAGGAGGAGCGTGCGGACTGAAGCGATCGGTTCGCACAGAAATGACGGCTTGCCGCGAAGCGAGCGGCTCGTGAAGTAACGGCCATAGTCTCTAGGCTTACCACTGAACAAACACAGATCATCTGTTTCATAGATCAGACCATTCTATCTAGGCAAGGAGGCATCGGAAGCCTCATCGTGTAAGCTCTGGAGAGAATAAATTGCCAGTAGAATGGATTCTGGTGTTTGTAGCTCATTGGAGCAGGTGCCTGGCCACTGGCTTAAAACTCATGGCTGAAGTTAACCCAATGAATGAATTGCAGCTGCTAAGTCAATAAGTCCCATTGATACACCAGATTCCTTGGGAGGGGGGAGGGTTTGAAACAGTACACCAAGTTCCTTGTTGCAGATTGGAATTTAAAACAAAAAGAACCCTTTTGAGTCAAAGAAAAAAAACTAAGAACATTGTGTTAGTAAGTTAGAGGAAACTTCCCAGTGGGCTGTACAGTCATTTCCGAGGAAAGTGAGAAGCACAGGATATTTTCCATTGTGAGAAATCCCTGGAGAAGTTTTGTTTTAGCTTTTAAAGGCAGGCGGGCTTGACGATTTATTTACAGCTGAGGGAGGAGGGGGCTGGCGGATGCTTTCACGGTGTGGGGCTCTTCCTGTCAATAATTGTTTTCCATTTCCGCAGTTTTTACTTGGTGCCTCCTTTCCTCGAGATAATGAAGGATCTAGGAGACCTATTCTTCAGTTACAGTTCCTGCCACGTGCTCACTTCTGGGTTTCCTCTAAATATTTCAAAGGCATAAAGGGCCCAATCCACTGGAAAGTGCTTGTGCTGAAGCCCTATAGCAGTGATGGCGAACCTTTTAGAGACCAAGTGCCTAAACTGCAATTCAAAACCCACTAATTTTTTTTTTGCCAAGTGCCAATACAGCAATTGAACCTGAATACAGGTGGCTGTGAAGGGGCAATGTGAAGGGGCGATGTCGTGTGCCCACAGAAAGGGCTCCAAGTGCCACCTTTGGCATCCATGCCATAGGTTCGCCAACACTGCCCTATAGAAACATTAAGAACAGAAGCACATGGCTCTTGCGCCATATTCATCCGAAGAGCAGGGGATGAAGCTTAGGTGCATTGGTCTAATTCCATCCACATGTGGCATATCAGACCTTCTGCATTTCCTCTCATTGGGGCCTCAAAGTCCTTCCTACAGTGTTCCCTTCATATGGGGCTTTCACAGGGGAATTTTGCCACACTGACCGTAGAGAGAAAGTGTTGGCGAACCTATGGCACGGGTGCCAAAAGTGGCACCCGGAGCCCTTTCGGTGGGCACCCGATATCGCCCCTTCACAGCCACCTGTATTCGGGTTAAATTGCTGTATTGGCACTTTGCAAAAAAGTTTGTGGGTTTTGAATCGCAGTTTGGGCACTCAGTCTCTAAAAGGTTCACCATCAGTGCTACAGAATAAGACTGAGCCAATGCTTGTTTATTTGGATGATGTGTGGTTATTCATGGCTAGAGCCAAAACCCATCACTCCAGGGACCTCCCATCATTCACATCGTGCCCCCCCGCCCCATTCAAGATCACCTTGGGGGTTACTGTTGTTTTTTTTAAGAACAAAGGATCTTGAAAAGCTTGTGATCTTAAACCAGCCCTGTCAACACTGGCTTCAGTTGAGCCAATGGGATGTACTGTATTTTTAACACTACTTCCAATTGAAAGTATAGTCTAATCCATATGTGTGTGTGATTGATTAATAGAGTTTTCTCAAATTCTTTTTGCTTAACATTGTACTATCAACCTCAGGTGACTAACTAGAAAAGAAAAAAACAGCTTTCAAATGTACAGTACTCCCAGTTACCAAGTGATACAGAAAATAAAGAATAGGAAAAGAGGCATCATACATACACATTATATACAGTACTGTATTTGGGAACTTACATCAGAGCATTTCTGTAAGTTCGTGATATTTTTAATGTTTTCCCCTAGTCATTAGGACATCTCTTGAAGCTAAAATTTGTTATGGTTGAAGCAATGTATAAAGTGAATATATCCTGATAATAATATACTCTTTACAATTTCATAAATCTGACCAATTTTTCAAACCACAAGTGATGACTTGAAGAGATACTCACGATTTTGATGACTTATGATTCAGCAAACCTGTGCCGTTTGTTACATTTGCTGTAGTTCATTAGCAGGGAAACAGCTTTTTCCCCAGGGGGTGTCAAAGGACTGAAAACAACAAGTGTTGTCAGGCTGGACCCAGAGGGAACCACTGCATGATTGCTATTACCTCTAAGAAGCTCTGGCATTAAAGTGAACTTTTTAAAAAGGAAGTGGAACAATATGTTCATTAGCTATCACCTTGTTCTGCCAAAGATTATGGCAGGAGAGTCAACATGATTAAAATGAGCATTTGACATCTCCCCTTTGCCCTGCCCTAGAATTTCAAGATCTGGGAAATAATTAAGCAAATGAAGCATTCCCCCTCCCCCTTGGAAATGCATGGGCCTTTTAAAGTAAACAATGATGACTTAGTTTGGTCACTGAAGGCTCACTGGATAATTTCACACTATTGAGTTTTGTTTTCATCATCACCATTAGTTAAATTTTACTTTGTCTAAGGATTTGGCTTGCTTGTTTGCTATACATGTATGTATGCACTGTACATACTGTACATATATACTTTATACCCTGTCTTATCCCCAAAACCAGGCCACAAGCTTACTAGTAGTATAAGGTTTTTATTATTGTTTTAATTATTTATTGTTGCTTGATGTATTTAACTGTTTTAATTCTTTGATTGGAAGCTGCCCAGAGACCTTTGGGTAGTGGACGGCATATAAGTTGTAAAAATAAATAAATAAATAAATAAATAAAAATAAATAGTACAGATTTAAAAAGTTACAGAGCTAAAACACAGTTAAACAAATTATGTTGACCCAAATCCTGTTGCTTAACATAGTAAATTGCACCAGAGTACACCTATTGAATCAATGAGGATTTAGAGAGTCAGTTTCTGTATCAAATTGGTTTAATGGACCTTCTCTAGTGCAATTTACTACAGCAATCAACAGAACCTGGATCATTAAATACAGTTGTTTAAAGATGTTAATAAAATCCAGCTCTAACATCCCCTTCCTCAACAACAGTTATTTGTCCGAAGTCTATCCTAACAAAAAGTCATTTCCTCCCCACCACCACCACCACCAAAATTCCCTATTCTCAAACTTGTGTTGTGTTGTATCATTACAGTTGCGACCGACTCTTCAGGACTCCATGTGCATAGAGTTTTCTTGGCAGGAATACTGGAGTAGTTTGCCAGTTCCTGCTCCAAGCACCTACAGCACCTGGTATTCCCTGGTGGTCTCCCATCCAAGTACTAACCAGGGCCGACCCTGCTTAGCTTCTGAAATCAGACGAGATCTGATGGGCTTAGGGCACCTAAACTTGAGTACAGTATGTCTTACTGGACTGTATATTGTCCCTCATTACTGTAAGCCACCTTGGATCTTTTTCCAATGAGAAAGGTGGGGTAAATTATTGTTTTTATACTGTATTTAACTGTTTTCATTTTGTGTGTTGTGAACCGCCCGGAGTTCCTTCGGGAAGACAGGCGGTATATAAGCCTTGAAATAAATAAATAAATAAATAAATAAATAAATAAATAAATAAATAAATAAATAAAGGGTGGGCAACATAGAGGGAATCAGTTTAGTCGTATACCCTCCACTTTGTGGCCAACTAGCCACAAAGTTGCTCATAATATTCAGCCAATTTTCCAATTATATTAAAAGCCCAAATATTTTGAATAAAACAAAACAACAGGACCTGGATGCATGTCCCATGACCACCCATGTCTCACTAGCACCCAGCCCCACTGCCATTATTACCTCTTATATCCCCTGTGTCATTACGATCAGGTTCTTATCTCTTGGGCTGGCTCATTCATCACGGGAAACTCCTTCTTTGCAATAGAAATTTTATTTAACAGAGCAGAAGCATCATGAACAACAACTTCAAATGATTCAACACTCTCTGTTGGTAACACGCAACGGCTTGAATCTACATCCCTCATGGGGCTCTGGTACTCTTTCAACGTGGGGGATGAACGCCAAACCTCTTCCCATCTGTAGGTTTGTGGGTAGGTGGGTTTCCTGGATCCCGAACAAAGGGTCCCACAGCAAGGGTGATGCACCCACTGTTCCTCCGAGGCCCTACTCGGTCCTGGTTTCACCCATGGGCTTTCCCTCCCTCCTCCAGAGATCCCATCTTTTCGGTTGGATAAGTATGGTCCGTTCTAAAGGCAACACCCCAGAGCCAAATCTAACCTCTCTCTTCTCTTTAATTCCCGGTTTCCTCTTTCTCCCCATTATGACAGCTTTTGGGGCACCCTACGATTCTTCCTCTTCTCTATCTCCTCTAGGGGTAACTTCACCCGTATAATTGGATGTCTCTCAGGGTCTTCTGTTTTTATCCACCCCCATCCTGGAGGCAGCTCTTCCTTCTCCTTTCTTTTTCCTCTTGCTTTTCCCGCTCTTTTTCTATCCTCTCTACCTCCTCTCTACAATCTTTTATTTCTACTGTTCCCCAAAGCCCTTTCACGATTGGCTGTTCATTACCCACCTTTTCCTTTCCCGGTTCTTCTTCCTTCCCTGCCTCGTGACGCAGTGGTTAAATGCCTGCTCTGCAGGTAAAACTGTGCTCACGACCTGGGGTTCAATCCCAGGTAGCAGGCTCATGATAGACTCAGCCTTCCATCCTTCTGAGGTCGGTAAAATGAGTACCCAGCTTGGTGGGCGGCAGCGGCAATGTGTAGCCTGCATATTGTAATTAAAGCTGTAGACCGCCTAGAGACTACTTGAAGTGGTATGGGGCGGTATATAAGCAAAACATTGTGCTTTGCTTCATGTTTCCCTTCTCTGCTATTTCTAAATTGTCCAATGAGGGTACAGTAACACCATGTAGGAAGACTCATAGCGTTCAGTTGTGGATGATGGGAGGAGTGACTCATCTCAACATAGTTCTTTTCGTGAGGTCACGCCACCTCACATTCATAGATGTATTAATTTTGTTTAATAAAATTTTAATGTAATGTAAAAATATATATGTATATGGCTACATTGCCGTGATACATATATTTGCAAGAATCTGGACATCGTAAGGAGATGAATGAAACTTTTTTCTGAGTAGACATGTATTGGAGTGCAATATTAGTTTGAAAACAATTGTTGCAAATATATAAGCCAAACACCTATAGAAGTTTTCGGTCAGTGTAAAAACAAAAGGTGTTCTGCTTATATGTTATCCTATAGCACTTAAAACACTCTTTGGGTGGTTTACAGTTTAATTATGCAGGTTACATATTGTCATCTCCCAATAATCTTGGTACAGTACTCAGTTTACTGGCTTTGGAAGGATGGAAGGCTGAGTGAGCCTTGTAATGCAATCACTGTAAATTTTGGGTAAAGTAATGCAAGTGAGGAGGTTACTCTAGGCTTTTGGTATTGTAAATCAAGTCGTGTGACTCAAGAGTGCAAAAGTAAATTCCTACACTAATGTTTTAAGTCACAGCAATTCAACAGTTAGATTTACATCCATTGCATTACACAAGCAACTAATAGAATTATAACTAAGATAACAAAATAACTTGGCCATTGATTCCATGGAAATGCACCAGCAGTGCAGAACTGATAAAATCACTCCTAGTCCTTAAGTATCTCACTGCTGATATATGTCTTAAGAAGTGGACATGTAGTCCATGAAATGTTACATTCAAATATGAAAGTTAGTCTTTAAGGTGCCACATGCTTTGTGTCTTTTGTTTTGTTTTTCTTTGATTTTGCCTGAAATTCACTTACCTTGAAAGCTCTATTAGAGTTGCTGCAAGTCAGTCTGGACTTGACAGCACATAGCAAACAACAAATATCAGTTGTGCTCAGTCAATTACACTTAAGTGCTGGTTTTCAGTTGAGGTGAAAAAAAGTTCAAGGGTGCTGTCTGTCTGTCTTATGAGAAATGTGTGTTTCACATTTCAGGGGTCACAGGGTGTCCTATTCTTAATACTCAACGAGGATATAATACTTTCCCCGGTCACAATACATTTCCTATTCCCCATTGTTTACTCTTCTGTTGCAAGAGAAGCAACATTCTCGCCTGTCAAACACAGCATTCCAGTCCACTTCTTGGCCTCCCCATGACTGATCACCTTAAGTTCAGACCTTCACCCTTAATGTTCTTTACAACTCTGCCTCACCCTGCTTATCTGTACTTTTTCTTTTGTTGTCTCCAGCATTTACTGTCAGTTTGCCAACCTCTTAAGAGGACCCCCTTTCCTCCGTACCTCCTTCCTAAATGAATGGAATGTCCAATACAAATCCAACCTCCATGCGCTTCATTCTTTCCCAAAACAAATGGACTGTTGTTGTTTTTTAAAGTTCATTGACTGGATCATTCCCTTTAAACTGATCCTTTTCGATCCAAAAAATAACCTCTCCTCACCACCATCCCCAATTTGGTCCTTAATATTAAATTAGCTTACTTAATAAGTAAATAGCTGGATAAAGATACCCATATTTTCCCATCTACAAGACACCCCCATGTATAAGACAACAGTTTGCAGAGACAAGGTGTAGGCAGTTTTGCAACTGCAAAGTTCTCTCCTCAGCTTACTTCCATGTATAAGACAACCCTCAATTTTTAGTCTAAATTTTTTAGATTAAAAATATAGTCTTATACATGGGAAAAAACAGTATTTTCTGGGACTGCTGGCGAGTGATTATGCTTATCACTCATTCTGGCTGCCCTGGTTCAAATATGCAACGTTTCTAACCTCTGGTCTTGGAGGTGCTCATGCAATATTTCATGACAAAAGAATTGTTCAAATTTTTAAAATAGAAGCAAACCCACACTTTCTTAATAGCCATCAGGAGTATTAGTGGGAAAGGTGATCTTTGCAGGGGTGGCAAGGGGATCTCTCAACTTTGTTCAAACAAATGGTACAAACTACCATGTTGTGAGCCAAAATGCAATTTTCCTGCACAAAATACACCCCTCCCTCAAAAATAGAGCATCATGGATGTGGAACCTTCTTCATCCAAATCTTCAGTTTCTGAGATTATGTTTTAACAGATCCAGTATCTGTGAAGAACTAAGGACTGCAACAGATAAACTAGAAGTGGGGGTTTATGCCTATATCTCTGAAAGCACTATTTCAAAAATAACTCCAGTCACTATCCATTCCTGTGCTATGATTTACGATATATTATTATCATAGTTTGGAAACTTTTTTGTGAGGTGAGGGGGATATCACTTGTCAAATACCTGACCCAACTAGCATAGTCTAATTATGAACAACAAAACATATTGCCAGTGGAAACACATAGTATGTGTCTAAGTCATGGAAACCAGAAGACAGAGAAAAATTCAAACAATTAGAAAGCATATTTTAGGCACTTGCAAAGAGATACAATTTTTATTTATTTCATTCTCACACATTCAAACAAGGGCCGGCTGGTGGGTGCTAAGGAAAAATTAATTTTTTTAAAAAATGCCAAAAAACGGATCATAGGCACCCCCGTATTGGGGAAAACGTACATTTTAAAGTGGAGCAAAAAATACCCCCAAACTCTGGTAGGTCTTGGAAAGCTCGCTAGAACCCTCTAAAGGGGGTGCTACCAGGTTTTTTTTTAAAGCCCGATGACCACGGGGACAAGATTTTTGGAGCTGGTTTATCAGAAAATTAGATCTGGGTTTTAAAGGACATGTGATAGAGCCCTTGGACTTTCTCACTTTTCCCTTTCAACTTCTTTTTTACTAGTTTCCTCATTTTTGGGAAATTTCCTTTGTGAAAATTTAAAGTCTCTGTGTTAGATTTTATCATTGATTGGCAGTCTATGATTAAGTTAAAAGGATTTGTGTTGTGGTCACTGTTCCCTGTTGGATCAATCACATTAACATTTTGCACCACATCCTGTGTATTACTCAGGATCAAGTCAAGGATTCTTGTACCTCTAGTTCGGTCTTCAACCATCTGTTCCAGAGAACAATCATTTAGCATATCTAGGAAGTTTATCTCTTTCTCATGTGCTGAACAACAGTTCACCCAGTCTATGTGAGGGTAATTGAAGTCCCCCATTATAACCAAGCTTCCCTTCTTGGATGCCTCCTTTACAACATTCTCCAACTTCCAGTCTCCATCAGGGGCTTCTGGCGGAGGCTGATAGCATATGCCTACTGTTAGAACATCCTTGTGCCCGATACTCTTACCCACAGAGTTGTAATGGTGACTCCAAATCACCTGGCTATTCCAATTCATATGATTTTATCACTTCTTTGTCATACAAGGCTACACCACCTCCCGTTTGCCCCTTCCTGTCCTTCCTGTACAGTTTATAGCCTGGGATAACTGTATCCCATTGGTTATCATCTGTCCACAGGGTTCAATGATGCCAATAATATCAATATTTTCATCTATTGCTAAGTATTCCAGCTCCCCTATTTTGTTCTGGAGGCTTCTGGCATTTGCATACAAGCATTCTTTTGAGTCCAGTTGCATCATTAGACTGCCTCTTGCAACCTTCTGTTGGAGTGCTGGTGACTAGCTCCTCACTCTGGTGAGTAATTTTTGCATCCTTCTCACTACTCAAGTAGATACTTTCCCAAACTGGATGCTGCTCAGCTCCTGTTGGCTTTCCCCCAGTTATCAGTTTAAATGCTGCTCTGCAGCCTTTTTGATGCCGAGTGCCAGCAATCTGGTCCCATTGTAGTTTAAGTGCAACCCGTCCCTCCTGAACAGGTTTGGCTTGTCCCAAAATGTTCTCCAGTTTCTGACAAATCTGAAGCCCTCCTCTCGGCACCATCGATTCACCCACGCATTGAGGCTTCTGAGCTCTGCCTGCCTGGTGGGTCCTGAATGAGGAACAGGCAGCACTTCTAAAAATGCTATCTTGGAAGTCCGGGACTTCAATCTTCTTCCTAACAACCTGAACTTGGCTTCCAGGATTGACTGCTTTGCCTTCCCAACATTATTGGTACCAATGTGTACCATGACCACTGGCGCCTTCCAAGTTTTCTCTAACAAACTATCTAGATTTCTTGTTATGTCTGCAACCTTTGCACCTGGCAGGCAAGTCACCATACAGTCATCATATGCATCATAAATCCATCCCTCTGTATTTCTAATAATTGAATCACCTAGTACAAGGAGCCTCTCTTCTGCAGCCTGTTCATCTACACGCACCTCAACTATATTAAGGGAGAGGTCTTCAGTTTGTTCCTGTTGCTTATCTTCCTCTATTTCATCCAGTGTGATGAGGGAGAGATCCTCAGGTGGAACCAGTTGTTCCTCTGTGCATTCCTTGTGAGGTGTGATGAGGCAAAGAGACTCAAATTGATTCTGTAATTTCAGACTCTGAAATTGGTCTTCTACTTCCTTGAGTCACATTCCTCCATGCATCTACCTCCTGAGTTGGTGAAGTGACTTCTTCCTCAGAACTGTGCCCTATCTCTTCTTTGTCCAGGATAGTCTGCTCTGCTCTGTCCAAGAAGAGCTCAAGCTCCTTAATTTGTTGCTGGTGGTTAGATATGCGGGCCTCTAGCTGCTGGACCTTCTCTTCTAGTAGAGCAACCAGCTTGCACTTGCTGCAAGTGTAGTTCTCCATGTGCTTTGGCAAGACAAGCATGGCACAAGTGTTGCAGATAACTACAGCTGCTCCCTCAGACTCCATTTTAACAACTGCAAATGCCCTCAAAACTTACCAGCATTCACTTCTTTCTGTTTGTTTGTCTCTCTCAGCAACAGCTCTGCTTGGAAACACATCCAGGCTCAAATTCTCATTGTTGCCAAAACATAAAGTGAATTGAGACTAAACCATTTTAAAAGATTTGGAACCCACCCATTCTATTTTCATCTAGGACAGTGTTGGTGAATCTACGGCATGGGTTTGAAAGGTGGCACGCATAGTGCTTCCTGTGGGCACATGACATTGCCACCTCACATCCATGGCACTTCCCCCTCTGCTCGGAGCATGCCACTGTGTTCCGCGTGGAGAGCTGGACAAAGAGGAGGCAGTGGTTTGTGGGCTCCTTCGTAGCCCCAGTTTACTCTCCAGCCACACTGCTCAGGGCACTGCTCCAACCACACTGCTCAGCAGCATGGCAGGAGAGTAAAGTGGGGCTAGAAAGGTGCCCACAAACCGTTTCCTTCCCTTCACCCAGATCTCTGCACAGAGCCATTTCGAGACCACAGAAATGGCTCTATGAAGACAGCCAGGCAAAGGGGAGGCAGTGGTTTGTGAGCTCTTTTGTAGCTCTAGTTTAGTCTCCAGCCATGCTGCTTTTGGGATGCCCAGAGTGGCGTGGCTAGAGAGTAGAATAGAATAGAATAGAATAGAATAGAATAGAATAGAATAGAATAGAGTTTTATTGTCATTATGCATACACAAGATATGCACAACGAAATTAGAGTGCTGTTCCACTACACACTCTAAACATACAAAACACATAAAACATATAAAACACATAAAACACCAGACAAAATATTAAAAACTCTTAAAATTGCTTACAAAATTTAAAACACTACTTAACTGGGCCTACAAAGGAGCCCACAAGCTGCCACCACTCTCCCCTGGCTTTCCCGATGGTGTAGTAGGCAGAGAGGCAGACAGGGTGCTACTCTTCAGGAAAGCGAGGATCGAAGAGCAGGTTTTGAATTTCCCGTGGCCCCAGCAAGGGTACTGTGGCTGTGGGAAATTCAAAAGCCTTCATCACTTTCCCAAAGGGTAGCACCCCTGCTCTTCGATCCTCGCTTTTCCGAAGGGTAGCACTCTTCGGGAAAGTGAGGATCAACGAGCAGGTTTTTTAATTTCACTTTGCTGTGGAAAATTCAAAAACCTGCTCTTTGATCCTTGTTTTCACGAAGGGTAGAACCCAAAGCATTTGTAACCTGGCTACCACTGTATTCAGGTTAAATTACCGTATTGGCACTTTGCGAAAAATAAGTGGGTTTTGAATAGCAGTTTGGGCACTTGGTCTCTAAAAGGTTCACCATCACTGCTCCAGGAGTTTTCTTTGTCATCTGAAATGCAGCTCGTGTAGCTTCCGAAAGCTAGTTTGTTTGTTTGGAAGTTCCGACTCCGATATCCAGCCCTGCAAACATGGTTAATATGTGTAACCAGACACAAGCACACAAGTGCTCCTACACAATTTGGATGCTACATTAGCAATTAACACTGTGTTTAGGTTTCTTTAGCTCTGGTATTAATGGATTGGCTGACACTTTTTATTGTTTACCAGATCAGTGGAATGCTGCTTTCTCTTGGGAAAAAAATATGCAGTCATTTAGATGTTGTGAGTTTTATGGGCTGTTTGGCCATGTTCTGGAAGTTTTTCTTCCTGACATTTCACCAGACTCTGTGGCTGGCATCTGTCTGGTGAATGTCAGGAAGAAAAACTTCCAGAACACGGCCAAACAGCCCGAAAAACTCACAACAACTATCAGATCCCAGCCGTGAAAGCCTTCATGAATACGTGCATTTACTTCAGCAGAATCTTTATATCCAACAGAGAACTGGGAAACTCATAGCTAATGATGAGAAATGGATTTAGAGGATTCAAAGTGGGACATCGAGGAAAGTAAACAACAGCTATACTTTGGGCAGGGGAATAGAGCCTTTGCCAGAATTTTAGAGGGCACTGGGATCAATAGGGGAATCTACTGCTGTTAGGAAAATAATTGCCAAGGCTCTCTAGACTTATTTTATATGCAGTCTTATAAAAAGTCTTATTGTCATGTTCAATTTTCTTTTTTTAAGAGTATATCCCAAATCACAGCAGACACAATTTTCAGTGCTTTTATATTTGTAACAAGCCTAAATGTTTGCAATTATTTATTTATTTATTTATTTATTTATTTATTTATCTTGTATCCTGCCCAGAATTATGGTGGAGGTATTTGCAAAGCTATTAAATTTATCACAAGTTTTTTTTTTTGCTGTTCAAGTACACTCCTGTAGTCTCTTGCAAATAACCCGTAACAACTGGTTGAAAATTATTTGTATGTGCTCGAGACTGTGTTAATTATTAGAGATAACGCAAGATTTTCTCTGTGTAATTTTTAACTTACACAACTGCTAAATATGTGGGTGATAACCTGAGTCTCCAGTCTTACTTAATATCACTGCAGAATAGTCCCTAGATAAGATAGAGCAATTTCTTCATTTACAAAAGCACACTTTTGTTTATTAACAGGCGTTTTATGGAGAAAAATTTCTGGCTGAGGAATTTTTTCTTTAACATTTTGGCATAATTACTCTGTGGGAACAGTTTTATCCCGAAATACACGTGCACTACGCCAGCACATGATGTCCTATTTCACCCTGGATGAGCTTTCTTATTAAGCTTATTTCTAAACATATTATAAATCCCATGGAAGAAAACAAAACAAGTTAATAAACAAGCCTGCAAACCATTGATTACAGACAGTGTTTCAAGCAAGGATTTGTTAGTCTTTGGGATTTTCATTTTGAGACAGGGTTGTTTTTTTTGCAAAAGCGTTTGTTTTTTGTGTCTTCAGTGAGGATAATAGATGTTTGAAGGACGCCTTCCCTCCAGGTCAAGGTCTGAATCCCACTCAGTACAGGTTCAACGTGTATCACCAGTACTACTCCATCAGCTCAGTCAAGGAGAGTACTGGCCAAAATACAGAGTTCTGTATGCACAGCATGCATGATGTATCCTGTGGACCTCAGTCCAGGTAGAGAAGCTATAGATTGGAACTCATCTAAACAGGGAAAATGGAATTATCATAGACCAGTGGTTCTCAACCTGTGGGTCCCCAAATGTTCCTATACTGTAACTCCCAGAAGCTTCCACCACTTGCTGTGCTGAAAGGGGTTTCTGGGAGTTGCAGTCCAGGAACATCTGGGGACCCACAGGTTGAGAACCACTGTCACGGTAACACTCCCTTCCTGACCCTCAGATCTATGCTGCTGCAGTGGCAAGAATTCAGATAAATATACATAGGGCAGTCATAACCCCACCCACCTTATCTATCCTTACCTATGATCAAACCATGGACAACGGAGACCTAAGTGATTTGATTTTGATTAGCAGACCCAAGACCATCCGGAGAGCACAACCTATCTCTCATTGTCTAACTCTTACTTTATTGTTATACGGCCACAGACCTGAATATTCATAAATAAATAGCATAATACAAAGTACAAAAATCATTGGAATATAGCAAACAGTATAACTCATAAGTTGGATGGTTGTCTCACTATAACATTTCCGGATTCTTAATGCTGAGAGTCAAAACTTAGCCACAGACTGTGTTATTGATTGAATTTCTCCCGACAGCAGATATTTCAAGTACCCTGTGGGGGATGTGCTGGTACGTTTACTCAAAATTCTGTAGAGATATAAAGTACATTCAGTCCTATATAATCTATATTCTAGCATGGTGTGTGACAGAGACTCAACTGTTTATTTCCCACAGGGGCAGATCCTTTCTCCATAGGGAATGTTATTAAAGCGCCCTTTTAATAGCACGGAGGGAAAGCAGTTAAATCAGGTCCTTGAAAATACAAAGTGATACCTTGGTGTTGTGATTAGACATGGGCACAAACCAAAAAAATGGTGATTCATTTCGGTTCAGTTTTTTTTCCCCGGTCCGGTTCGAGTCGTTAATTACAAAATGAATTTTAGAAAATTCATTATTTTTATTTTATTTTATTTTATTTTATTTTATTTAATATACTTGGTGCCCTTATTTTAATATACTGTTTAAAATCACTTTACTAAAAAAACCCATTATTTAGTCAGCTGGCCTAGAGTGCCAGGCACACAGCAGGCATTCCCTCTTTGGACAGCAATTTATTTTATTTTATTTTTATTTCTTACTGCCAACCACATGGCCCACCTACCAGCTGTAGCGCAGGCCGGTTGGCTTTTTTAAAAAACTTTTGCCACCCCGTGGGCCGGTTCAGAGGCCCGCAAGCCACTTCAGCTACATGCGGGCCGGGTCCGGTGCTCATGGGCTGGTACTGGGCCTGCACGCTGGATCGGGTTTTAAAAAATTAATTTTAATTTTATTTTATTTTGTGCCAACCATGTGGCCCGCCTACCAGCTGTAGCGTGAGTCAGTCAGCTTTAAAAAAAATCTTTTTATGGCCCATGCGCTGGTTCCGCGGCCCGCGGGCTGGGTCCAGTGCTCACAGGCCAGTACCAGGCCTGCATGCTGGATTGGGTTTATTTGGGGATTTTTTTGGCCACCCCGCAGGCTGGTTCGGCAGCCCATGGGCTGGTTCAGTGACGTGTGGGCCAGTAGAGGGCCCGCGCGCCAGATTGGGTGTTTTGGGAGTTTTTTGTTGTTTTGTTTTGTTTTGTTTTGGCCGGCCCGCAGGCTGGTTTGGCAACCCGCAGACTGGGTCTTTTTTAAAAAAAATTCTTGTATCTTTATTTTTTTTTATACTGTTGACCACATGACCACCTACCAGCTGTAGCGCGGCCAGTCGGCTTTTTTTTTCTTTTTCTTTTTTTTTTCCCGGAGGCTCCTGGACCCCCACCCCCCTGCAGCCAGGACAAAGGACTGGACCAGGAGCAGCACTAGGTAGGAGACACCAGCAAACAAATCGAAATGAAACAAAACAGAAATTTCCGTTCCATTTCGTTTCTCTTAGAGGGGGCAGTTCGTTATTCATTTTGTTACGTAATGAAATGAATAACATATAATGAAACAAACCAGAAGTTTGTTTCGTGCCCATCTCTACTTGTGATTTGATGTCAGTAGTTTCCTGGCTTGGTAAAGGTAAAATTTAGACCCAAGAACATTAGTGAACAGGTTCTGTCTGCACATGCTAGAGAGTACTGATAATCAATATCTTTAATGTGTTGTATGAGCATTAACTTATTACTATCATAGGACTGAGTTCGAAGGAAGTCCATAGAAAAACCCTGAAGAAATCCACAAGTTCTTAAGGGATCTGTTCGCCTTCTCAACTCTATGTATTTCACTGGCCAGAATGTCTTCCATAGTGGCACTCTCAGTGCCCTCACCCTAAATGCTTCTCCCTCCCCAAATGCTTCTTCCTCCCTTCTTTTGCTATCTTGGCATTTGCTTCTTCCAAGAAAATGCCAAGATAGAATACCAAGAAGTAAGAAAGAGCACACAGAGATTGAGGGGCAGGGTGCAATAATGGCAGTTAAGAACATTTTTTTTTGTCCTGCCATCTTGCCATTTTGCTATTGATTTTCTTATTGTTTATATTGTTTTATTGTGATGTTGTACTTATTTGCCTACTCTTATGTTCCCCTTTGTTGTAAACTGCCCGGAGTTCCTTCTGGAAGATGGGCGGAATATAAGCATTAAAAATAAATAAATGAATAAATAAATAAATATAAGAAGAGCCATGCTGGATCTGGCCAAAGGCCCATCTAGTCCAGCTTCCTGTATCTCACAGTGGCCCTGCCAAATGCCTCTGGGAGCGCATGAGACTAGATATCTGTCTCCTGATACCACTCCCCTGCATCTGGTCCTTGAAGTACCCTGGTTTTAAGCCCAGATATTACATATCTCCCTCATGGTTTGTAACCTGTGATGGACTTTTCCTCCAGGAATCTGTCCAATCCCCTTTTGAAGGCATCCAGGCCAGCTGCCATCACCACATCTTGTGGCAGGGAGTTCCACAGAATAACAACACACTGGGTAACGAGGTATTTTCTTTGGTCTGTTCTCACTCTCCCAACCCTTGATTTGAGTGGATGTCCCCAAGTTCTGGTATTTTGTGAGGCGGAGAAGAGCATCCCACTATCCATGTTACTCAGGTGCCCTTTTTCCAGACTAAAGAGCCCCAAATGTTTTAGCTTTTCCTCATAAGGGAGGTCCCCTAGCCCAGTAATCATTTTAGTTTCTCGCTTTTGCACCTTTTCCAGTTCCACTATGTCTTTTTTGAGACGCGGTGACCAGAATTGTACACAATACTCCAGGCGTGGCCTTACAGTTCATGCTAACTCAGGCATGTCCAAACTTCAGCCCTCCAGATGTTTTGGACCACAGCTCCCAGGGTTCTAAGCTTAGATTGCCAATGACAAAGGACTGTGGGATTTGTAGTCCAAAACATCTGGAGGGCCGAAGTTTGGACAAGCCTGTCCTAACTGTTCTTCTCTTTGCATCTGCCATCTGAATCTCAGCTGGAAAAGGCCACTAAGACAGCCTGTTTAATTCTTATTCTACTGGCAAGGTTGGCTTAGCACCATAACATCCCACCCGCCTCTGCAGCCTACTTGCAACTTCTTACAAGAATCTCTGCATGGGAATTTCTGTATGTTTTTTCTGGACACAGATAACAACACAGGAAGAGACCTGCTGGAGAGCACCAAAGTTGGCTTGTCCACCATTCCGCTGAGTTCCAGTTTATTCCTACTTCTCAATATGTAACACCTAATACAGAGCCGATTGAATCGGTGCTCAAAGTAAGAATGCTACTAAAATCTTTGTTGTTTTAAATCATAGTTTTGATGACGGGTAGAGTGACCACTGGCCAGATGGGCAACAAATTTGTTGGACAAATTAAATAATAATAAATAGTTTGGAGATTACTATTTGTAATGACATTAAAGATAATGTGATCCAGACAATAACAAATGCTATTTATATCCTTCCAACGTGCAATAGGAATCCTTATTATCTTCCCCTTGTAGCCCAACAAGATTTAAATATACTTCGTTTTGGTTTGATTATGTCCAGAATTGTGCCTTTTAATCAACAAACTAACCCTTGTCATCTACGGGATTGTATACAATATTGATATGGCTACATAAACAATAGCTGTTACTGGAAAAGTTACCATAGACATATGTACTGGAAGTGAGAAATCCCGATAAAGCTGTGTGTACAATAAATGTCATTTCTAACAGAAACGTTGCTTTGATCCTCTGACAGCTCCTGCTGGAACCATCTGAGATAATTCTTATTTACAGAATATGATGCAAGATGTAAAGTGTGCCTATCGAAAGAAAATACTGTCTATGTCGTTCTTAGCACTGGAAACACCAACCCTGGTCATAGATTGGGGGAAGAGCTGCAGTTTGTCAGCATGCAATCATTTGGGCCACTTTCACACCAGACGGCCAACACAAATATCTGCTACCCAGGTCCAAGAAAACACCAAGGTTTTTAAAGGGGAGTTTATGTTATTTATTTTATTTATTTATTTTTGCACTTATATACCACTCCCATTTCCCAAAGGGAACTCTGGGCGGTTCACACAAAAGTTAAAAACCATGACATCAATTAAAAATATGAAAAGATACTAGGCAAGAGGCATAAAACTAAAGGATGGTAATTTAAAAAAAAAAACCTTGTTACAACCCTAGCAATTGCCAAAGGCATCCCTGAATAGCCAGGTCTTCACTGCTTTTCTGAAGGATGCCAGCAAAGGGGCCTGGCGTATCTTGCTCGGCAATGAATTCCAAAGCGCTGGGCCAGCCACCGAGAAGGCCCGTTTGCGAGTAGCCACCTTACAGGCCTCCTTAGGGGTGGTGACCTGGAGCGAGAGAGCCATAGAGGATCGGGTGGGTCGGGCCAGCTCTAATCGTCGGGAAATACGCTCTGCCACATAATCAGGACCCAGGCCATGGAGGGTTTTGTAAACCAAAACCAACACCTTAAACCTTATTCAGGACGCAACGGGCAACCAGTGCAGGCAAGCCAGGATGGGGGTGATGTGGTCAAACCTGCCCACACCAACCACCAACCTGGCCGCCGCATTCTGTACCCGCTGCAGTCGCCGAACAAGGTTTAAGGAGAGCCCCATGTAGAGAGCGTTACAGTAATCTATCCTCGACATGACCAGCGTTGTTCCATCTCGGCCCCATCTTCCCCTTTCTTATGCTCACTGTCAGGAGAAGCGTAAGGCAACTTTCATATCCCCATCTCCCATTGGAAAGGGGCAGATGATTTTAATATTTCAGTTGTTCTAGCAAGTAGGTAAGAACATGTCAGGTTTCTGTCTGTTGCAGAAATACCTTATGGAGAAATTGTTGGAAACATGTTATGGTGGTGCCTTAGATGCACACAAATTTGTTTACCGTAGCCACTCGGAGGCCAGCTAGACAACTACAGAAATTACATCCTACGAAAGTTTATGACAGGTAAAACTTCTTAGTCTTCAAGATGCCACAGGATTCTTTGTTTATTGGTTTGTTTGTTTTTTGGTTCATTACAACAGACTAACACACACAGGTACCTCTCCAAAGATATCCTAACAGGAGATCAGACACAAGTAGTGACCAGGTGAATTAATTTCGTAAATTGAGCTGAAGGTAAAGGGGAAATACTTTCTCCTCTCTCCCCCACCCCCATATAATGGTTTTAGATGCAAGGAGATCCAAAGCCATTTTTCTTGTGTCCCTCTCATGCTCTCAGGAAATGATATACTGCCTTTTTAATTTCAACTTCTAGCAATTCATTATTGAGATTTATACCTATTGACCAGTATCCTGTTGCATGGCTGCACCTGCACAACAGGAGTGATGTCATCATCATCAGCAGTTTGCCTAATACTCAAAGGCTTATGTTTTCTAGTTTCTGCTGCACACAAATTGCACGCAATGAGATGGGGAAAGGGAGTCTCTATTTAGCAGCATCTGTTAATGACAATGATATCATTGTCAATCTATAGGTGGAGTTGTGTCAAAGAATTGACTCCATCCAGTTAAAGCTGGCAGGTGTACGTAACAGGATGCTGACCGTTATGTATATCTGTAGGTAGACATGTTGCATCATTATTGATATGACTCACTTTCAAGGCTTGGTGGGGAGGCCAGGTCTCATGGCCTCAAGCTTAAAAACTAAAATTTGCCATGCAGGAAACAACAAGCAAAGGAAGTGGAAATAGAAGCAGTCCTAACTAATCATCAGACCAGAGGCACTATATGGCAGCTTCAATTGTATATGCTTAGGCGTAATTACAGGTTCAAATCACCTGCCTTGAACCCAAGAAAGCTTGGAAATTGCATGGTGTTGTATGCATGTTGTGCTTATCCCTTCATGGGTGGAGTGGGGTTGGGTAGACGATGAGAGCCCAAGGGAGTCAATGCTCATTGAGCCAGCTATCTCAGAGCACAAATTCACAAAACCAGTGACAAATTAAAGGTTGGAGCAGCAGTCGTAAAATTGCTGAGCAGACACTGCACAAACATTGTGGTCACCTTTGATTCTACATTCAGAGTCCGTGACTCATCCTAAAAATATTTTTCCAATTCCAGAAATACAGTTTTTAAAACTGATGGTTAAAGTTTACATTGCTCTTTTTACTGGCTTGCTATGTCCTTGCAGTGCGACAGCATGCAGTACCTTTTCCAACTTAGACCCCTGAATAGATTGCAAACGGCACTTTGCTGCCACCAGAGCAGCTGAAAACTGACCTTGTGGGGAGTTGCTTCTGTAAACTTTGATCTGTTTGAAAGAAGTAATCCACCTAAACCTTCAGACTCATCTACAAACACCAGAATCAAATGGTTCAACTGTGGCTGCAGGGGTGAACCTGTTATGGAACCATTGCTTTGTTCCTGCCAATGTTATTGGATTAAAGCATGGAGAAAGCTAGCTCAGATCCCATCTGCCATCTCACTCTTCATGTTCATGTTAGTACCAGACATTAATCATTTTTTTTCTCTTGGGATGATTGACTATGGACTTCCTTTCATCATCAAGAAGAGCTTTATTTTCCATTTTCTTTGCCTTCTAGGGATGTGGTGGCTCAGCAGACTATGGCTCCAAAAACTGTCAGCTGCAAAGTCAGCAGTTCAGCGGTTCGAATCCTGGGTGCCACACAGAGGAGTCAGCTCCTGCTGTTAACCCCAGCTCCTGCCAACCTAGCAGTTTGAAAGCATGTAAAATGCAAGTAGATAAATAGGTACTGCCCGTAAAAGATCACGGCCACTGGACCCATCACCTCCTGGCAAATAGAAGGAGAAGAAATGGAGGCAATGACAGAGTTTATTTTCTTGGGCTTCTTGATCACTGCAGATGGTGACTGCAGCAATGAAATTAAAAAACGCCTGCTTCTTGGGAGGAAAGTGATGGCAAACCTAGGCAGCACCGTAAAGACCAGAGATATCACTTTGCCAACAAGGGTCAGGATAGTCAAAGCTATGGTTTTTCCAGTAGTGATGTATGGAAGTGAGAGCTGGATCATAAAGAAGGCTGATCGCCGCAGAATCAATGCTTTTGAGCTGTGGTGCTGGAGGAGAGTCTTGAGAGTCCCCTGGACTGCAAGGAGATCAAACCTATCCATCCTTCAAGAAATCAACCCTGAATATTCACTGGAAGGACAGATTTTGAAGCTGAGGCTCCAGTACTTTGGCCACCTCATGAGGAGAGAGGAGTCCTTGGAAAGGTCCCTGATGTTGGGAAAGATTGAAGGCAAAAGGAAAAGGGGGCGGCAGGGAATTAGATGGTTGGACGGTGTCATCGATGCAACCAATATGGATTTGACCAAACTCTGGGAGGCAGTGGAAGACAGGAGGGCCTGGCATGCTCTGGTCCATGGCGTCATGAAGAGTCGGACATGACTTAACGACTGAACAGCAACAACATACTGCAGATCATATAATGTACTCAGTCAATCAACCTACTAGGTGTTTTTTCCCCCATTCCAAGTACTGTAATGCTACAGGTTTAAAACCTGTTAACTGATATTATTCCATGAAATTAATGTATTGTGGCCTCTGCTCACACCTGCAATCAACAGCATCCCCCCACACCCTCAAAAAAAAAACCCTCAAAACTGTCAAGGGCCTTTCAGGAATAAAGGTGATATGAGATGCAAGTAACACCAAGCAAAGGATTTTCCTCAGATGAATATGTTCCAGTTTGTTATCATAGGAGGAGCTGCAGGAGAGTTCAGTGGTTTAGGTATCTGATTGTGGACCCAGAGGTTGGAGGTTCGATTCCCTGCTATGGCTCCTTGACCAAAGCTGGACCTGATGATCCATAGAGTCCCTTGCAGCTCTTCAGGTCTAAGGCGATCATGATCATGGCAATCATCATCGTCACCATTATCTGAACCAATGTATTCAAGGTAACTCATGGTACACAATGATGCCCCCTTTCTCTTAGGGTATTTGTACACGACCCCTAAACTCCGCCGCAAATGGCTCCCAGCTCCGGAGCTTAAAATTGTTTCCCCACCAGCTCCGGAGTTTACAGAAAATTAAGTGCGGCCACGCCCACCTAAGCGCGTCCCAGCGCACTTTTCAGGTACCTGCTCTTGGAGGGTGAAAAATCCCAGATCCGCTTGTAAAGGAGTGAGTGCCCGGCTCTCCTTGCTTCTGTTTGTTGTTGTTGTTGTTGTTGTTTTGCCTCCCGCCCCTTTAAGAGAAGTAAGGATGACGACGGGAGGCTTGGACCGGCAAACGGAGGTGAGCCTGGATTCTTTTGTCCTCTTTTTTCTCCCTTCCCTCACGCAGACATGATCAAGGAGGCACGGCGGGGTGGGGACGCAGGAAGAGGAACAAACCCCCAAGATCTCTGGTCCGAATTTAAGTGGCCAGCGGATCTTAGGGGTCGTGTGAAAAGAGCCTTAGTGTTGGCTTTTGCAAAGCCCTATAGTGCAGCTTTTAAATATTAACTTTTTGGAAAAGGAATGCTTCTAAAGCCCCTGGACTCTTTGGACTGGTCACCCATTGCCCAAGGAGGAAACACTCTCACTTCTTTTGTTCCCAGGCCTTCTTCTTAGCCTAGACAGGAAGCAGCTTCTAGAAACTTCTGCTTGCTTCCCAAGCAGAAACCATGATATCATCCAAGGCACATCCCTTAACAGCAGAGCATACCCTATGAGAGATTATAAAATATTTATATTGCGAAAATGGTGCCTGCAAACCCAGATGCACTGCTGCCTTGATAGAAAAGATGGCTTCCGGCCAGGTGAACCTTTTGTACTTGAAACAAAGAGCAAATATGTACAGTCCATATCGATACTAGGATGGATACGCCAAGAGGCTCCTTAATCCAGGGATGCCTCATGGTGTTGTGATAGGGAGAATCTATTCCCCAGAAGTGTATCTATTCCCCAGAATTTTAATGGAATTTTAATGAAAAGCAGCATTGCATGGGTCCTCATCAAGAACGAGGAAGGAATGGACAGACTCACCCTTTTCCTCTGCCTTAATCCACAGCAGCATCCCCCTTTCTTTTTCTGCACCCTGGCAGGTACACCAGCCCAGGTACTTCACTCTCATGGGTGAAAAGATGAGGACGCCTCAGTCTAGATCAGTGGTTCTCAACCTGTGGGTCCCCAGATATTCCTGGACTGCAACTCCCAGAAACCCCTTCCAGCACAGCAAGTGGTGGAGGATTCTGGGAGTTGCAGTCCAGGAACATCTGGGGACCCAGAGTTTGAGAACCACTGGTCTAGATCATTTGCACGTGTATTGTAGTAATAGGGGAAGAGGGTTCTCTGTCCTGTAGAATGAACTGAAGAGTACAATACGAACAGTGTCTCAACTGCCTGCTTACACTCTTGTCTGCTGCCTGTTAAGTTTGGGTTTCATTAGAATTACTCCTACTACAACAACTCTGATGCAGAACTTTGGGTCACGTCTAATTTTGCCATAAGGTCGTGTGAAATATGTAAAGTCTTACATACACAAGGACTGGATTTGGCGCTTCAGGGTCTGGATCAGGGCCACCAAGCTTTCTGGCAAAAGATCTTCAAAACATCTGGAAGCTTTATTCACCATGTATATGCACAGACGTACAGAGGAAAACTGCTGTGCCTACTGGCTGTGCATTATTGATGTTATCATCTAACACATAGTAGGGTATATTGCTTTTTGGACTGCAAAGCCCATCATTCTCCAGACAGCATGGTTGCATCGACTGGAGGATTCTGAGACTTGCATCCGTAGAAAGGAACATCTCCCATCTGTGGTTTGACACATCTAGCAGTGGACACAATGTCAAAGAAAGATTGTTTGCTGTATTTTTGTGTCGGGGAGCTCGGTGAGTTAGGTATCTGGCTGCAGAGCCAAGGGTCGAGGTCTTTGATTCCCTACTGTGCCTCCAAAGTGAACAGCCAACTTGAGTATCCTTGGGTGAGATGTAAAGTCCCAGGACATCCCCAAGAAAAAGAAAGTTGTAATCTGCTTTGGAGTATTTTATACCTAGTAAACCACGAAAAGAGTCATCACAAGTTAGAAATGGTTTATCAGAATATAAATATTAGTAAGGGGGATACAACCTCCTTTATATTTTCTTGGTGAGTTAATTCATGCTATTGAATCTCATTTTTTTCTGGATGAAAAGGAACATATTATCTGCATGAATAAACCTGTGACTTCGCTATTTTTGTCGATAAGTGTGTTGGGGTGACAATCATAGGATGGGGAAATTAAAGCTGGAGGCAGAAGCTTCTGCCTCTAGGTGTCTGTGTGTGTGTACATCTGCCTGTGGATACTTTTGCTCCCGGCTCTGCCAAGGCCTTGGTTGTTCTGCTTTCTGCTCTTCCAGTTACAATGGCCACCTTTTATTGCTGTTATTCTTAGAGAAAATAGCTCGGGACATTCTGTGACCTCTGAAAGCAGGCAGTGTTAAGTCATTTCCAAGGTGGCGTGCAGTTATTATTATTATTATTATTATTATTATTATTATTATTATTATTATT
>JAHTLZ010000195.1:13122674-13137510 GCA_023846285.1 Phrynocephalus versicolor
TTATTATTATTATTATTATTATTATTATTATTATTATTATTATTATTATTATTATTATTATTATTATTATTATTATTATTATTATTATTTGTTTGTTTGTTTGTTTGTTTGTTTCATTTCTATACCGCCCATCTTCCAGCAGGAGGTCTGGGCGGTTTACAACACGATTAAAATAAACAATGCAATATCAAAACAAAATCAAATAAAGCCAAAGCAATAAGAGGGAATACCCTCATCAAGAGGCATCAAGAGGGCCGGAAGAGAAAAAGAAAAAAAAAAGGGAAAAAAAGATTAAATGCCTCCCTAAAAAGCATGGTTTTGAGAGCTTTTTTGAAGGCGGGCAGGGACTGTGCAAGGCGCAGCTCACTCGGAAGATGGTTCCACAGCGAGGGGCCCACCACAGAGAAGGCGCAGTTGCGCGTGAGAGACTTCAGCGCCTTCCTGGATGTGGCCACTCAGAGTGGGAGCGCCTGCGACATCCGTGTGGGCCTGGCCTCAGTTGACCTTTGGGAGATACGCTCCGACAGGTATTCAGGTCCCAAGCCATGGAGGGTTTTGTAAACTGAAACCAGTTCCAGCTATGTTATTCTTAATTTCTTCAACCAAAGAGCAGAATCCCTGCTCCCTCTGTAGAATCCTTAGGCTGCAAAAAAGAACCCGATAAATAGTGTGGGGGAGGAACTGCATGGGTCAGGCAAGAAGCTTACACAACCAGCGTAAACAGGATTAGCTGTAATGAGATTATCAATTCATTCTTGGATAGAGAAGGAAAGTGGAAGGAAGCTGCAGAGATCACGATTTGGTTTCTGGCACTTTTAGCTCTCTCATCAGGGCAGGACTCGGGAAAATGAATAAGCAAAAATCCACAGTTGTAGCAGGGGTGAGGTTGAAATAAGCTGTGCAATACACACTAGCATTTAAAGAGGACCCTCATGTAAGACCATTACAGTGGTACCTTGTATAGAGGAATTAATTCATTCCAAATGAAATTATGTTAAGCAAAATTTCCTTTATACAAATTTCCCATAGGAATGCATTGAAAATGGACTACTCCCTAATCACAACCATTTTTTGTTGCACGGATTCACCCCATAGACAATTCTGTTAAGCAAATTTCCCCTACCTCCATGTTGTACATATTTTATGTTATACAAGCCATTTGTTATACAAGGGTCCACTATATATTAAAAATCTAAGGCTACCAGATTTCACTGCCTGTTGGCAAAATTAAAGGTAGAAAATGATGACAACAAAGAACGGGGTAAGCAAAACATCCTGGCACCTGAAAAAAAGGCAAATCTTATTCCTGTAGAAGAAAGACCAGGAGCAGCTTGTGATCCTGATTGTTGGCTGTTAATAGTCAAAACTAGAGTAAAGCAGAAAAAGAACACCAAAAGCATTGTAGTGACAAAATGTAATATAAACAACATGTGATTTAAAATCTAAATAAGAAACAGATTTGCATTGCACAACTCATTAGACTGCCAACCAGAAGAACAGTGGATTGAAACTAGATACATGTTTAGAGAAGTCAAAAAGACAATTCTGATAGTAAAAAAAGAAAAGAAAAGAAATGTAAGAAACATTTAAAATTATAAAGGATCATTAAGATACAAAAGTAAAAAGTGACAGAAATTGCTCCAGAAGTTTGAGGGCAATTTTTTAGCAACTGTAACGTAGAGGCAAAAGGACTATTACAATAATCATTTTAAAGAAGTAAAGGTGAACAACAAAAGGCAGAAGATAAATCAAATGGAAATTTAAGCTTAGATTAGGAATGAACAACAGGAAAGCACATTCCTTTGAAGAGGAATCATATCATGATGATCCTGCAGTTCTAGAAAGTGAAGTGAATGCTGCTCTGAAAGCACTGGGAAGAAATAAATCACCAGAGGGAGATGGGATACTGATAGAATTATTTCAAGCAACAGAGACTACATCTGCCAAAATTCTAACAAGAATATTCCAACAAATATGGAAAACAAAACAATGGCCCACAGACTGGAAATATTCAATATACATGAAGGATCACTGCTCTAATTTCCAAGCAAAGTGACACTCAAGTTGTAGCAATAAAGGCTTTTTCCTTATATGGAGCAGGTAATGCCTGCTGTTCAAGCTGGATTGTGAAAAGAAAAGGGCACTTGAATTCACTTTGCAAATATCCACTAGCTGCTGGAACACATGAACAAATTTCAGAAAAAGACAAGTCTAGGCTTTATAATCCACAGTAAAGCTTTTGACTGTGTGTATCATGAGAATCTATGAGTTATTTTGAAAGAAATTTGTTTGCTTCAGCACTTGATTGTCCTGATTTGTAACCTATATTGCGGACAAGAAGCTACACTTAGGATAGAATATGGAAAGACAGAATGGTTTCTTATAAGCAAAGGTATTAAGAGCATATTATGTGGAAAGCCAGACTCAATTTAGAGGAAGGAGGAGTGAAAGTTGGTGGAAGAAATGACAATAATTTAATATTTCCAGATGACAGCACCTTACTCACTGAAAGCAGCAAAGGGCTGAAATTACTTTTAGTGAAAGTACAAGAAAAAAGTGTGAAAGCAGGACTCCAGTTGAACTTTTAAGACCAAAATCACTACAGGAGAACAACACAACTTTAATGTTAACAATGAAGAAATGAAAGTAGTTAGAGATTTTTTATATCTTGGCTGAATTATCAATCCAAATGGACACTGCAACCAAGAAATCAGAAGAAGGCTAAGACTCAGAATGCTGCCGCCACGACATTCCCTTCCAAGACTGAGCTGGCAGCACTTGAAACCAATGATCAACTGCTTGAAGTTAAAAATAGATGTATGATTTGCACACAATGATGATTCCTTCAGCCATATAATTTATGCAGTAGGACCCCAGTATCTGCTGAGAATTGGTTCCAACCCTTCCCGTGGATAATGAAAACCGTGGATAAGAGAGAATGCCAAAATGTCCTCAAAACTGGTGTTTTGTGATAGTAACTTAATTTACAGCTGCTGTTTTGCAACCGTAGCATGCTTTGCAGCTGCTGTTTTATGATAGTAGCTTGTTTTACAGCTGCTCTTTGTAACAGTAGCTTGATTTGCGGCTGCTGAATTATTTATTTATTTTTCCTCTGCCAGCCGTGGATAACTGAATCAGTGGATATGGAGGTCCTACTGTACTGCTAAAAGAATTTGGATTTCCTTGGGGTAGATTGGAATTTAGCTTGTGTTGGATTTAAAAGCAGAGGGTTCTCAAAGTACAGCTTCATCGTCGCCGCCCCCCAAAAAGCTAAAGATCTGAATCAGGAAATCTGCAGACAGAGCTGAGATGAGCAATGAGGCTTTCTCAAGAGTGGCAGAGATTTGTTGGGAAACAGCAGGCACCTGCAGCCACTCCGCCACCCTATGCATGCCATCTGCTCCTCTGTGACAGAGGCCCAGCCTGTTCCCATGGGGCTTTTTGTATTTATTTCTGCCTGAGGCAGTGAGCTTTTTCTGGATCTTGTTAGAGTACACCAAGTGCATCTCGTCATCTCTGTATGCTTTCATCTCGTACGGGTTGCCGTCTAAATCCTCACCTGCTTGTTCCTCTTCTTCTAACTGATCATCAGACTGAAGCGAACAAGGGATTATCTTTCCACAGCTTTGAGTAGATGAAAGGTCCCTGCAATCACCTGGTGGAAAACCACTTCCTCAGTTTATAGCTCAGGATGCACTAGGGGGCATCCACTCAAGTTGAGGGCTGGGAGAGTGAGAACTAGAGATGGGCACGACTTAGCGGTATTTTCGTTTTCGTTTTCGTTTTTCGTTTCCGTTACGTAACAAAACGAAAAACGAAAAACGGCTCATAACTGGAACGAAAATGGAAACGAAACGACTAATTTCGAGCCAATTTTTGTTTTTCGTTACTGGAAAAACACATAATGGAGCTAAATGGGAAGAAACGAAAAATTTTTTGTTTTCGTTTTCGTTACATAATGAAACGAAAACGAAAAAATTTGAAATTAGCTCACGAAAACGGAAACGAGCCGAAACGGACCCCTAGCCAAAAACGAAAACGAAAACGAACAATTTTTCTGAGTCATGCCCATCTCTAGTGAGAACAAACAAAAGAATATTTTTTCACCCAGCGCGTTCTTAGTCTGTGGAACTCCCTGCCACAGGATGTGGTGATGGCATCTGGCCTGGATGCCTTCAAAAGGGGATTGGACAGATTCCTGGAGGAAAAGTCCATCACAGGTTACAAACCATGATGGAGATGTGTAATCTCCAGGCTTAAAACCAGGGTACTTCAAGGATCAGATGCAGGAGAGTGGTATCAGGAGACAGATATCTAGTCACTGTGCTCCCAGATGCATCTGGTGGGGCCACTGTGAGATACAGGAAGCTGGACTAGATAGGCCTTTGGCCTGATCAGCATGGCTCTTATTATGTTCTTATGTTCTTGTGTTCACTATCCCTAGGGTATATCAGGGAGCAATCCAGCAAAGCTTGGACAAGTTTTTTTTTTTAATTACAGTTCCTAGAATTCCTGAACGGGTGTGATCTTCCTTTGATTGTAGACTGATTTGGGAGTGAAGTCACACCAACTCAAGGGGGTCTCCTGGTTGCCTTGCCCAGGATTCAACAGCTGTTTTGCTGCTTTTAAAGCTGCTAGATCTTCCCCAGAAGAAACCATGAGGATGGATTTTTGAATGGTTCACTGCAAAACTGCCCATTCAGTGCATCCAAATGAGTGTGTTTTCCCATTAGCCAAAACTGATTGTTGTGTGGTATAGTGGTTAGAATGCCCTACCGGTCTTGAAAACCCCAGAAGTTCTTAGTGACTGCATTCTTTGTGACTCTTTGTCCTGTTATTTTATGACAGATTGGCCCACTCCACAAGGTTGCTGTGGGTATAAAGTCAGGGAAGAAAAGAACCTTGAATGGTGCTGTGTGTGGAGGAAATTGGTACAAAAAGAAAGATTGCAGGCAAAGCATGCAGCATTATAGATGAAACATATGACTGGAACTGTAATCCAGCACGTATCAAGGGCACCAGATTTATGGAGGAGTGTTTTGGGCCCTCTGGTGCATTCTTGATTTGTAATACCAGTGACCTTTTAAGGAAGAAATTCTGTCAACAAAGACTACACTTGCTGGCAGTAACGGGCAAGAGCTTGGATGGAAGCCAACAATAGTGTACATTACCACGCCACCCCCTCAACCTAGCTGGCAATTTATCAGCTCTCCTGAGTCATTCCAATACACACAGTGTTCCTTAAGCCAATGCAAAGATGATACCATCGCAGTGGTTATATAACTGAGATCAAGATTACAGAACTAGGAAAAGGCCAAGTCTTCCCTTCAACTGCGACACCATTTTTACATAATGGGGTGAAAATTGAATTACACTCTCATCAAAGGGTATGTTACAATCTTTCTGCCAGCATCCCACAAAAGTTGGTGGCATCCGGGGGCGCTAACATCTGGAGAGACCCGTAAAGATAAAACTCAAAATCAGGCCTTCTCAGCAGTACTAGCCACACTTTTAGGGAATAACCTTCCAACTGAAATCTGCCTTCCTGGGACCTTTCAAAATAAATTATAGGAAACTTCAATGTTCCAGCAGGCTTTCCCACAGATTGGGACACAGCTGCAGTGTCTAACCAACTATTAATTATCACCTATCAGCTATCTAATTCCTAATATCCATTAATTGAATTGATGATTTTATATAGCCTGCCTAGTGCATTACTGTTTTTTATTTTGTTTTATTATGCTTATTGTACTTATTAATGTTCAATAATGAATGTTTAAATCTTTTCATTTTAGTTATTTCTTTTTTTATTATGTGGTTATTTAATTCTTGTATTTGGATGTGCAATACTGTTGTTGTAAAACCACACAGAGTTACCAGATGAGTGCCTAAAAGCCAAACAAAACAAAATAAAATAAAGAAGCAGCTCCCAAAAGGTATGTATAGGCACTGATGCACCTTCCATTCTTCAGTATCCCCTGTGCTAGGGATAGGAATGTCCACACGTCCACCTTTGGAAATATCTTCTTTCATTTATGCTGTTTTTGATTGCCAAATACTGTAAACTCTCTCACCTCCAGTAGGTCTTACCTTCAAGTGCCTGTGTCATTCTGTTTAGGACTTCAATAGGGGAGTGGTAAAAGGCCGTCGAGTGTCCTTCTGCCTTCGTTGCTTCATTTCCCTATTTGATCAAACACCACAGTTCCTATTAATTTGGAAACCTGTGATGGACTTTTCCTCCAGGAATCTGTCCAATCCCCTTTTGAAGGCATCCAGGCCAGATGCCGTCACCACCTCCTGTGGCAGGGAGTTCCACAGACTAACAACATGCTGGGTGAAAAAAATATTTTCTTTTTTCTGTTCTTACTTTCCCAGTCCTCAATTTGAGTGGATGTCCCCTAGTTCTGGTATTTTGTGAGAGGGAGAAGAGCTTCCCTCTATCCACTTTACTCGTGCCCTGCATTATTTTGTACGTCATATCCCCCCTCCCTCAGGCACCTTTTTTTCAGACTAAAGAGCCGCAAATGTTTTAGCCTTTCCTCATAAGGGAGGTGCCCCAGCCCAGTAATCATTTTAGTTGCTCTCCTTTGCAACTTTTCTGGTTCCACTCTGTCTTGCTTGAGATGGGGTGACCAGAATTGTACACAATTCTCCAGGTGTGGCCTTACTATCATTTTGTATAATGGCATTATAATGTTGGCTGTTTTATTTTCAATCCCCTTTTTGATAATCCCTAGCATGGAATTGGCCTTCTTCACCGCTGCCACACATTCTGTAGATGCCTTCATTGAGCTGTCCACCAAGACACCAAGATCTCTTTCCTGATCTGTCACGGATAGCTCAGAGCCCATGAGTTGATAGATAAAGTTTTGATTTTTTTGCCCCAATATGCATTACTTTACATTTGGTTACATTAAAACACATTTGCCATTTGGCAGCCCATTCCCCCTGTTTGGAGAGATCCTTCTGGAGCTCTTCACAATCTTCTCTGATTTTTACCACACAGTAAAGATTTGTGTCATCTGCAAACTTGGCCACCTCACTGCTTATCCCTCTCTACCAAAGATTCTTGTCTTTGGTAGAGAGTTAGATAACCATGAAGCTAGTTAAGCAGTTAAGTTCTGTTTATTGAACCAGTTAATATTTCCCCAGAATATGTGCATTCTGATCTATGAAGAATAACTCGTAAAACTGAACCTTTTTCTTTTCTTTTCTCTTATCAGGATCTCTGAGTAAAATATCGAGAGGGCAAGTCCAGTTGAGGCAAACTAATCAAACAAGGGAGAGTTGAAGCCAGTCACCTCTGTAGGTACCTGATCGTTTATCTGTGGTCCAGTTAGTAGTTTTAAAGTCAATAAATTTCCACCCACCCTCCTGCAGCTGGGCTTGATCACTTTGAGGGAGTTGGAGAGTCATAGGATCTTGGAACAAGTAGCATTCCCAAGCACTGAGGAGAACACAAGGGCAACAGCATTAGCAGGCCTGGTGCTGTTGTACTCATGTTCTTCTTGTAGGATCTCTGGGACAAGAGCTGACTGCTGTCTGAAGAGAGCAGCCTGGATAACATGGTTGATCTCATATGAGTCTTCTTATGGTTTTACGGTATGGCCATAAAGTTCAAACTGTGTAGCATGGAAGACGGCTTTCCTGGTTAATTTGTATAACTGTTAATATCAGCCAGTTAAAAATAGTACCATTTGTTTTCAGTTTAAGCACAGAATTTGTACTAGGCTGAGCAAGCAACATCCATCTGGTTCAGCAAAAAAACTATGCTCTGTTTTTAAAATTACTCAGTTTCAACCTTTTATAGTCTCTCCACTTGTAAAAACCAGTTTTGGTCAATTAAGGGTGAGCCCTGTCATTAGGCAGTGTGGGTCATTAGATTTATGAAAGAATAGTACATCATTAGTTATGTCATTGGCTATTTTTCTCTCTCACCATACCTCTAAAGGGAAGAGGTAATGGTGATTTTTTCTGCTTTCTCTACCAACACGCCTTGGCAAGCTTTGAGTTCTAGGAACCCTAAGCCAGATAAGTGGCAGAAGTTTAAAATATTTGCTTTTTGAGTACACCTCCCAGAAGCCCAAACAATTATTCTGGTATAAGATTTTGTGAATTTTAGTCCCCAGACCAACATTCCTGTTTAATTAGTGAACATTATTCTTTACTGGTTCACCTCATGGTGTTTTATGTCAGCTCCATCAGCAGATAGTGGTAAATTTCACACACACATACATGGAGCTAGTGTGTGTGTGTTTGTGTGTGTGTGCTGTACACACACACAACACAGATTGTCCCTGGAGTAAGGGGGTTACAAAAAGAAAAAAAAACTGTCCAAAGTCCAACTAATAATAAGGGAAGTAATTTTGTAAACCCACAAGCATAAGAACTATTGACTAAAACCTCTGACACATCAAAGAAAATCTAAACATATTACCACACATAATATAAACAACACTTTAAAAGGAGTTGAAATACATTTGTGTACTTCCATTCCTGGTCAAATTAAGGTCCCAGTGGAAGAGGGACTGAATATTTCTCCCCAGCAAGTGAGGAACATACCATTTTGGGGTGATGGAGTTCAACCATCTGTTCATTGTGTGTGTGGCGGGGAGGGGGGGTTAGCCTTATTTAAAATGAGACCGTAGGATTTATTTCTTTCAGATGTTTTCCTGGAATAAGAAAGCTTTAATGCAAGGTCAGCCAATGAGAGGAAACTGCAGCCAAATCACTCTCATGCAAACGTCATTGCCTTGGACTTCAACTCCCATAATTCCTTAGCTAGACCAGCCATGACAATTCCAAGGTCTGATCCACAGAGTGGTCCAATATATCATCACAATGCAAGCTGCAAAGATTCATTTATTTGTGGAAGGAAGGAAGGAAACTATTGTCCCTGGAAAAATGCATTCACATGAATTGCTAATAGCTTTTAGGTTGGGTAGGATGGCTCTCAACTGATGAAAAAAAATCTTGGTTGGATCATTCTGATCTAAAACTCAATTGTGGATTCTGCCACAAAAGATGATACTTGCGGCCCAGGACTTTAGGAATGAATACAACAAGCTTACTTTTAATCCAACTATTGACCCCAAATCATTAGGTATTCCCTGTTAAGACAAAAAGGTCCAGAAATAATAAGAAGAATGCATGGCTGAACTCTCCTTGTAATCGGGGTGGTTTGAGTTTTTTCCCCTAGCAGTTGTACAGTCTGAAAGCCTGCTGAACCTCAAAAGTTGGCCTAAATCTGACAGCTAGTTTCACCTGGAGTAAACCAAGGATCAGCCTCTGAAGGGTAAATCAACACACATGTAGATCCCATTAATTTGGTAAATCTGCTCTAGCTGGGACTGGTAGTGGGGTTTAGTCCAGTTTAACGTATGAGGAAGTCTGTATGTGCCATTAAGCACAAGAAAAGTAGCTATAATTTGAAGGAGAATGACATTGGCCATGGCAGAGATGAAAACAGGTTTGTGAATGGGATTGGACAAATATGATGTAAAAGGAAGGGCTCTAAACATCTCCCATTTATGCATATTAACCACCCTCATCAGGACTGTTGAGGGAGAGAGTCATGGATTTCCATGAATAGCCAAGTATGTTATTTATGTCTCCAGAAAACAAGTTCTATTTAGGCTCTACCTTTATGTGTGCAGGTATGGATATCCCACTATAAACACATTGAGGGGTACCTAGCACTATTCTAATCTTCTCTTAACACTTGTCTGCACAAATGACACTCATTGGACATTAACAGTTGTCATAATAGTTTCTTGAAACCATGGACAAAACACCAGAGAGGTGAGCCCAGCTGATTAAGGATGGAACAATGAGAAGGTTTCCAGCTGTTTTGCAGGGTGATCCTCCTGTCCTCTGTGTCCAGGTATGCCCACTCTGTGCCTGCTCTACACTCTAACACCTGCTGGTCTTCTGCTGCTCTGCCAGCTCCTTCATTAGCAGACTGGGCCGGGTGATTACAGCGCCATCCATATTAATGAAGTGATGCAACAATGGCCGTTACTTCACGAGCCACTCGCTTCGCGGCAAGCCCTCATTTCTGTGCGAACCGATCGCTTCAGTCCGCACGCTCCTCCTTTTTGGCTGCGACGTCACCCCGACCACGCCCCCTTTAGCGTGCTCCAACCGGGGTGAGTGATTCCCCTGGCGGAGGACGGGAATCTTTTCGCTTCGCATCTCGCTTCGCTCCCAACGTCACGTGTGGTCTCGGTTTTTGGCTTTTATTTCAAGTTTTTTTAAAAAATAATCAAACAGGGATATCGATGCATCGCTATATTGTTTCATCGCTTTGCGCTGTTACTTCCTCGCGCGAGTAGCAGTGGCGGCGGCGGCGGGCGCAGGAGGAGCCACTGCTGCCTCGCCCGGCCAGAGCAGGGCACCCGGGGCAGGCAGCGTGCAAGCGGCGGAGGGCGGGCGGCTGTGCCATGCGGGGCTCCCCCCGAGTAGCGGCGGCGGCGGCGGCGGGGGGGCTGCCAATGATGCCAGGAAACAAAACACAGGATTGTACAGTAACCACGCTCTGTCGTGAATGACAGCCAAGCATTGATGCATCGATATGCCAAGTAATTTTTTTTAAAAAAATAAAAGGAGAGTGGAACCGGACATTGCAAATCAGCTTTCTAATGCGAAGGGAGCAGGTGAGGTAGTAATCGATTCGGTCCCAAAAATGCCCCGCGTGAGTACAGAGAAACAGGGGTGGGAGTGAAGGGAGACCACGTGACCACCACGTGACCGCCTTCGAATTCAAATCGAAGGCAAGGTCAATTCGAAGCGAGGCACCTTGTGAAGTGACGGCCAATGAGCACTTGAAGAAATATTTTTTTTAAAACAAATTTAAAAGCAAAAATAATAGTAACCCTGCCACTGGAAACCCAAATAGGGACAGATTAAAATGACAGCAGTGCTTGCTTCCACAAAACAGCATTGAATTGAATCGGATTTTACAAGTGAAGTATTTCAAAAAACCCTTGCTGGCCAGTTTGGAAAAAAAAAAAAGCTCACTTTGAAATCGACATAAATCAATTTCACCCTTGTTCAGCCTTGTGTGAATGATAAAATCTAAATCTATTTAAATGACGCTTAAATGCAGTTCTTATTGGTAGTGTGACAGAAGCCACTGCGCCGTCACTGGCAGTGGTGACAAGGAAGGCATTTGCACAGCTCTACCTACTAGAGATGGGCACGAAACGAGCAATTTTTCATTTTCGTTTTTGTTTTTTCATTTCGTTACGCAACGAAAATGAAAATGAAAATTTTTCAAAACAAAACGGAAACGGAAACGAAAAATTTTGCTGTGTTTTTCGTTTTCGTTGCGGCAGGTACATTGAACCGAAAAGAATGCTAACGAAACAGCAATTTTTCGTTTTTGTTTTCGGTTTTTCGTTTCATTACGTAACGAAAATGAAAACAAAAAATTTGCAAAAAAACCCACCGAAAACGAAAACGAACCGAAACGGACCCCTAAACGACCAAACAACAAACAAAACACCATTTTTTTGAGTCGTGCCCATCTCTACTACCTCCTATCTTTATACAGCTTCCAATCAAATTTGGAACTGATTTATAGTGACCCTAATTGGTCTTTAAAGGTAAGTGAAATGTATGTGTGTGTTGTGTTGTTACGGTTGAGACCAACTCTTCGTGATCCCATGTCCATGGAGTTTTCTTGGCAGGAATATTGGAGTGGTTTGCCGGCTCCTACTCCAGGCACCTACAGCACCTGGTATTCCCTGGTGGTCTCCCTTCCAAGTACTAGCCAGGGCTGACCCTGCTTAGCTTCCGAAATCAGGTGAGATCAGATGTGCTTAGAGAGCATCTATTTAAGGCATTTACCTGTTCCAATCCCTTAGTGAAGTGGTCCCCAACCTTGGGTCCCACAATGTTCTTGGACTACAACTCTCAGAAATCCTGGCCAGCATAGTTAGGAATGAAGGCTTCTCAGAGTTTTAGTTCAAGAACATCTTGGGAAGGACCCAAGGTTGGGAATCACTGCCCTCATGAATTTCCAAGGGTCAGCAAGGATTTGAACCCATGCCTCCTGAGTCCAAATCCAATATTCTCTCCACTATACCATATTGGGTAATCCCAGTTCTTTACCGAGCCCAATTCAAAGTGTTAGTTTTAACCATCAAAGTTCTAAATGTCTATGTCTAAAACCAACATATTATGTTTAATTGCATTTGGTACCTGGGTCCCCAATCCTTAGGAGTCATCCACCTCAGTTCATCTGCTGACAGGGATTCTGAGTTTCAAAATCATCCATGGAAGAAAGCATGATTAATTTTTGCCTGCTCAAACTGCTTATTTCTCCCCCACTGCTGTCCCCTCCCCACAGTTGTTATAGAGATTGGTTAGAAAAATATTGTCTACAAAAGCGGTTGAGTAGAAAAAGGTTAACTGTTAGCTAATTTATTGGGATAGAGGTCAAGCTCACTAACAATTAGCCAACATGTTAATATTTTTGTAGTATTATCTTTTGTCTCTTCCCGCACCCCCTTGGCCCTATAGAAGCTCATATTGTCTGGTCCAGTTGGAAAACCCCTGTGTCTGAAACCTCAGTGAGGCACTGCCAATCGGAATAAAGCAGGGGCTGGGCCATCTGAAAGGTAAAGCAGCTGTATCGCATGCACACACCCTCCAAGTCAAATTTGTTCTTCCCCTCCAGACGGCCTTGCTGGCGGTTTGCCACCTAGGCCGAAAGCCGCAGCTGTTCTCAAAGAGGGTAATGACAAACTCTGGTGAAAATATCTCAGGCTCAGGATTGTTGAGGGGTAAAGTGCAGAGGGTGCAACCAAGACACTGTTGAAAGGAACACTGTACTAAGAATTTGCCAGGGCTGCACCGACATAAGAAGTTTCTCACTACAATGTTACCCAGGGTCTTTAGGTGCGAGATGTGACCCTCTCAGGTGACAGGCAATTATCAACCAAGGTCAGTAATAATGAAGATGAGAGGCGCTTCTTAGCTCGGGCAAATAGATTGAGAGCTTTATTCCATTTAAATTAGCTTTCTGCATTCCCACGCTCTTTCTAGTTCCATTTTCTTCATTTTTGTGAGGGAATGGATTGCTTTTTGAACTTGGTTGGGTCCTCACACTTGACTTACTCATATTTTCCCATCTATAAGGGAGCTGGGAGTGTTTAGCCTTACAAAAAGAAGGTTGAGAGGGGTTATGATATCCATATTTAAATATTTGAAAGGATGTCACATTAAAGAAAGGACTGTTTTGTTTTCCATGGCTTCAGAGACTAGGATGCGGGGCAATGGTCTCAAACTACAGGAAAAGAGATTCCATTTAAACATTAGGAAGAATTTCATGATAGTTAGAGCTGTTCGGCAATGGAATATGCTGCCACAGAGGGTGGTGGAGTCTCCTTCTTTGGAGGTTTTTAAGCAGAGGCTGGATGACTATCTGTTGGGACACTACTTTGAGGGGGTTTCCAGCATGGCAGGGGGGTAGACTGGATGGCCCTTGAGGTCTCTTCCAACTCTGTGATTCTGTAATTGTATAGGACAGGTCTGCCCAACAGGTAGACTGGGGGCTACCAGTAGCCCCTGAAGGGTTCAAAAGTAGCCCACCAGCCATCAATAAAAATGTGAGGGGATAAGTTCTCCACCTCTACCTCCGCCACCTCAAGGACCACCACTGCCCCAGCAAAGCTCTGGGTCTGCCAGCCAACTCTGTCACCTGAGTGGGGCAGTTCAAGGGTCATGGCACAGTCCCCTGCTCTCCCTACCAGCCAGATGATTGGCACGCCACTGTCTAGTGACCAATTGAGTTGTTGGTGCAAAGCGGAGGAAGGGGAGTGGAGGGGACAGCGAGGGGCAGGGTCATGGTCATGCCCACCTCCTTTGCGTGCATGGTCAGCCTTACCCTAGGAATGCATTGAAATTTGTTCCCTCCAGAAAGAATTAATTGATTTTCAATGCGTTCCTATGGGAAACCGTTGCTCTACTTACATTTTTTTTTAACTTATGAGCATATGCTCGGAACAGATAAAATTCATAAGTAGAGGTTTTAGTGTAGTAGCCCTCAGGCACTTTCGTCCAAAAAAAGTAGACCTCGGCCTGTTCAAAGTTGGACAGCCCTGGTATAGGAGGCCCCCATGTATAAGAAGACCCTTCATTTTTCCAACCTAAAATTATAGTTTGGCAACTGTGTGTTTTTCTCCTAGGCTTACTTCCATGTATAAGAGGACCCTCAATATTTAGTCTAACAATTTCAGATAAAAATATAGCCTTATACATGGAAAACTACTGTATTTTACAGGTTTCCAACTTTTTGAGTTGGGGTGAAACTAGCTGTCAGATTTTGTTGGGGTGAGCGTTGAATGGGACTGATAACCTGTTTAGCCATAGAATCTTGTTGGATAAGCTTGGCTAGTTGATGCCTTTCTACTGAATCATTGTCTGTATACCATGCTGAGTATCTGGCACTTGTCTCATGCAGAAATAGGCATTTTGCATAACTTATACAGTGGTACCTCTACTTACGAGTTTAATCTGTTCCGAATGCATGCTCTTAAGACAATCAACTCTTAAGTAGAGCAGCCCTATTTAAAAAAATACAGGGGAAAACTGAAAATTAAAAACTAAAAAAATGTATGTAGAGCAGACTGCATCTAAAATTTGTAAGGCAGCAGTTAAGACACCAATTTTCTTTACTCTTAAAATTGCTCCTAAGTCGAGCCACTTGTAAGTAGAGGTACCACTGTATTACGATCTCTTTATTATATTGTATTATACACAGATTGTGAAAACTGTCACATAAAACACACACACACACACACACACACACACACACACACACACACACACA
>JAHTLZ010000195.1:13137520-13151934 GCA_023846285.1 Phrynocephalus versicolor
CACACACACACACACACACACACACACACACACACACACACACACACTTAGCCGGTCTTGCTCAGAATGGCAAGATTTTCTTTGCCTCTACTAATTTTCATCTGCAATTATTTTAAAAATCATGGGATGCATTTCGTTGAGGGTTTTTTGGCACTCTTTGTACATCTATTTTTGCCACTGAATGCAACACACCCTAAGAGCAAACCAATGTAGCCGGCGTTAAAAAATTTGGCACTCCAAAGTCACGCTATAACTCAGCCAATTAGTAACACTGGGAACACTCTGCTTGTTGTTGCCGGTGGTCAGTTTTGGATCACACAAGAGACCCAGTATTTGTATCTTGGGCAGATCAAGTCATTTGCATGCTGCCCATTTTGAAAACCTGTGTAACAGACTGTTTTCCTTCTTTAATTTTGTTTATGGATAGCCTGTGCCAAATGGGAGCTGCCACTTTTCCTCCCAGAAGTGTCATGCTAGATAAACAGGAAATGTTTAGAGCGCTAAATGAAGAATAACAAATGTTTTCAGTCAAACGGAGGGGCCAAGTTCTTGTTTAGATGGAGGTGGCTGTGCTGTCAAATTTATACAAAGGGCAGGGGGTGAAAGGCAATATAAAGGTCTCACGAAGATTCACAGAAGGTCCTCTGACCCTATAGAATCTATAGATGAAGGCACTGTATGCATCTACACTGCACCTCTCCTCGTGCATGCTGCATGGCAGCACATGTGGCCAATATGGGCTTCAGCTCATGGAGGCTTTGCAGTATCACTGTTGGGATTTGGTACAGCAAGAACGTTCATGAGTTGTCACACTGGAATCTTTGCTCCAACTGTCATACTGCTCCTAAATACACATACAGTGACCACCACCCCCGCCTATTACGGATGTTAGGGACCCAATGTGACCCGCAATAATTGAAAATCCACGATATGCGGATGCAGGTCAGGCTGGGCCTTGAGGGCCTAGCTGGGGGGGGGGGCTTGTATTACCCCAGCCTGGTGCTGATCTGAATGGGCCTGTGAGGACCTTCCCGGGCCTTCTGGAGGCCCCAAAAGGGCCTCTCTGTGAAAGGGAAGTGACTTCTGGATCGCCAAAAATCACTTCTGAGGCCTCCGACAGGCCTAGAAAGGCCCCAAGCTTCAGAAATGATTTTCTGTGAACCGGAAGTTACTTCCCGTAAACTGAAAGTCACTTCCGTTTCACAAGGAAGCAATTTTCAGGCCTCCAGAAGGCCCAGGAAGGCCCTCGCAGGCCCATTTGGGACAGCGCCAGTCCTGGGATAAGTACGGGAGGCCTGAAACAGGCCTTCCCTCATTACCCCAGGGGGCCTTTTTCATATACTGCGGTCCCGTGATATAGTGGGACCGCAATATATGAACTGCGAATGGGCAGGGGACCACTGTACCTCCTAGATCTCTTCATTCTCCTCTCCCTGGTCCTGATGTTTTTAGTGCAGCACAGTTCGACGGGCACCACACAGATACAAAATCAAATGCCAAGCCACTGAAAAATTCCATTGGGTTGGAATGGATTAAGATGGGATCCCAGGTTTTAATGTCTTGCCTTTTGGAGACTGGGAAGAATGTGACCTTGAGCTCCTTGGAGGAAGGGTGGAATTTAAGGGCAACAATTAAACACAGGCTGGCAAGACTTTTCGCTTCCTACTGAGCTCTGTTAGCTGTTAGTTGTTACTCGGCCTTGTTTTAATATGCACACAGATTCCACTCCAGAATTGGGTTTGTTTCACTGTGTTTTGCAGGCAAAGGCTGTTCCCCCATTCTCAAGGGGTTCTGAAACAGCAAGGTAACACTCACACAACTCATTCTTCTGTGGTCCTGCCATCCTTTCTGGGGGCCAAAATAAATGGTAGATCAATCAAAAGAGTCCAGGGCAATTATAAGAAGCTGGGAGACTTTCCCCCTACCTGGGATGGTGGTGGGTAGGGATGGGCACGAAATGGAAAAATAATGTTTCGTTTCGTTTTGTGCTCACCCCCATTTTGTTTTGTTTCATTTCTTATGAAATTTTAAACAAAATTTCATACAAAATGAAATGGCTCCCCTGGGTCCCAGATTTGGTGCCTGGGTCCCCGGGAGCCATTTTTAAAGGGCTCCTGCTGAGCCGTTATTGGCTGGACCCCTTTAAACCTGGCCCAGTCAGCACCAAGGGATCCCCTGGTGCCATCTGGGCCAGGGTTAAAGGGGTCCAAACACTGACAGCTCAGCAAGAGCCCTCAGAAAAGGGTCAGATGGGCAGTTCCTGCGATCACACTGCCCTCCCAAGCATTTTCAGTGGGCTTCTGCTGAGCTGTCAATGTCTGGGCCCCTTTAAACCTGGCCCACTGGGTACCAGATGGTCCCCCTGGTACCAACTGGGCAGGTTTAAAGGGGTCCAGCCATTGACAATTCGGCAGGAGCCCAAAAATGATGGAACGAAATGGTTCGTTTCAATGGGAAAATGACCATTTTGTTTTGTCTGTAACAAAATGCTGCTTCCTCCTTTTGTTTCGTTTCATTCCGTTTCATTATGTAACAAAACAACAAAACAGCATTTTGTTTTTCATTTCCTGCCCATCCCTAGTGGTGAGTTGTTTCAATTGCCAGGCCATCAACAGCTGTAGTGGAGCTTCTTGTCATTACCTGCAACCCCCACCCCCACCCCCAAGCTTGTGATATTCCCTAGGAAAAAGGCTGCCTTGCTTTGCCATGCCTCTTCTACTGGGTCAAAGGACTAAGTGAAGTTTGCCATGTGTTTGGAGCAGAGCTTGGGAAAGTACATTTGTTTGCACTACAACTCCCAGACACCACCACCACCCCACCTGCGTGATCATTCTGATCTCTGGTATGACCATTCAGAAATGCTTTTTGACTTATACGCCCATCTCCCGGTATCGCTTAAAGCCATTGGTAAAATCCTCATTCTCTGCGGTGGGAATGGGCGTCAAGCCAGCTTCACAAGAATGATGCCTATTTGTTCCTTTGTTGTCCAGAGACTTTCTGTGGCTCATTCTTCAGGCTGCAATTAATCGTTCTTTCACGGGACCAAATGACACTCTGCTGGATCGAGTGCATTTTGATGTCTTTCGTCATCATGTTGGATTGGTTAATGGTTTCCTTGAACATCTTCATCAGTTTTTTTTAAAGTCCTCTCCCTTTGAACACTTTCCAGTTAACTGTTGAAAGCATGGATAGTGGAGGTCATCCTTAGGCCTAAATCTATTTATTCAGAAATAATGCTCTGTTCAGCTATGATAGCTGAACAGAGTACAAGAAGCCATGCAAAAAGAGATCAGCATGCCCAACCCTAGTGCTCTCATCTCTGACCCAATATCCCCATTCAGTGTGGAAGCAAACCCTGCCTGATAAACACCTGCAAAAACCCTTCCCTGTAGAAGCAGTCAAGGGAAACAGCTAGTCGCCTGCAGTCCTTCTAACACCCAACATTGTATACCTAAGGCAAAAGGTAGGCTGTCTTTGTGGAGAAATCTGAACAGGGGCAGCGCTTGTACTGGTGTGAAAATAAGGAGATCTCTTAATGCGATCAGGAACCCAGAGCAGGAACTCAGGGAATTGGGAAAACAGTTTTCCAGATCACATGGAGGCCTCCATTCACATTTAAGTGAATACAAACATAGGCTCCCCTTCAGAAATATAAGTTTCCCAAAAGCAAAATTATGTATTAACTATATCAATAGTTAACCCATTAGTATAAATAACAATATACAGTACACTTCTCCCTTCAGTAATGCTGGGGTTAGGGGTTCAAAATCTATATACAACTCTTATTCTCCCAAACATAACTACAAGACACAGTTGATTCATACATGGGCACATGCACACTTACACACAGAGAGAGGAGGGGAGAGGGAGGGAGAGAGAAGGGGGAAAGGGAGGAGAAGGAGGGAGGGAGGGAGGGGAGAGAGAGAGAGAGAGAGAGAGAGAGAGAGAGAGATCAGGGAGGCTTAAAATTGGGTCTGGGAGGTTGGTGTTGACCCTTGGCGGAACAAAAGCAATCTGGATTGCCCGGACCTTAGCCCACAGCCCAAATTGGAAACACCACTCTGTGCCAAGCTGACCTTCCCGGGAAAGCCTGGTGAAGAAGGGCGCCCAGTGGGGAAGGACGATCTCCTGTGGGTTCTTTGGGTTGGGCGTTCGGATTCCGCTCTCTGGGAAAGCCACAAATTCGTAAAGGAGTGACCCGGCGTGACGTGGAGTTGGCTCTGCTTTCCATTTGGTAATATTTCCATATCACTATCAGGATTCTCTTCCATAGCATTGGCAACCCGTTCCATACAGCTCAATGTGTAATGAACCCTTAAATATTCATATTATCCCCTGATCTAATGGATGGATGGATGGATGGATGGATGGATGGATGGAAAAACATCTTTTTATGACCAAAACTGCACTGCTCAGACCCATTACAATTCAAAGGAGAAATGTAATGGTCTAAATTCTGTTGTCATTTTGGTTCTGCATAATGCAAGAGGTGGCAAAATACTGCAAGTTACTAAATCAGTGTAGACATTATTTGTGGCATGTTGAATGCTATGACTGCACACAAGCAATAATATTTACACTCTCTTCTTGACTTGTAGCAATATATTTCCTAAGTTGTTTGTGTATTAGTCGTGATGATAACTAATAGGATTTGGGCCAATGGTATAATCATTACATCACAATATTTAATATTTATTCTTAGTGGAGCAACTTTTGAGGATTTCCCATGGAAACTAACATACCAGTCAGGAAATGGCTGATTTTGTGCTTTGCCTTCAGCCTTTTTGGGAGAAGACCCTTGCCAATCTGGCATGGCAGAGATTGTGGAACATGACCTGTTGTTCAGCACCTTTTACAAAGATTCACACAATCTATTTCCCCAGTTTCAAAACATTATTCAGGTAGATCAAATACATTATCTCTCTTCTTCTCTCCAATTCCTTGAGTGAAATCTCAGCCAAGGTTGCAAAATTTTGTGCCATGACTTAGGCAGTAAGAAAACAGATGATTGAACCATTGCAGTAATTAGATTAGGAACGTACACTTAATTGTTATCTGAATTTCAGACTGCTTGTTATCAATGGTAAATATTATTTGTTATTTTGTTGTATTTCAGTTTGGCCTATGGTGTTGCTTCACTAAGATTCAATGGTCTTGAGAACTGGTTGAGATCCCGGAAACAAAGAGTAGCTGTCAACGGGCAATTTTCACAATGGAGAGAGGTGAAAAGCGGTGTGCCCCAGGGATCTGTCCTGGGACCAGTGCTTTTCAATCTGTTCATAAATGACCTGGACACAGGGATAAGCAGTGAGGTGGCCAAGTTTGCAGATGACACAAAACTTTTCTGTGTGGTAAAAACCAGAGAAGATTCTGAAGAGCTCCAGAAGGATCTCTCCAAACTGGGGGAATGGGCTGCAAAATGGCAAAGCGTTTCAATGTAGGAAAATGGAAAGTAATGCATATTGGGGCAAACAATCAAAACTTTATCTATCAACTCATGGGCTCTGAGCTATCCGTAGTTTGACTTATACCACACAACAGGATGTTGGCTGCTGGCAACTTTTACTTGTAGCCATGCCATCTCAGGTTTTCACTGAGACTGACTGGATAGCTCAGTGCGTTGGGGACTGACTGTGGAGACAGAGATTGAGAATTCCCCCACCCATCCACGCACCCACACCTCTTGGGAGAAAAGCCAGGCTGTGTGGCTTTTGGCAAGCTGCACAGTCACAAAATGTCTGGAAAAAAGACGGGTAAGCATGAGTATACCAGAAAAACCCTAGAAACACATTTGCCATAAGTCAGAATCAACTTGATAGCACATTGTTGTTATTGCAGTGTAAAGAGAAGCAGGCTGTTCAGCCATGGCTAAGCATACCATATGAGAAGCAAACTGGTGGCTGCTGAATCAACATTGCCAGGATCATGTTATATGCTGCTTCCCCCCCCCATCACCCCAATCATGCTGCTCTGCACTTTACAACAGCTTGACACACAGAAATTAGAAACTAGAAAAAGTCTGCTTCACATGACTTTTAATTCCATAATATAAGAGACAAAACTCAAGGGAATAGAACCATATTTGTGGACTTTCATTCTAATGGGTCATTTGTAACTCTGACTTTCTGGCTTTTAAATAGATCCAAAAAACTTTATCATTCAAATAGCTTTTTTCATATGTAGTGTGCCATTGCCATTGCTCCTTTTTAATGTCAAAACTATTTTTCTTTTTTAAAAAAATATAATATTGGATTGTATTTTAATGGTTTTAAAATTATCCTCCCTCTTATTGTTGAGATATCAGCTGCCTTGGGAAGACTTTGTTCTGAAAGGCTTTGCCCTATCAACTCTGAAATAAATCAAACGAATGTGTCGTGAATGGTACACAAAGACCCATGGATTAAATGTCACTCTCAGACAGCTATTCAAGAGAGTCATAGAAACAATGTTTGCATGGTCACCGTAATTATGTAAATAATCCGCTGTAAGGTGGTTTGCATCAGCAGACAATAGTTCACAAGTCCCTTGTTGACAGAAAGCTGCCTACACTGGGCCAGGTGGCCTTGTTATGTGATCTGTTTAAAAGCTAGAAAAGCTGTACATTTGTCCCTCAGGATGAAATTGTATGAATACTGTGTCCTCATCTAATGTTCTCTCTCTCTCTCTCTCTCTCTCTCACACACACACACACACACACACACAGAGAGAGAGAGAGAGAGAGAGAGAGAGAGAGAGAGAGAGAGAGATCTCTGAGAGAGAGAGATTGGGATTAAAATTCACGTGAAATAAACCTTTTCTAGTTTCTAAGAGTGAAGCTGTTACTGAAAGTTAATGGGCAACTGTAAAAGACTTGTTTTACATCTAGCTGTTAATTTTTAATTTGTTGTGTCTCCACCATCTCTCCTCCAAGGTATACATACAAAGAAGGAGACTTTGCTGTCATCTCCTGAGCTAACTATTAACAGAGTCAGAAATGGCTTTTGGTCCATTAGGACATGACTCTACAATCCTAGTGAATAACAACCTCATAGCTGTTGTTTCTTGTTTAATGTATTGGCTAAATCCTGTGGTTTCCCAAAATAAAAATTGTCATCTGGTAACATCTAGCAATAGAGATGCCCAATCCCCATGATCCTACTTTTGCACATATCTGAAATATACTGGAAGATGTTCTGTGCATACACGGAAACACAAACATCCCAAAAATTCTCCATATGGAAGGTCTCCAAGATTCAACTCCAGGGATTTCAAGACAGATAAAGGAAAGGATCCAACTGGTTGTTCCTCCACCATTGACCTTTTCACACACACATTAGAATTTGCTCTGTATGTTTTTAAAATCCTGTTTCAGTTCCCCCCCCCTCTCTCTCTCTCTCTGTGTGTGTGTGTGTGTGTGTGTGTGTGTGTGTATGTGTGTATGTGCACGTGTGTGTGCGTGCGTGCATGTGCAGATGTGTGAATCAACTGTGTCTTGGAGAGAGAGAGAGTCTTTCTCAGAGGAATTAAACATAGGGTGGACATCTGCGTTCATATCCAAGCAAACACTGGACTTATATTTACAGAGTCAGATTCTATGCCTGAATAAACATGGGTGGGCATGCCTAGATCTGAAAAACCAACTTCTGGTGAACTCAGTTAATAGGTGGATGATACGTTTATGGTAGTTCATCAGCAGATGAAAGAGAGTTTCCCTCGCTCCAAGTATTTTATTGACTCTGTAATAAAGCATCAGCTTGTTGCAAACACTGCAATAAAGTAATCGTGCCAAGCATCACGAGGGCAAACAGAACTATTTAACACTGTGATGATTTTTCAGAAACATTCTCCAGTATCATGAGACCAGTAGCATTTTGCCTTGAAGCTTAATTTAATCATTTCTCCCTCGCCCTGGTTGCACTCTTAACACAGGTGTAGAAGACATACATAATCCCTTCGTTTACGGTGCCTTTAGGCATGCTTAATTCTGTGCTGGAGCAGGGTCATCTTTGTTTAAGCTAAGGGCTCACTGCAGACTAGCTGTGTACCAGAAAGAGTCAGGAAAAAAATTATTCCTTCACATTTTGTTTTCAAAAGACAGTTGCTGCTCTTCCTGTAGGGCCAGAACAAAAAGTTTATTACCTAACTCAGAGAGGCATTGTTTCAATTTCAGGGAAAAACTATTGTAAGAAAGACTTCTTTTATTCTCACTCGCTTAGTCAAACCCTAAATCAGGTTCATATTGTATTCAGTCTTCAGTTTACACTTGCCTGTTCCTAATTGCAGCTCCCCTGTGTTTTTCTTATTTCTTTTTTAACATCATGGACGGCTGCTCCCCCCCCCCCCACCCCATGGCCTGTAAGGCACCAAACACTCCAGTTTCCTTCACAACAATAAATAAACTGGCTTATTTTATGCTAGGCAGTGTACACATGAAAAAATGTGCTTTCTCACATTTTAACATCCAGCCAGCTATAATGCCATGCAGTCTGGATTTAAAACTTTTCCAGTAGTGATTTCCAGTTCTGTTGCTTTCTCTTGAGAGAGAGACACACACACCCCGCCGCCAAGTTTGGATGTTTTGGGGTGTTGCTTGAAGAGGGGCAGATGCTTTGGAAGACCCATTTCACACTAAAAAGAGATAACAACTTTTTGCCCTTCAAAAGTTCCGTTTCTCCCCTTTCTTTTACACAGGCTTAGCTGGCATTCATGGACCTCCAAAAAAATCCATCTGGTTTTGCTTGACTGACCAAATCTCAGGGAGAGGATACTTTTAAATCCTCTGTGCCACAAGTATGCTGGTAATAGTTCATGGAGGTGAAATCTGAACACTATTCTCTGAAATGGAGTCGCTGAAAAACAACTATGCAACAATCCCTCAATTCTGTTTCACTCAGTGCTCTTGAAAAACAAGGGGATTTAAGGATTTTGATTTGCTTGTCTTGTAGTAAGATAGAAATTATTGAATGAGATCAAACACTATTAAAAGTGATATCATGGTGCAGTGGAGAAGAACCAATTTAAAGAAGTCTATAGTTGAGTTTGCTTGGCCATTTCTTAAAGTTTTACAAAGCTCAGCAACAACACAGAAGTTGCCACATTACTTTGTTCAAGGTGAAGTGTCCCAACACAGTTTGTGGCCCGAGGCAGAGTAACAAATTCTACTCCTGTTTTCATCCCAGAGTCAAGGTACATAGTATCCTGAGCCAGTTAAATTGTTTTGGCAACTGAGGTTGAAAATCTCACAATTTTTAAATTAAATAACTAACCATTGGATGCACTTATACCATTATTTAAAGACAATAATGTTGATTAAAGTTGAAGGCAACAGGAAAATAGGAAGGCCAGTCAAGAGATGGATTGACAGCACCCATAACAGGAACTCTTTTAACACTTTTATTTTATAAAAGAAAGGTAAAGATAAAACAGAGTCTCATGGCACAGTGATTAAAATGCAGTACTGCAGCCCTAACTGTGTTCACAACTTGGGGTTCAATTCCAGGTAGCAGGTTCAAGGTTCCCTCAGCCTTCCATCCTTCCAAGGTTGGTAAAATGAGTACCCAGCTTGCTGGGGGGGGGGAGTAATGTGTAGCCTGCATGATTACTTGTAAACTGTCCAGAGAGTGCTTTAAGCTTCCTTTAAGGGTTGGATCCACTGTGTATTCACTGCCCTCACAATGTTGGAGGCACACATTTTGACTGTTTTCGCTGTCAGTAGTGCTTATGTGGTACCTATCCTTGTGCTAGGAAAAGGCAGAAGTTTAGAATATTTAGTTTTGTTGAAAAATGTTAAAATGTCATCGTAAATTTAACAGAAAGAACCTAAAATGTTTTGTTTTTAATTAAACTAGTAGAAAGTGAAATTGATAGATTTCTCCATGTGACACATGTTTATACCTCCTCTGTTGGACATTAAAGCTCTTTGTATTCAATCAACTTACTGATGTTGAGTTTGGGTTGCTGCTCGAGATGGGCACGATGGTATTTAATGCTGGTGAGAATGAATCTAATAAATGAAATAATTCCATCTTTGTGTTGGGAATGTAAAAAAGAAAAAGGGACCTCTTTACACATGTGGTGGTTTTATGAAGAGGAAAAAGGAATGGCTGTGATTTTTTTTTTCCAAGAAATAAAGAATATATTGGGTAAGGTAGTTGCACATGTCTGCAAAGATAGGTCTGTTGAACATGGCTAAGAATAGAAAACTAAATAAGGAAAAAAGAGATTTAATAATTATTATGATAACTGTAGCAAGGCTAAAAATTGGCAAGAGGGTAGAAAATTTTTAATAGAAGACTGTTGTAAAGAAATGTGTTACATGGCTATCAATGACAAACTAACTTGTGATTTGAAAAATAAACAAAGGTGTATTTCATACCAATGATTTTAAAGATATCTGGAACCCTTTTATTGCATATGTATTTGAGAAGGGAAACGGATATATGCCCAGTGAGGACTCAATGTATTTCTGGAGAGAATAGGGGCAACATTTTGAAAGGTAATAGCAAGCATGTTAATAACTATACTAACTATTTAGGGAATAGAGGAACAGCCTTCTGGATGAAGGACAAAGATTATATATTAGTAGTTGTTGTTATTGTAGGGTTTGTTTCTGTTGGGCGTTGCATACATTTTCAGTTAGAGATGGGCTCAAATAAAAAACTGAATTGCGATATGTGTAGAAAATGGCTGATTTATCAAAATTTGTTCTTTCATACCTGTTCAGAGTGACAACACTGACAAATACGAAGCAATGAAGTTTTAACCTTTTTTGATTTGCCAGTTCATCAGCCTTTTCTTTTCTTTCTTTCTTTCTTTCTTTCTTTTTTGGCCCTTTGTGGGCTCTTTGCCGGCTTCTGTCAATTTCTTGGGGGGGGATCTTTTTTGGAGGTGCATAACCAGGACATCTAAAATCTAAACTTTCCCAGCCTTGGAGGAATTGTAGAGGAGCATCAGAGGATGCTTCTCTGCTATTTTAGTGTCTCTAGGTGCCAAGGGAAGTATTTTATAGGATTAATTTATTGGGGGGGGGACTACAAATTATAGCTATTGTGAGTTTTTTGGGTTGTTTGGCCGTGTTCTGGAAGTTTTTCTTCCTGAGGTTTTGCAAGACTCTCTCAGACGGCAAGGAGCTCAAGGAACAGAGAGTTATCTTTGTACTCTGGGAGAGAACTCCTAGTTCCCTGAGCTCCTTGCCCTCTGAAGATGCCAGCCACACAGTCTGGTGAAACATCAGGAAGAAAAACTTCCAAAACATGGCCAAACAACCCAAAAAACCCACAACAGCTATCAGATCCCGGCCGTGAAAGCCTTCGAGAATACAAACTACGAATTGATTTGTCAATTTGTCAAAAACATTCATAAATTTCTGATTTGTGATTTGTCATTATTAATGAATTATGAACTGTGACAATCACAATTTTTCCTATTTGTGCCCATCTCTACTTTCATTGGAGAAATACCTCTTCAACATTTTAAGGAAGAAAGTTTGTGGTGATAACATACTGGTTCTCTTATGCTGAGTATATTTCACTTGACCCAATTCTGGTTGTATTTAATATTTCCTTGAGTAACATATCTATTTTATGTTATCTGGAATGGCAACAGTTTCACAAATAAACATACTGATTGTGTTTTTGCTGTTATATATTGTATCAAGATATGATTTATACTTTATTATTATTACTTTTGCCCTTGAAAATGTCATACATTTTGATAAATGCTGTTGTTTCAATATCTCCTTCTTTATCAAGGACCATTAGTCACAGATTGCATGGGTTTAATGTGGTATATTGTGTCAAGGTTATGACAGCTGCCATCACTAAAACATTAGTCAGCACACTGGCACAGTAAATGAAAACAAAGGATCAGCCATCTAGCCATGGCATAGACATAAACAAACAGACAAGCGGTCTGGTAAACCTCATGCACGGCCATTTACGATTAGGAAAGAGGGTCATGCTCCCAGGCCTTGGATATGCATCCAGGCTGGCTGGTCAAGAACATCTAGTGGCAGGGGAGAAGAGCTTGGCCATCTCCTCCAGCAAGGAAGGACAACAACATGGCTGGGGCAAAGGTTAATAATAATAATACTCTAATGCCATTTGCAACTTATTCTGATTCTTTCCAAAGTTTTCTTGGTAGAGAGTGCTCAGGAGTGGCTGACCATTCCTTTCTTCTATGAGTGCTCTGAGACTGTGCAGCTTGCCAAGTCAACATAGGCTGGCTCTTCTCCCAGGAGATAAGCATGGAGAATTGAACTGCCAACCTCCAGCTCCGCAGCTGGACAGCTAACTCACAGGACTATTCAATTAGGAGTACCTAAAAGGTATATGTTTACTAATTTGTTGGTGTTTCCATTTCTCTCTCTCTCTCTCTCTCTCTCTCTCTCTCCAGGGGCGTATCAGGGGGAGGCAGAAGGATACATCTGTCCTGGGTGCAGAAATCTGACGGCGGGTGCTTGGAGGGGGAGGAGGAGGAGGAGGAGGAAGCCTTGTGCCCTCCCACCTCCACGCACCAGGCGAGCAGCAAAGCAGGCAGGCAGGCAGGCAGGTAGGCATGTGAGCACGGTGGCTGCGGCACCCTCCTCCTCCTCCTCCAACTTTTTGTTGCAGTGCCGGCCTCCTGGGCCAGCTGGTCTGGCACAACAAGGGCGAGAAAGTGCTGTCACTGCCCAGGTAGAGCAGTGAGCCCTTGGCCATGTCCAGAGGCTGCAGCGCACCATTCTCACCATCCAAGGAGAAGAAGTAGGAGCCTGTTTCAAAAAGGCCCATCATCATGCTCAGGCCCTTCGCCTCTGACTGCAAGAGAGGTAAGGCGTGCATGCATTAATGTGTGTGTGCACGCGCACACACACACCTGTGTGCCCACCTGCCCAACACCCACCCACGCCTACAGGATTGCCCCACCCCTTGCTGGGTGGATGAAATGGGGTTGGGTTGGCCCGCAGGTTGGGGAGGCCCGCAGGGGCGCAAAAACAACTTTGTCCCCAGGTGCCCCAAAACCTTGCTACACTGCTCTCGCGCTCTCGCTTTCTTTCTCTCTCTGTGTGTGTGTTATTTTTATTTCTCGTTTATTAGCCTCTCATATAAAATCTGAGAATTTTCAGGGTACTTTTTTGGTTTGCACTTTCCAGAATACAGTAGGGCTACTTTCCACAAAAATCTGAAAAGTTTAATGTGCAAATCAGATAATAAAAACATGACATCTACCTGTAACATAAAGTCATATTTTGGCCTGATAGGGGGAAGTGGCCACTGCCTGGAGTATTCAGAGAACTGCAGTACAGTTTTTTTAAAAAGGGGGAAAAATCTTTGCCCATCTCTGATCCTATCTGGTTTTCAAAATAAGGAATTGTCTGTTTACCTGTGGGTATCTCTTTAGTTGGGAACTGTGGGTATGTCTTTAGATTGGAAAACCTACAATCCTGGGAGTGTCCTGGGAGTAAAATTTACTGGACTTGAGGGGACTGCATTTCAAGTAAACATAACCTAGACTACACTTGTGAAAGCCTTTAATTAATTAATTAATCTAACTGTTAGTTGGTTAAAAGTTGGAGACTTAGTCTCAAGAAGAAATGTAAGTTACAAACCTGTTGCAAGTTCAGCAATTTTGTTTATGTTGCACAGTCCATGCCATGTTTTCTGTACAGCTGGGCGAGGGCCTGCTCTGAACAATGATACCTGCCCTATGGAGCGGCCTGTCCCCCTATGGGACTCAGGTTGTCAGACTCAGTCCCACAAGCATCCTCTGCAGCCAATTTAGATGCTTAGAACAAAGAGAGGAAGAAGCTGTACAGCAGGGGACTCTCCACAGCGCACCAAAGGAGATGTTTGAAGGCATTGTGAGTCATAAGGGAAGCGTACATCCTTCATCTTCTGGAATCCCCCCTCACTTCTGTTTACACTTCATTCTACTATATCACCGGCCAGCAGACTGATTTACTTAATGTTTTGATGTGTGGTGGTTTCTGTTGAAATACTTAACTAATTTTATTATTTTGTCCAAGCTTCCCCAATCTGATGCCTCTCCGATGTTTGGAGCTACAGGACCAACAGTTAGTTGCAGTCAAACAGATACAAGCAAAAATGTGATTAATTTCCTACAATGTAGGCAGACAATCATGCAAGCAAGCCTACTGGTTCCCATGTTTGGGAAGCAATCTCACACACACAGGCGCGCGCGCACACCCTTGGCTGCATGATGGATGGCAAGTAATGAACAACAACAACAAAAATTCATCTGAAACATCTGAGGGCAACATCATGCAGGAAAAAAATCACCTTAAATACTAATGACTGTATTTGAATGTCATTTTTAATGGACCAATTCATTGCCTCAGACATCTTGTAACACTCATTTTCCTGGCTTTGGGGCTTGGACACTGTCTTTAAGGTTCATCTCAATCACAGTGAACTTTGTGAGCTCCCAGATTCTTC
>JAHTLZ010000195.1:13151944-13169642 GCA_023846285.1 Phrynocephalus versicolor
ATGAGGGGAGCAGAATTGTTCTTACTGGAAAATCAGTGCAACATTTTCATTGATAAGAGCTTCAGTAAACTACGTAATAAGTAAGATTTTGAAAATTCCCTGATAAGACATGGTAGGTATGTAGCCAAATGGAAGTGCATATCAAAAATTCAACTTGTTTATAGGGTTTCTCTGTCATTAAAAAAATCATTTCCAAGAAAATTTACTGGGTCACACAATCTATCTAAAACATCCTCCAGCCTGCATTTGTAGCAGTGCCTTGGGAGATGCGAAAAGTTACTTTTCTGGACTACATCTCCCAGAATACAGGTATACGGGATTTTTTTTAAAAAAAGATTTCTGACAGCTTCAATCCAGGAAAGCAGATGTTCATAATAGATGGCTGGAGCAAGAATATTCAAGGTTTCTCTCTGCTCTTTCTAGCTGCTCTCTGTATTCTACCTTCTACTTTGGCTTGTAGTTGCAAGTAAACTTTTTAATAATAATATTTGTCAATTATCAAGTCAGTTCTGGCTTACTGTGACCCTTTTCAAGAGGTCTGTGAAGAATCTCAGTCATTCAGGTGAGGTTATTGGGAAGCTGGACCATGGCAACTGGACTTCTTTTCTTGTGAGATTTTAGTCTCACAAGAAAAGGAGTCCAGTTTCAAGTTTTCCTAAGTACAGTATACAGTATTCAGAAGTGGATCACCATCCCCTTCTTTGGTGGATGCTCAGGGATTGTGTTGCTGGCCCAAAGCTATATAGGTTGCTTCGTTTACCCAGAAGGCAGAGCGGGGAATCGAATTCCTACCCTCTGGCATTGCAAATCAATCCTGAACTATCTCCAGAAGCAAAAATGATGAAACTGAAATTCTCATATTTGGGGCATAAGAACATAAGAACGTAAGAACAGCATTGCTGGAACAGGCCACAGCCCATCCAGTCCAGCATTCTATCTCACACAGTGGCTTCAGGGTATTCCCAAACAGATGTCCTCACCTGTTTACCATTCCCTGCCAATGGCATTGAGAGATATCCTGCCTGTCTCTCCAACCCAGAGGTTGTCCATAATGATACCCATTGATACCCTTGTTCTCAATGAATTTGGCCAATCCTTTCTTAAAGCTGTCAAGGCAGATAGCTATCACCAAGTCTTCTGACAGGGAGTTCCAGAGACCAGTGATCCTCTGGGTAAAAAGGTACTTGCTCTTATTTGTTTGAGATCTAGCACCCAGAAGTTTCATGGAGTGCCCCCTAGTTCTAGTGTTGTGCAATAAGGAAAACAGCTTTTCCTTATCTACTTTGTTCATACTGTGTATGGTTTTATAAATTTCAATCAGGTCAACTCTTAGTCACTGTCATTCAAGAGTGAAGAGGCCCATCCGTTGCATCATCAGATGGTAAGGAAGGTGTTTCAGTCCCCTAATCATACCATGGGAAGGACAGATTCTCTGGTAAAGATGATAATGTTTGGAGAAGTTGAGGACATGGGAAAAGAAGAAGGCCAAAAATTTCTTCCCTAAAGGGAGGCACAACCTTGAATTAACAAGAGCTGAACAGGGCTGGTGAGGACATGCCATTTTAGAGACCTTTCATTCACAAGATCATCATAAATCAGAGGTTACTTGACAGTGCATGACAAAAATACAAAAGCAGATATGTGTGTCTTCTCTCTTACTATTAGTGCTGCAATGTTATGAGTTCCTTCTCTTTCATCCTGTAGCGTTTTCTTCAGTGTTTTGCATAATGTATATACATTGTGCATTGTGTTTGCTAATATGAGTCACGTCTTTGCAGAGAAAGGTACCTGTGTCATCAGGAACAGTTTTATGAATTGATGGGGAAGTGCTTCCCCATTGACCTTATGAGCTACACTACAATTCCATTCTCAAGAACTCTTCAAGCACCTGATGGAGTGGGTGAGAATGATAGACTGTGCAAGAATTCCTGGCAAAAATCTAAGAAACAAAACAAGACAAAAACATGTGGCACCTTAAAGACTAACTATTATATTTTAATGAAAGCTTTTGTGGATCAGGTCCACTTCTTTGGACATATAGTAGAAGAATGAGATGGTCAGTGTAATATACAGTAGGACCACATTGTCTGCAGGGCATTGGTTCCAGGCTCTGCTCCAGTAGATGCAGAAAAACTGTGAAATTATTGAATGCTACACCTTGGCATGGTTTTGCATGGCTCCTTTAAGTGGCCTGGCCGCATGAATACACCCTGGAAATGTTGTTCTGTTTCTTTGATTTTTTTTTGGCAGGAATAAATCTGTATTTATTATTCCATTTATTTTAAGTTCTAAAGGACTCTTTGTAGTTGGGATAATTTTTTTGCTGTTGGAAAAAATGTAGAGCAGAAGAACCAGTTTGGAAGAGCCCATGCTAGCATGGAAGACAACCATAACTTCCTCTTGTCATGGTGAAACTCTGGAAAAGTAAAGAAAAAGTAAAAGTAAAAAAATCTGTTTTCCAAGACTACAATAGCCAGTGATAGATCGGGTCAATAGGCTAGTACTCGTGGCATACCATCCAGGCACATTTCCCAGTCTTCCTCTTAGAGTAGTATTTTTAAAATGCTCCAAATTCCTCAAAAAGGGACTTGAAAGATGAGTGCACAAGATAAATGTGAGAATGATGCTTGGAGTTATTTATGTTTAAGGATGAGCAGTCTTTCCTGAACAATAAAGGGAGGGAGATAAACTTGCAGAGCATTTAGAGTCTAACTGGATGCAACATAAGAAAGTACCTTATATTGAGTTAGTATTGTTGCCAATGGCTAACAACAGCTCTCCAGGATTTTAGGCAAGAGTTTTTCAAGCTCATTCTAAGTGTTGAACCACAACTGAACTCCTGTCTTTCTTCCTGCCCTCTTTGGGTCAACCTATGGGCCAAAATCCTATTGGCATAACTATGCTCATGGAAGGCTGATGACATAATCAGTAAAAGGTGATTTTGGGGTAATACATACTTCCTATTTCTGTTCTATGGCTCTCACGGCTTCTCTGTAATCACTTTCATCATGTGAAAGCTGTAACCATGGGACATAAGGAGGAAATCTTTAGTTACCAAGATCACTGCCAATAGGATGGTACGGATGACAATGCTTGTGTTTTTCAGTAATCAAAGACTTTCTCCTCCTGTTCATCAAGCAAAAACATTCTACTTATCTTTTTGGACCATAAAATCTAAATGCAAACAGTTTTCCATATACGTTCATTCAGATAAATTGTCAAGTTTGCTCTCCCCCTCCCCCACTCCAATATTAAATTCTGTACATTGAATTAGTGAAGAACTGGCTGTGTTTCTGTAATCTCTTCTCTGAAGCAAACTAAATCTAGCTTCAGTCCTCAACAATTTTCAGTGGCCAAAATTGATAGTCACGAGTACTTCCTGTATAGAGATGATCTTAAGGTTATATCTGCTATCTGCACAGCTGTTAAAGATAAGAAGCCTATTAGGTAATAGAGGCAGATGGCAACCATAACTCAGTGGATTGGGGTGCAAAAAGAGGGGCAGGTGGCAACCATAACTCATAACGAAGTGCTTCATTGCAAAAAGCAGGTATGCAAAATCACAGCTTCAAAAAAGAAGTTCTCAAAGCCTCCTGCCTAGGTGTTTAAAATTATCAGTTTTGTTTTCTTACACACACACACACACATACACACACACACACACACACAGAGAGAGAGAGAGACAGAGACAGAGACAGAGACAGAGACAGAGATCAAGTTCTTTCTATTAAATTTATGATGTGTGCATTTTGGAAAATCCTCATGAAAACAAACAAATCAGCTTCTCTCCACTTAGTAACCCACTTTGATGTTTACATCCTTTAATATCAATATAATAATGCTAAACAGACCTCATGCTTGTTCTAGTTCTCATCATCAAATGTGTGCATTATAGAGTAGCAGCACGGAGCTCCAGCTGCTTAGAAATTTTCTGTTCTTGCTCTTATGGAGATTGATCTTCTCATTTTGGAACTATTTTTAGTCTTCTCTTTTTATCTTTTTATCTTTTTGTGTCATCCCTTGGATCGACTTCTCTGAGTGTGTCAGAGAAGCTGAGAGGTCTGGAAGCCCAACACTGTTTTGATGGCCACATCAGCAGAAGATAATTGATAATTCCATGGTTGAGAAGGATGGAAAGGGCAGCTGCTGGACAATAGCAGCAATACAGAGGACACTGTGTATTTTTCATAGAAAATAAGAGTAAATGCCAATCTAAGTGTTGCAAGTTCTATAGAGAAACAGGCTAGGGTAAACTACTGGTCCTCGTTTTGATTTTCAAAACACTCCATGGCTTGGGTCCAGAATACCTGTCGGAGCATATCTCCCAGAGGTCAACGGGGGTCAGGCCCACTAGAATGTCGCAGGCATGCTCACTTAGGGTGGTCACACCCAGGAAGGCACGGAAGGCGCTCACGCGGAACCGCGCTTTCTCTGTGGTGGGCCCCACATTGTGGAATCATCTTCCTAGTGAGCTGCGCCTTGCACAGTCCCTGCCTGCCTTCAAAAAAGCTTTGAAAACCTTGCTTTTCAGGGAGGCATATGGTGACCTTTTAATTTTTTTTTGGATCTGTTCTGTTTTGTTTTGTTTTTGCGCTCACCCGTAATGCCTCTTGCTGAGGGTCTTTCCCTCTTTATCTATTAGGTTTTTATCCATTATTTACTGCTGGTTTTATTCTCGTTTGTAAACCACCCATAGTTCCATTTGGAAGATGGGCGGTATAAAAATGCAATAAATAAATAAATAAATAAATACTTCCAAATATTTCTTACCTTGACAAACCATCAGTTAGACAACCCAGAATGTAACAAGACATAATTCTGGAAGGTGAGACTGCCAGGGCAGACAGTGCTGTTGTTTGTTTGCTTGTTTATATTTCTATACCGCCACTCTAATACCAAACACCACATAACAATAATACGTACAGTAAAAAATCTGGCCAGTATCTTGTTGTTTTGCAGTGACAGACACATGACCATGTAAGTGTCTCCTCATGCTACAGCAGGCTCTGTAAGTGAATGCATTGTCTCACAGCAGTTGTGAGACTGAGTGTATCATCTGTTCCATCATCAGTCAGACACCTCTCCCACCCCACCCCAGCCGGCTGAGTCTGCCAGAGCAGGAGAAAGTTAACGAGATTTCTTCAGACAGGATACTAGCCATAAAATACACAACCACAAGGAAACAACGTAATAAAACACCACAAGATAAAGCCACCAGTGAGATCTAAAAGCAATGCAGTGCATAGTTTTAAAAAGTGGGAGAACCAATGAAATCAAACACCCAAAAGCAGAGCAATGGATCTTAAAATGCTGGTGAGAAAAAAATTCCTGCAATTAAAAGGCAAGCATCTCAGCAGTTATTTAGAAATGACCGAAGTGCCACCCGTGGCATTTTAATGCCAGAAGCAGATCATGAATTTCACCTTTCCCTGTAAATGCCAAGACTTTTACTAGTTCTGCTGCACCATTCAGACCTACATTTTGAATACTGTTTTTACTCAGCAACATGGCCGTCAGTGGTCTGTCTTTGCTCATTGACAGCTGATTTTTTAAGAAAGCAACTCAAGATGGGCATGAAGTACTTTGTTGCAATTCGTGCAAATATGTGCATGCATCCCCACAAGTGCTGTGCATCCCTGCCTCACTCCCTTGGCCTGTTGCTCCCACTCAAATTCGGCACACACCACCCAGATCCTCGCTCTCTGGCAGTTTGCCAGTCCAGACAGGCTCTTGGGCTGACCTTCCCCACCTCCTCAGGCAGCTGACCATTCATTGGCTGTGCAGAGAGAGTTCCCGACCCAGCCCCTCATCTGAGTGGTCAGCTGCTTGAGGAGGTGGGGAAGGTCAGCCCAAGCCTGGACTGGCACATTGCTGAAGAAGGAGGACCTGGATGGTGCACACTGAATTGTTAGAGAGGCAGCCGGCTGGGGTGGGGTGGGAGAGGGGGATATAAGGCACCTGTGGTGATGAGTGCATGAATTTACATGAAGTGCAATGAAAACATTTCATGCCCAATTCTAAAAGAAGCACTTATGGATTGCTTTTCTGGTAATTCCCCAGGATAGCGCACAATTAAAGCATAAAGCAAAAACTGCTTATTGCCTTTCACCTCTAATATATGGTTTGAAGCAGCACTCAATTATTTTCCAAACTTGTTCAATATCCTTTACATTAAAAATATCCTTTATTCTCTTGTTCAATGTGCTTTACATTAAAAAGAGAGGTAAAATATTGAAGATGGGCTTTCAGCTCTTCGGGAAGAAGTGGCCTTTTATGACATGAAAGCATTTAAGATGTCTCCAAGGTACTGCTAATAAAATAATTTATGGTAAATGAAATTATTACTGCTGGGAAGAGGTCTAACGTCAGTTTGCAGTGGGAAAAGCCCAGTCAAGGGGGCTGATGGGAAAGTGCCGATGAATATTGTGATTGACAGGCTGACTACTGGGAAATATTTGCTGAAACTTGAATATCCTGTTTATTTAAGGATAGTTAAAAGATCTCAGATGTTAAGACAGGAAGGTCCTTTTAATTCACAACTGGACTGTTTCTGTTTTATGACCAGTAATTCCAAGTTGCTATGAATACACACTGCAGGCTTCCACAAAGTTCTGCTTCGTTGTGTTTTGGGCGACTAACCAGGGAACGGACAACGCACACCATTAATGTGTCCCTACAGGAGGGCTGTTTACTTTTCCGCTTAAAGGAAAGCGTTTTAAGCCAATTCCAAAGAAACCACATTTCGCAACAGATGCTTTTAATAACTTCAAGCCTACGTCTATTACTTCGTTCATGGGCAACCTGGTGAAGAGGGTGGTGGCCAACTAACAGTAGGCATTCTTGAAGGAAACACAGAGCCCAGATCCATTTCATTTGAGGTCGATGACATGCCATGGAAATGAAACCGATTGTCTTGCATCAGCCACCCTGCAAGACCCTGTAAGACAATCATTTTTTATTGTTTTTTTCCAGTTGATCCCTTGTCTGGAGTAGAAACACCTAACACTATCTATGAAGGGCTGCCCTTGACGTTTGTATGGAAACTTCAGCAGGTCCAAAATGTCTTGATACAGTTTCACAGGTTCCTGTGTTACTTCTGTGTCTAAGATGGTTACTTCACGTCCACTATCTTCCCGGGAGGAAGTTCATTTCATGTTGATGTCGGTCATGGTCACGTGGCTTTTTTCCGGTTCTGACCCTGTTCCCGTGTACACACAGGCGTGATTGATTATACCGGCATGACTGTTTCTGCACACCCTTGTTCTGTGATGAGATGTGAAATTCCATGCCTTTGTTCTCTGTCTTTTTTTCTGGCCTGACCGTCCGTTTTTCGATGTTTCGATTCTCTGAAGCCTTGCCTTCAATGTGCTACAGAGCTAAGTTTGAGGCCTTTGTCTTTTAATCTCTGTGCACTGTGTTGTTGACTCCATAGGGAATGTACTGGCGAATGGCACTTCGCACTCCTGCCACTAGATGGAGAATGGCATGTTGCGTGACGAGCCTTACCTCACAGGCACTCGTCTCGGAACGAGAAGCAAGATGAACAGATTCCCGAGGCCAGGGAGGGGAATGTCTCATCCCACGTAAATCGCAGTTCAGGGTGTGTGGTCAGGACGAACTCCTCTCATCCCGCAATGGACGTGCAGTTATATTACTTCGTACCGGTCCCCAGTGGAACCGCAAACAGCGATGAGATGCACGTGAAGTATCAGTCTAAGTCAAGTGCTGATCAAGTGCTGAGAAGGAACAGCAGACAAGGTTTTTGAATTCTTGCTCTGCTGTCCCTTCTCAGCAAAGGCAAGGGTCTCAGCAAGGCAAGGGACGGGGACCCTTGCCTTCGCTGAGAAGGGAGTGCACACGGACCAGGCTTTTGAATGCCACGCCATAGCAGTGAGGGTGCTCCTGTGGCATAGCATTCAAAAGCCTGGTCCACTGTCCCTTCTCAGCCAGGCCAGGGGTGGGTGGGTGCACCACCTGCCCATCCCTTGTCTGGCTGAGATGGGCACAGCAGCATAGGGCGGGCAAGGTGAGCACTGACTTCACAGCTCACCTGGTCAGCCCCCTGCTGTGTCCGGGAAGGAGGGGGGGATTCTCCAGCATAGTTCCGAAATAGTTTTGTTTCGTCTTGTTTCCTTTTGAAAAAAGTCGTTAAAATGAAACAAAACAAAACTATTAAGGAAACAGAACGGAACTAAATAAAACACTGATTTTTCGTTTGGTGCCCATCTCTAATCATGACCTATGAAGCCCAATGTGGTTTAGGACCTCGATATTTGTTGGAATATTGAGATCCTAAACCTAAAATATTTTCTCTCCCTATTCCACCTGTGCATATTAGTATGTGATGCGAATAATGGTGTCACGTAAGGAGACCAAAACTGTTAACCCTGGAAACCACACTTTTCTGGTTGTGGACCCTTCAATTTGGAACAAGCCTCCAATGGAGATTTGTCAAGCTCTCAATTTTTTTAAAATTAGCAAATATAATATTACAGTGGAGCCTCGTATAACAAATGGTTTGTATAACATAAAATTTGTACAACATAAAAAATTCCAGAGATAGGGGAAATTTGTTTAACAGAATTATCTATGGGGCGAATCTGTACAACATAAAAATGGTTGCGATTAGGGATTACTCCGTTTTCAATGCATTCCTATGGGAAATTTGGATAAAGGAAAATTTGCTTAACAGAATTTCATTTGGAACGAATTAATTCCTTTATACAAGGTACCACTGTATTTAAAGTCAAGTTTTATTAGGGCATTTTAACCCATTAATTAGTTAAATTCTATTTAAAGCTATGTTTAAGCTAGCAATAGGGTTTAGGAAAAAACAGAGATCTGTTCTAAAAAATTGTAGATATTAAAGGGACATTTCGTGCAAAGATGGATGTGATAAAGGACAGAAATAGTAGGGACCTATCAGAAGCAGAAGACATTAAGAAGAGATGGCAAGAAAACACAGAGGAATGATACCAGAAAGCTCTGGATGGCCCTGATAACCAAGACAGTGTGGTTATAAACCTTGAGCCAGACATCCTGGATAGTGAACTCAAGCAGCGGCGTAGCAAGGTTTTGGGGCGCCTGGTGGCCAAAGTTATTTTTGCACCCCTCCGGCCCTCCCCTGTGGGCATAGGGAGGCATGGGGTGCATGGGCATGTGGGCATGTGGGTGTGCATGTGTTAGCGTGTGCACCTTTCCTCTCCTGCATGTTGCAATGAAGAGTTGGAGGAGGAGGAGGAGGAGGACGCCGCAACCACCATGCACGCCTGCCTGCCTGCAGCCGGATTCAAAGATGGTGGGTGGGGGGTGGGGGGGTAGGTGATTTGGCTCCGCCAATTGCTGCAAACGGGGCACCCCAATCCCCCTTGCCCTCCCGACGCCATGCCCCTGAAGTCAAGTGGGCCTTAGAAAACACTGCAAGCAACAAGGCCACTGGAGGAGTTGAACTATTTAACATCTTAAAAGATGATGCCATTAAGGAACTACACACAATATGCCAGCAAATTTGGAAAACTCAGCAGTGGCCGGAGGATTGGAAAAGATCAGTTGACATCCCAATCCCAAAGAAGGGCAATGCCAAAGAATGCTCCAACAATTACACTCATTTCACATGCTAGCAAGGTTATGCTCAAAATTCTACAAGTGAGGCTTCAGCAGTATGTGGACAGAGAACTCCCACAAGTACAAGTACAGTACAATTCCCAGAAGTTTTCAAAGAGGCAGACGAACTAGAGATCAAATTGCCAGCATGTACTGGATTATGGAGAAAGCTAGATAATTCCAGAAAAACATCTACTTCTGCTTCATTGACTAAAAGTCTTTGACTGTGTGGACCACAGTAAACTATGGCAAGTTTTTAAAGAAATTGGAGTGCCTGACCACCTTATCTGTCTCTTGAGAAATCTATATGTGGGACAAGCAGCAACAGTCAGAACTGGATATGGAACAACTGAGTGGTTCAAAATTGGGAAAGGAGTATGACAAGGTTGTATACTGTAACCTTGCCTGTTTAACTTATTTGCAGAATACATAAGAACATAAAGAACAGCCTCCTTGCTGGAACAGGCCACAGCCCATCCAGTCCAGCATTCTTTCTCACACAGTGGCTCAACATTTGCTTCATGGTATTCCCAAGCAGAAGTCTTCACCTGCATATGATTCCCTGAAAATGGCATTGAGAGATATCCTGTTGATCTCTCCAAACCAGAGGTTGTCCTTAGGCATCCATAATGATATCCATTGATACCCTTGTACGTCATGCAAAAGGCAGGACTGGAATCACAAGACAGAATTAAGATTGCTGGAAGAAACATCAACAACCTCAGATACGCATATAATACTACTCTGATAGCAGAAAATGAGGAGGAATTAAGAAACCTCTTAATGTGAGTGAAAGAGGAGAGCTCAAAAATGGGTTGAAGCTCAACATTAAAAAAACTAAGATCGTGGCCACTGGTCCCATCACCTCCTAGCAATTAGAACAAGAAGAAATAGAGGCAGTGATAGAGTTTACTTTCTTGGACTCCATGATCACTACAGATCACTACAGCAACGAAATCAAAAGACACTTGCTTCTTGGGAGGAAAGCTGTGACAAACCTAGATAACATCTTAAAAAGCAGAGACATCACCTTGCCAACATAAGTTTGGATACTCAAGGTAATGGTTTTTTCAGTAGTGATGTATGGAAGTGAGACCTGGACCGTCAAGAAGGCTGATTGCCATAGAACTGACGCCTTTGAGCTGTGATGCTGGAGGAGAGTCTTGAGACTCCCCTGGACTGCAAGGAGATAAATCCTATCAATCCTGAAATAAATTAACCCTGAATGTTCACTTGCAGAACAGATTATTGAAGCTGGGGCTCCAATGCTTTGGCCACCTCATGAGGAGAGAGGACTCCTTGGAAAAGTACCTGATGTTGGGAAAGACTGAAGGCAAAAGGAGAAAGGGACAGCAGAAAATGAGATGGTTGGATGGTGTCAGCGATGCAACCAACATGGACTTGACCAATCTCTGGGAGACAGTGGAAGACAGGAGGGCCTGGCGTGATCTGGTCCATGGAGTCACAAAGACTCGAACATGACTTAACAACTGAACAACAAAAGGGTTTAATTTGTTATATGGTATTTTATATCATTATATTTAATTTTAACATGTTGTGAAACGTCTAGATAGTGTGTACAAGTTGAAATAATGCCTACCACCAACTGATCCACCAACCAACCTATCAGATCCATTCCACAAGGCCTATGATGAATCATAGAATCATAGAATCATAGAGTTGGAAGAGACCTCATGCTAGGTGTTATTACTATATTTTAAAACTCAGCTTATTACAGCAATGTGTGAGAACATTTCAGTGGATCACAACTTCCATCAGCCCAGCCAATGTTCTTAATAATCAAGGACAACATGCGTTGCAGCCCAGCACTTGTACCTTAACTTCCACCCCAATTACAACACATAAGAATCTAGTGAGAAGATAGCTTGTGGAGTACATGCAGTATCTTTGAACGAGTGTTCATGGAACAGGGATGGATAAAAAGTCAGCATCTACTGATGGATATCTGGGCAGACTGTCAGATATGGGAAGAGTTTCTGACTCTTTAATATTTAAAAACTGTTCTTAGAAAAGTTAGCTTTTTCAGACTGACATTTCAGATAACTCTCACAATTCTTGAATCCATATGGTCATTAGGGAATTTAATCCACACTCTGTTCTCATTCAGGGTGCTGAGAATGAACAATTGGGGAGAACTGTGACATTATGAAAGGTAACTGATACTCATATTTCAGTATACCAGAGATAGACTGATATCATCACGTTCGCTAGCATCTGCATCACTTCATCAGTGCATCACTTACAAGTAACTTTTCCAGTCTCTCCCCTTTAATACCCCACACATTCACAATATGAATCTCTGTGAATAATCAGTTTACCTGCACTTTTGACTGTAAAAAGCCTGTAGTTATGAGGAAAAGGGATATTTGTAGATTCATGGCTTCTAAAGGAACCACTGTACAAGAAACACAAATTTAAAAAAATTCAGCATAAACAGAAACACTCTTTTTGGTAGCGGATGCTCAGATTTCACCATAACCCACAGAGAACCTCAAAAATGTCACAAAACTGTTAACTACCATATCTTGGTATCCATCTTAATCCATCAGTCTTGGTCAATGTGGGAGTGACAGAAGAAATTGCTAGCTTCCAAGAAGCTATGGTACAAGACATCTTAAAATCAACCCACAAGAACGTAAAAGTCTTTGAAAAAGTTTCACATAAGAATCTTGGAGTGGGCAGTCTGGCCCTGGGACACTGCCATATCTAAGTATATTTGGAGCAGTTAGAAGGTACCAGGCAAAGACATTTAGATTAAAGGTTAGTGCTGGCAGAAGATAAAACATGCAGCTTTGCCTGGTGTTCTTGTGCACTGAAATGTAATCAAGTATGCCTTTTTTCCCAGCAAACTACTTTCCATGCTCCAGAAGACCCATCTGGCAACTCTAAAGGCTTTAACCATTAATATTTAGTATTTTGTAACCATCCCTGAAAAATCATAGAATCATTGAATCATAGATTTGGAAGACACCTCAAGGGCCATCCAGTACAACCCCCTGCCATGAAGGAACCCCCACCAAAGTATTCCCGACAGATGGCCATCCAGCCTCTGCTTCAAAACCTCCAAAGAAGGAGACTCCACCACCCTCCTCCGTGGCAGCACATTCCACTGCTGAAAAGATCTAACCACCATGAAGTTCTTCCTAATGTACAAATGGAATCTATTTTCCTGTAGTTTGAAACCATTGCCCCGAGTCCTAGAGGCAAATCATTCCCTCGGCTTCACCTTTGGACAATATCTATGATGTTAGGACCCTTTGGCTAACATGTATACATATGATGCAGATTCAGTTTCTCCTTCAAAGTCTATAGAACACGTCATTGATGATATTGCTGTCAACAGCCATTGCTCATGGTGGCCATATAGTCAGTATGAATTTCAATACCAATCTTCCTTTGTTTCTTTATTCTCATCAGAATACAGTCAATATAATGCAATGTAACATTAACCTCTATGCACACATACAGCAAATACAATGAGTCTCAGGAGTCTCATGCGCTCCCAGAGGCATTTGGCGGGGCCACTCTGAGATAGAGGAAGCTGGACTATATAGGCCTTTGGCCTGATCCAGCAGGGCTCTTCTTATGTTCTTATGTTCTTACAAACAGGGTCACTGAAATAAAATTGTAACGTTTAGATAAATATACTGTATCAGGATTCCAGGAATTTGGATAAATCACAAGTTATTGCTTGTGACTTTTAAAACCTGATCAAAAACCCACAGATTAAAAAAAAAATCAGGCCAATGTTATGTCGAGAAAAAAATTCTGAAAGAATGTAAAAAGCTAAAGTAGGTTATACCACTTTGATCACTTACAGCCTTTTCAGCAGAATTCTGTTTGTCTTTACCAGCAAATGTATACCGCACAATCAAAGAATAAAAAATATTGTGTGCTGGAGAGAGAACTGACAGAGTCCAGTGCTTGTCTTATTATAACAGGATCCAAAAAACTTATGTAGAAAAAAAATTGTAGTTAAACCTTTAACTTCAAGAGCTTAACTTCAGCATAACATAAGCTTAGCATCATATATAATAACTGATTACTCACAATACCACGGCCAGCATGACTGCCTTTTAACAAACAGCAGTCTCTCTCTAATAATCTTCCTCAGTTACTTTTATACAGATTCTCTCTGTGTTTGTGTTGTGTCGTTACAGTCGTGACCGACTCTTCGTGACCCCATGTCCATGGAGTTTTCTTGGCAGGAATACTGGATTGGCTTGCCAATTCCTACTCCAGGCACCTACAGCACTTGGTATTCCCTGGTGGTTGCCCATCCAAGTACTAACCAAAATCAGGTGAGATTAGATGTGTTTAGGGCATCTAGGCAATTGCATACACCTGCCTGTGGCTGCTGTAGCCTCAGACTCAACTAGAAACCTCAGCTGTAGGTGTTCCACTGACCTTATGTACATACACTGAGCTACTACATTCTCAAGCCTTGCTATGTAAGTTTGTTCAAGACTTTAATTTATATTCTTATTTCTAGTGGCTTGATCTAAACTCAAAAACTTGACATGTCACTATTTTGTCATCTTCATAAAGTCCGGGGAAAAATAATTTTGAACTGTTTCATGGCGGCAGTGGCACCACATTGTATGCTACAATAGGCTGCTTTTTAGACCTGGGAGGAATGGTACTACACAAATTCTGCATTCGTCATTATCATCATCAATAATGACGAATAGTGGCATAAGTGTCCAAGAGGTCAACAATGCCTATCCCCATAATCTTCCTAGTTTCAAAACCACCCTCAATATGTTGTGTCCAGCGCAGAATTTGTGCTGTGCGATGTTGATGATGATGATTTGAGTCTGGTTTACAACACAACACAGAAAAAATAGGAGAATCAGAATCAAAATCATAATTGTAAATTGTAAAAACAGCACATCTATAAAATATACAATAAAAGTAATAAAACAATAAAAAATGTTCTACAATACTCTAAGCAAGGATTGAACATTTAAATTGGTGGTGATCATACAGCATTTCAGCTGTAGCAGCAAGTTAGGTAACCGTGGTAGATGGAATATTTTGAAATGCCTGTTGGATGGTCATAATAATACCTTATTTGGTCCAGCTTCTTTAAAAAGGCAGAAAAGGAACCAAAATCTCCATCCTTGACCTCTCTTGTAACCAGCAGAACTTTCTGTGGGAAACCCCTAATTCAGGCCTGCCCAAAGTCTGGCCCGGGGGCCAAATCCGGCCTGTCAGGCCATTCTGAGTGGCCCGCAGCTGGCTGGCCCACCCCTCCCTCCCCCTCCTTCGCCCCATGTTTTTTTTTTTAAATCTTCTGCCAACACTGACACTGCTGGGAAGCTTGGGCGGCTGGGCGGCCTGCCACCACCGGCACCGCAGGGGAATGTGTGGGGGTGGGCAGGCCAGCGGGCCTCTGCCACCGCCAAGGAGCTTTGGGGTGAGCTGGCGGGTGAGTCATCGCCACCGCTGGGGAGCTTGGGGGGGGTGCAAGGTCGCACATATCACCTCTTCCAAGGGGCGGCCTGTGGCCACGGCTCCCTGTGCTTCCTTTTGGTCCCCACCTTCCTTCTTTCCTCCTTCCCTTGGTCCACACCTTCCTTCCTCCCTCCCTCCCTCCTTTGGTCCCCACCTCCCTCTCTTCCTCCCTTCCTTGTTCCCCACCTTCCTTCCTTCCTTTCTCTCTTGGTTTCCACCTCCCTCCCTCCCCTGCGGGTGGGGTTGCAAGGGGTCAGTGGGTGGGGCTTGCAATGGGCCCCGACACATTCTCAGCCACCAAATCTGGCCCTCCTTACAAAAAGTTTGGGCACCCCTGCCCTAATTGGTTAAAAGAAGAGGGCAAGGAACACACACACACATACACACACATCTCCATCAATGCCCTCTACAGTTTTCCAGTTTCCTCTTACTTCTAGAAGATTTTGTGCGAGGAAAAATCTGGAAGTAATGCCGCACATCAGTATTACTATAAGTGTGTGTGTGTGTGTGTGTGTGTGTGTGTGTGTGTTTTCTGTGGAGCAGTGGAGGACATTTTCATTTCCCTGTTTAAATTCTCATTATCCCCACATCATTAAATGGTTAAGATGGCAGCTCAGTCCACTAATTAACAGGAGAGATTGAAACCAGCTGGAAAATTAAAGCAGGAAGCTTGCTTTGGTTTGATCCTAGTGATTGCACACACTGGAAACAAACCGACACAGAGCAATCCTCCCTGTACCAAAAGAGGAAAAAAGGTAGCCTATAGCAGGGGTACGAGTGCTCTGGAGATCACAAAAACAAGTAAACAAACAAATCAACACATCCCTGCAGTACTCCCAGCATTAGAACAAATGCCCATCTGATCACACTCTCAGTCAGTTTGCTGGTCAGTCTACTGTTTTAGAAACCACCATAGGACAGGTGGTTTACCACAGTAAACAAATACAGTATGAAGTCCAGAGGAACTTTCCATGAATGTCCCATATTTGTGGTGTGGGGGGAATGCTCTGTTATACCAAGATTTAGTGATGCATGAAGTAGACTGATTGGAATCAATAGACTTAAAATAATTAAGATGATTGGTATCCCATGTATTTTAACAGATTTCCTTTAAACATAAATTAAATCAAATATACATGAAATTTGAATCCAGCCTAGTACAGTTTTCTCCTCACTCCTGTCTCCATAGACATGTACTCAACATAGCAAATTAATCAGACAGCTACTTTTCATAACATCTTCCATAAAATACATCTATCAACCTTATTACTCTTCATGGCAGCTTGTTCCATGGTTTCATTCTCCCAGTAGCTAAAAAAAGCTCTTGTTTTCCAGTGCCAGTGTACAGTACTCATGTCCTGTTTGTGGCTTTTGGTTTGATGCCAACAATTGTCCTTTACTATAAGTACTTTCTCACTTCGCTTGACAACCATGCCATCATTCTATTTATGGAGACTATGTGTGTCCACCTTCAGTTTATATTTTGCTAGACTAAACAATATTAAGTCTCCACACGGTATTCCCCTGGCCACTATAAATGCTATTTTGTGAACCAGTTCCTGCTTGCCTTCATTTTCCTGAAAACGATTGACCACAGATGGACATCCTGTTCCAAATGCTGTCCTCCTGGTATCCTATACAAGAATTCTACTATTTATTCAATCTACAGTGGAATTGTGGTGCTTGGTTTTCCTCACATAAACGTGAGATGTGAGGAAAACCAGTACAATTCTTGGTTGCATCAACAGAACTAGAGTGTCTAGATCAGGGGTCCTCAAAGTTTTCAAACAGTGGGCCGGTCCACCCCCACCCAGACACCACTGGGGGCCGGATCACAGTCCAAAAGCAGCTGCGGAGGCTGGCTTGCTCACAAAACAGGGGGTAGGTGGGGGTTGCAATTGGTCCCAGGGGCCGGATTCAGGACCTTGGGGGGCCACATCCGGCCCTGGGGCCTTAGGTTGAGGACCCCTGGTCTAGATCAAGGGAAGTGATCGTACCACTCTATTCTGCTCTGGTCAGACCCCACCTGGAGTACTGTGTCCAGTTCTGTGCACGTCAATTTAAAAAGGATGTTGACAACGTCGAGCGGGTACAGAGGAGCGCGACCAGGATGGTTGAAGGTCTGGAAGAAATGTCTTACGAGGAACGACTTGGGGAACTGGGAATATTTAGCCTTTCAAAAAGAAGGCTTAGAGGGGATATGATAGCTATGATTAAATATTTGAAAGGATGTCATATTGAAGAGGGAACAGGTTTGTTTTCCATGGCTTCAGATAGTACGGCACCGAGAAATGTTTTCAAACTACAGGAAAAGAGATTCCATTTGAACATTTGGAAGAACTTCATGACAGTTAGAGCTGTTCGGCAGTGGAATATGCTGCCACAGAGGGTGGTGGAGTCTTCTTCTTTGGAGGTTTTTTAGCAGAGGCTGGATGGCCATCTGTTGGAAATACTGTGATGGGGCTTGCTGCATGGCAGGGGGTTGGACTGGATGGCCCTTGAGGTCTTTTCCAACTCTGTGATTCTATATTCCATGGCAAAAATAGATAGATAGATAGATAGATAGATAAATAGATAGATAGATAGATAGATAGATAGATAGATAGATAGATAGATA
>JAHTLZ010000195.1:13169652-13196299 GCA_023846285.1 Phrynocephalus versicolor
TAGATAGATAGATAGATAGATAGATAGATAGATAGATAGATAGATAGTAGGATTGTTTCACTTGTTGGCTGAGTCAATGGACTGAATTTATATACTTTATATAGAATATACACACTGAGGATTAAATAAAGCTTAAAGATTTTTAGCTCACTATAGTGTGCTAAGAATCTTCAATAATTCAATACCCAGGGTTTGTATGCTTTTTGCTGTCATGCTTGAACCAACTTATAGTGACAGCAAAAAAAAAGTTGTTAATCTTGCCCTTCTTCCATGAGATGGTGATTTCTTTTTTTACCTTCACAACAATGATGTGAATTAAGAGAAGTCTGAAGGCACTAGACAAAATGGGGCACAAGAACCCCCTCCCCATATGTCTCCCCATGCATTTAGAAGAGTCTGAGAGGAATGGTCCATTTTTGTCTCTCTGAGGATTCTGATAGCCTTGGCAGTCTGTTACTTCAAGAAGATGCTTTTACTGCCGGTTGGTCTGGGCAAGCCTTGAGGGTATGATTATACTGTTCAAAGCTACCATTACACTGCAAGGGAAAACATTGAAAAATGGAGCTACTCCCATGTTCTATCCCTCTTGGCACTCCAAGAACTTATCCAAGTACTTTTTTTTCTGGTCAGGCTGTATTTAGCTGAGGTTCTGTGTGACAGGAAATGATAATGGGCTTGCATTCAGATTATAGGCTGCCATTTAGAGTTATGATTCATTATGCCTTCAGGTTCATGCTCTCTCTTCAACCCTACAGAGACAACAGTGATGACCTAAAATACACAGGCAGAGTACAGTTCATTTATCTGCCACATGCCACCCCAAACTGTTTCTCTGTGTGTGTGTGGGTGGGTGGGTGGGTGTTGGAAGATGTGGCAGAGCTCTATGAATCCATCTATGTCAGTGGTTCCTACCCTGGAGGTCGGGACACCTTTGGGGGTCGAACAACAGTTTCACAGGGGTTGCCATGAGTCAGTGAAGAAAAAGGTACAAACAGCTTGATCTGGAGGAGGGGGGAGGAGTAAGGGGAAAGAGTAAGTTACAGCTTGATAGGTTGGAGGGGATGTCAGTCAATGGCACCGGAGGCTGCAATTGGCTGAGGGTGCCTGTAGAGCAGGCATCTCCAAACTTCGGCCCTCCTGATGTTTTGGACCACAACTCCCAGAATTCTAAGCTTAGAGTGCCAATAGCAAAGGACTGTGGGAGTTGTGGTCCAAAACATCTGGAAGGCTGAATTTTGGACATGCCTGCTATAGAAGGAAGTTCTCTATGGCACCTGCGGGAGTGGCATGCCAGAGGGGGCTTGTGGCCTCTTCCAACCAGGGCAAGGGGTCAACACAACACGAGGAGCTGTATTAAAGGGTCATGGCATTAGGAAGTTTGGGAACCACTGATCTATGTGAATAATTATTTGGAGAACTGAAGCTACCTCATGAAATGGGCTACAGTTCACAAAAGAATGTGTTAAATAGAATGCATTTTAGAAAAAGCACTGTTGTTGTTCAGTCGTTAAGTTGTGTCCGACTCTTTGTGACTCCTTGGGCCAGATTACAACACTAAACAACCCACTAAAATAATTAAACAAAATCAGAAAGCATTGCACCACCGACAAAAAGAAGAGGCAACCTAAGACTGACACCTGATAAATTAAATCAAACCAAACTAAATGATACATACCATAAAAACATAAATATGTCCAGCTTTCCAGTGTTACAGTTATCAAAAGCGACCCAGGCTATGAATTAATTTAAAAAACTAAGTAGCTAGGTGGCTTCCATCTTAGGACAAAATGACCAACATTAAAGAGTAGATATAAATAAGCCTAGACGCTTTTCAAATCTCATGAGATCAGAATTTAGCAAAATCATAACAAACTCTTCTATAGACAGTAGTTGTTATGTGTGATCAAACTGCTTCTGATTTATGGTTGTGCTGTGAATTATTGAACTCTAAAATAGCTCTGCTTAAGTCTTGCAACATCAGTGCTAAGACTTCTTTTATTGAGTCAACCTATGGCATATTCTTTTTCTCCTGCCCCCTCCAACATTTTCTAGCATTATTGTCTTTTCTAACAAATCCTGCCTTTTTGTGACATCTTTCACTTTGTGAGGCTCTTTACAAAACAAAGAATAATTTGATCCAGAAATTTGCATGCTTGTGAAGTCTGTAGAATATTTCATCTGCAAAAGCTCGCTCATTTGTTTTTATAAACATGAATAGTGAAAAATGTATCGAGTTGGAAAGATCAAACAACCTCTCTGACTGATTCTGATGTCATATGATCAATTTTAATCTGCGCCTTTTCTCAGCAGTACAGTGCTCTCTTTTAACCTTCCATAACTGTCTTTGTTCAAAAGCTTTCTATCTTCAAATGCTCCCTTCTCCCTCTTTTAAATGTCCAGTGTTTTCTCTTCACTTGCCCGAACTTCAGTCATCTGCTTTTTCTGCTCAGTCCAATCTGGACAAATTTCACTCCAAGTACCTTTTGACCTTGTTGTTTTCTCGGCTGTGTGTTTTCTCCTTATGGCCTTGAGCCTCTAGTTTGCTCTCTGGCCTTGTAAGAACTCAGAGACTGAATTTGTCCACAGTGCTGTACATTTTGTCTCACTTTTCATTTTAGCCACTTCCCCTTTGAAACTATATTTTGAGTATCCATATCTTATTGAAACTGCAATGTTGTATAGAGGTTCCCACCAGGATGGGATGGGTGGAATATGATCAAGGATGCTTAAAATACCTATTTTTAAAAACCTAGAATTATGGTCTTGGAGAAGAATCCAGAAGGGCACCGAGGCCTGTTCTTCCAGTTTTGTTCTCTTTAGTTAAGAAGACAACAGTGCACTTTCTTTTCAAAATCATACAGATGACAGAAGATGTAGAAACTAGTAACTACATTCAGATCTTAGAGAAGTTACTTTTTTGCACTATGCCTAATCTACCATATAGGCAAAAATGCCTTCTACCAGGGATAAGGACTCGGGTTGGACTCAAATTGTGACACAACTTGGACTCAACTCTACATTTTTTTTTTTCAAAGACTCAAAGTCATGACTTAGAATCTACCCAACTGCTCTCTTTTTTTCTAGAGCAGGCCTGCCCAACAGGTAGACCGTGGACTACCGGTAGCCCGCGAAGGGTTCAAAAGTAGCCCGCCGGCCATCAATTAAAAAAAAGTGAGGGGATAAGTTCTCCACCCCTCCCTCCCCCAAGCCAAGGACCACCACTGCCCCAACAAAGTTCTGGGTCTGCCAGCCCACTGTCTTAGCTGAGTGGGGCAATTCAAGGCCATGGTACAGTCCCCTGTTCCCCCCACCGGCCAGATGGTCGGTGTGCCACTGTCTTGTGACCAGCTGAGTCGCTGGTGTGGAGTGGAGGGAGGAGAGGGGAGGAGAGAGGCGAGAGGTGGGGTTGCAGGTGTGCCCATCTCCTTTGTGCAGTGACATCTCCCTTCTTCTTTCCCCCTGGAGAATTCCCTCCATAACGAATTAATTGATTTTCAATGCATTCCTATGGGAAACCGCTGCTCTACTTACAATTTTTTTACTTATGACCATGTGCTCGGAAGGAATGGATAACATTTGTAAGTAGAGGTTTTAATGTAGTAGCCCTCAGGCACTTTGGGGTGGAAAAAGTAGACCTCGGCCTGTTCAAAGTTGGACAACCCTGTTCTAGAGTAAAAGGCTTCTTTTTAATAGGGACTTGGTCTTGGAAACAGACATGGGATTCAGACTCAAGGAGTTGCCAACATCTTTGCCAAGCTGTTGATTATCATAATAGAAATTACCTGGCAAGCAGGATGACTAAACTTACTGAATGCAAGGAAGCCTCCTATATTTTGACATTAATTTGTGGCAAGTGAGGCTCAGGGATTTATTTCAGCTAACATCTGTAAGCAAACCAGCTTGATTTGCAGTACGATACTATGGGTTGTACACACACATGCGATATCAAAATCAAAACACACATAAGATGCTGTGAGAGGGCAAAGAGAGGCTCAGAGCAAAAGTCAACCAGGGTGATCCCAATCTCAGTGGTCCTCATGAGGCTCAACCCTCTACAGGAGGTATGGAGAGCCTAACATTGCAGAGTTTGTGTGACTGGCTCACTAGGGCTGGGCTCCATCCCTGGCAGCTTAACCTTCCGAATGAGATGCAACTAGACTAAGAAGTTGCCCTGGAGCAGGCAGGAGGAGGAGATGTACCTTCAAAGAGGTTGAGAAGGAGGCTGAGAGGGATGTGACCAGGAAGGAAGACAGCAACAAGGAAGAAGTGGCACCATAACAGCTGTTAGACTTCTATGCCCTTGTCAGTTCCTCCCACTGTTGTCATGTCCCAGACCATCCAGCTCCAGGGACCAGCATATAGAAGTACTCAGCTGGGGCTGCACGTACCTCGGTCAACTTGTGGCCAAGAAACTCAATCAACTGGGAAAAAGCACCAAAGCTATTGGAGGCCCCACCTCATGCCAACCCAGTAGTGGTGCTACCAATGGCAATGCCAGTTCAAGGTACTCTGGCAACTGGAGAGGGTCCTGTGACCCAACAAGAGAAGCAGTCAAGTGCTGGGGGTTGGGCACTGGGTGGGAGGCTACCCCAGCATGGATTTTGGACCTAAGTTACCCAAGTGCAATGCCTATGAACGTACTTACTTACTTACTTACTTACTTACTTACTTACTTACTTACTTACTTACTTGTTGGTTGGGTAACCTAAGGGCGTTTATACACAACCCCTAAGCTCTGCGGCAAAGGGCTGCAAGCTCCGGACCTTAAAAATGTTTCCCCACCAGGTCCGGAGTTTGCAGACAATTAAGTGCAACCCCGCCCACCTAAGCGCGACCCAGCGCACCTTTCAAGTACCTGCTTTTGGGAGGTGAAAAATATTTGATGCGGAGAGTGCCTGAGCTCTCCTCGCTTCTTTTTGTTGTTTTTCTTTTGCCTCTGCCCCTTAAAGAGGAACCAGGAAGTAACTGGGGGCTCCGACCGGGGCTCGGAGCAAGCAGAGGTAAGGCTTTCTTCTTTTGTCCCTGTTTAAGGCTTTTTTTCCCTCCCTCCCCTCACGCAGACAGAACAAGGAAGTGCGGAGCGGGTGGGGATGGAGGAACAGCAACGAACCCTCAAGATCTCTGGTCCGAATTTAAGGGACCAGCGGATCTGAGGGGTCGTGTAAAAAGGCCCTAAGTTACCCAAGTGCAATGCCTATGAACTTACTTACTTACTTACTTTTATGTTGTATCATTACAGTCATGAACAACTCTTCGTGACCCCATGTCCATGGAGTTTTCTTGGCAGGAATACTGGAGTAGTTTGCCAGTTCCTACTTCAGGCTCCTACAGCCCCTGGTATTCTCTGGTGCTCTCCCATCCAAGTACTAACCAGGGCCGACCCTGCTTAGCTTCTGGAATCAGACGAGATCCGATGTGCTTAGGGCACCTAGGCACAGCCTACTTACTTACTTAACATAACAAAATAATATATAAATACATAGATCATATTAAACAAAATGTTCAAAATGCACTTGGGCAAGGCAAGGGAGTGAAAAGAAATCACTTTGCTGGGACTATAATACTCTCAGAAAGCCCAGGATCAAAGGTTACAGAGGTTGTATTATAAATGGTTCTGCAATAAAAGTGATGGTTGCATGTTCACTGCGGGTCTTTGACCCTCCTGCACCCTGAGTACAGAGGGCCTGAGGGGCACACACAAAGCATATTTCACAATAGAATGCATTGAAAGGAATACTTTATGTGGGAGCTGTAGTACACTGATGCTATGTGTTTTTAAAGTGTGGAGCCTGCTGAGGAAATGGGATAGAAATGGAACTACTGAATAAACATATCCAATAGGAACACAGGTTGGAAATAAAGTTTGTTTACTTTCCAAAGAATCCAAAATATAATCTTTCTCTACAACTATGTTTTTTTAATCCACTGGAGAGAAGTCTTAGCTTCAAAGAAAAGTCAAATGAGATTAGAGATGGGCACGACTTAGCGGTATTTTCATTTTCGTTTTCGTTTTTTCGTTTTCGTTACGTAACGAAACGAAAACGAAAAACGGTTCAAAAATGGACCGAAAACGGAAACGAAACAACTAATTTTGAGCCAATTTTCGTTTTTCGTTACTGGAAAAAACACATAATGGAGCTAAATGGGGAGAAACGAAAAAATTTTCGTTTTCGTTTTCGTTTTCGTTTTCGTTATGTAACGAAACGAAAACGAAAAATTTTGAAATTAGCTCACGAAAACGGAAACGAAACGAAACGGACCCTAGCCGAAAACGAAAACGAAAACGAATTTTTTTTTCTGAGTCGTGCCCATCTCTAAATGAGATGCTTCCTTTTTTAGTATAACAGTATTGTATAAGGACCACATAGCTTTATTTACTTTTTGTAGTGTCTGTATTTAGTGCACAGCCCTGGTTTTTACCTCATTTTTTTCCTATTTGTTTTAAATGTTTTGGAAGAAACAAGATTCCAGTTTGGGAGAAAGGCAGGACAACAAGAAACCTGAGCGTTATCAAACAGTTCAAAGGAAAACACTGCAGTCCAAGCCACAAACATGAGAGCTATCAGACAGTTCAAAAGAAATACTGTACTAAGAAAATACAAGAGGACGTGGAATTGACCCAAATATTCATATTGCATGTCTTAGACATCTGTAAAACATATGACTCCCCAAAAGCTACTTACACCTCCTTCTTGCATGCAGATGCTGTTGTTTTGATTCCATGAGAATCCCCAAGGATCTGGCTTGCTCTTGGAATATAGGAATTGTTCATTTATTAATAGCATCAAGGTATATTTTGAATTATACTATATAGAAAAGAAGAAGAAAAATGTTCGTCTGTTACCTAAATCTACATTTTTCATGAGCGTTTTGGATACAGAGGCTAGAGTCCTGAAGATGTTTGCATAGATTTTGTGCAACCTATTGCAGCTAATTGCAGTTAGTCAGCATGTTGCTAGGGTATGTGCCTCAGTTGTATGTCTGGTTACAAGTCTGACCGACATGCCTGAGCAACTCATCAATTAGCCACAATTAGCTGTAACATGTCATGTGGACACTGATGGGATTCTGGCCAGAATATTGAATGAGACTCAAGTATAGTTAAGTGTTTGTATATTAATAGGTGATAATATGTTTATACAAAGATGGCCCCAGTAGAAAAGAACGGCAAACCACTTCTGAATATTCTTTATCTGGAAAACCCTGAAAAGGGTAGCCATAAGTCAGAAATGACTTGAAGGCACATGATGATGATGATGGTGATGATGACAACAATGACAATGATGATAATGATGATGTCAACAATGACAACGATGATGATGATAATCCAGAAACTAAATTCACATGGCATACTCCAGTACTTCATCAGCTAGCTACAATTGAACACCAGTAGGATTCTGCCCAGTATTTACTGTGATATTTTTTTCTACTGAAAAATAAAGTAACTTTATGTAGTCATTCAAGTTTAATTCATGAAAAATTGATCTGTTTTTAATACGTTGTTATAGTTTTTAATATACTGTTGTATGCCGCCCAGAGACCATTTGGTAGTGAGGCGACTAAAAAAATCTGTAAAAGAAGTAAATAATACACATTTTAAAAAGCAATTCCAAGGAATGTAGCTGTGAATAAAGACATAACTACAGTTTCTTGTTCTGACATGTACACTTATGAACATCATTCCTCAATAAACAAGATGTTGGAGCAAGAAATTCCATCGGGGGAAAGGGGTGTGTTGTTTTTGCAAAGAGAAACTAACTCAAGCAAAATAAATAATTGTACCGGAATGCCAAAATAAAGAAAAACTCAATGGAACACTGCTGGAAATCACCCATTTATTGAGTAATGTTCAGTTTCATTTCTTCTACTGTGTCATGGTGTGTACAGGAAAGCATGTGATCTGAGGATTAGAATGACATTGCTGAAAGCAGGGGTGGGAAGCCTTTGGCCCTCCAGATGTTTTGGACCACAACTCCCACAGTCCCTTATCATTGGCAATATGGGGTCAGAATTTTACGAGTTGGGGTCCAAAACATCTGGAAGGCTGAAAGTTCCCCATCCCTGGCTTAAGGTATCAGAATTCCAAATTATTTTATTTTATTTTATTTTTAAATGCAGCCAACACATAGTTGAACATAAGGCCCTTTATGCACCACTTGAAAAAAGAACAAAAATGCGACAGAAATTGAACTTCTGAATAAACACGTCCAGTAGGGACACAGGCTGGAAATAAAGTTTGTTTACTTTCCAAAGTAAACTTAAACCAGTGTAGTAATGGAAATAGATCTTGTGTCCCCTTACGATGGTTAAACAACTGATATTACAACACTGAAAAGACTTGCCTGTTTCCTGTTCTTCAAAGAACCGAAGACCTTTCTAGATGCAAGTGGGTAATATATAGTATATAGACTGCACGGTGCACCTCCAAATGAATATTAATCTGGACAATTTGTTTTTTTCCCCAAGAGATGTTATGCTTTGGTTTTTGCTGTCGCTGTTGTTGCTATGCTTACATGTTGGTCCCCCACCCCACCCCCTTTTAATTTTTGTTTATTCCATCATTTTAATTTTCTTTATACAGTTTATAGGCATTGAAAATAAATTGAAATTAGATGTCCCTATTTATAAGCATTAGACATGGGCACGGAGTGGCGAAATTCTCGTTTCCGTTTTCGGTTCTCGTTATTGTTACGTAATGAGAACGGTAATGAGAATTACTCCGCTCCAGCTCGAACCCAACCCAATAAAGATAAATTGGGTATGATTTTTCATTGTCGTTTATGGCATCGCGGTTTGCGGCGATCGCGCGATGCCAAGCAGCACAGAAAAAAAATTTAAATAAAAATAAAACCCCGATTCCCGGCCAAAAAAGCAGGCGAAAATATGCCTGCCTGAGTGAGGGCACCTACCAGAGAGTGGTGGTTTCTGGGGGGGGGGTCCCCGGCCTCCCCCCCTCTCCTGTCCTGGGCTGCTTGCACCAGGCTGGGGGGGGGGCATCCTCGTCGTATCCCATGCAGGGGGGGGGTCCAAAATGGCGACCGCAATACAGTGGTACCTTGTATAAAGTAATTAATTTGTTCTAAATGAAATTATGTTAAGCAATTTTCCTTTATACAAATTCTCATAGAAATGCATTGAAAGTGGAGTAATCCCATTTTTATCTTGTACAGATTTTCCCCATAGGCGATTATGTTAAGCAAATTTCCCCTATCTCAGGAATTTTTTATGTTGTACAGATTTTATGTTATACAAGCTGTTTGTTATACAAGGGTCGACTGTATTTATTTTTAAATCCTGGTCCAAAAACCCACTAAAGCACAACAGAAACATGTGAAAATTAGGTATTTTAACTGCCTGAATTTTTATAGTAGCAGCAGTGGGTTTTTCTTGCAATAAAACATCTCCATTGATTTTATTTTATTTTATTTTATTTTTATTTTTTTACACCTGCGCATGCGCAATGATGGGCTGGCCATGGAATGGGACCATGCCATTTTTTTGACCCATTCCACCAATGGCATGGCCAGGTTTTGACGGAGACTTCTGGATGTGCCAGAGGGCATAAAAAGCCCACTAACCCTAACACTAACACTAACACTAACACTAACCGTAACCCTAACCCATACGCCAGTACACTGTCCTTCTTAGTGGGTCAGAGTAGAGGCACCCAGAGAGGTGCCTCCCACTCCAGAGCCCACTACGCCTACCCCTAACCTGTACGCCAGTATGCAAGTATGCTTCCCTTCTTAGTGAGTCAGAGGCACCCACACCCAGAGAGGTGCCTCTGCCACTTACCCCCAACCCTAACATAATGTAATGTATGGTACGCGGCTAATTTCTAAACCCTTCCCTTCTTAGTGGGTCAACTCAGAGGCATCCAGAGAGGTGCCTCCCAGAGCCCACTTACCCGAACCCGAACCCCAACCCCAACCCCAACCCAAACGACAAACGACAAACAGAAAGGACAAATTTTTGCAAATTATCGCGACAAACGGAAACGACCCGAAACGGACCCGTCCCGACAAACAACAACTCGAAATGTCATTTTTTCTGGCCGTGCCCATCTCTAATAAGCATAGCTGCTACAAGACCTTGACAACCCTTCTGTCAGAATATTTTTGGTTGTAAAGCAGGACACACGACCACCTTGTTTGTCAAATATTATGACAGCACGCCAGTAGAGATAGGCACACTCAAAATAGTTCAGTGGCTTAGGTCTCTGGCTGCAGGACCAGAGGGTGGGAGTTCGTAAGAACATAAGAACATAAGACCATAAGAAGAGCCATGCTGGATCACGCCAAAGGCCCATCTAGTTCAACTTCCTGTATCTCACAGTGGCCCCACCAGATGCGTTTGGGAGCAAATGAGACTAGATATCTGTCTCTTCATACCACTCCCCTGCACCTGGCCCTTGAAGTACCCCAGTTTTAATCCTGGAGAGCACACATCTCCATCATGGTTTGCAACCTGTGATGGACTTTTCCTCTAGGAATCTGTCCAATCCCCTTTTGAAGGCATCCAGGCCAGATGCCATCACCATATCTTGTGGCAGGGAGTTCCACAGACTAACAACACACTGAGCAAAATTTTTTTTTCTTTTGTCTGTTCTTACTCTCCCAGGGTGGATGTCCCCTAGTTCTGGTATTTTGTGAGACGGAGAAGAGTGTCCCTCAATCCACTTTACTCATGCCCTGCATTATTTTGTACGTCTCAGTTATATCCCCCCTCAGGCGCCTTTTTTCCAGACTAAAGAGCCCAAAATGTTTTAGCCTTTCCTCATAAGGGAGGTGCCCCAGCCCAGTAATCATTTTAGTTGCTCTCTTCTGCACCTTTTCAATTGCCCACTGTGACTCCTGAAGAGGGGCTGGACTCAATGAATCAGCCCTGCAGTTCAAAGTTGTTGTTATACTGTGTTTAGTTGCCATTCGGATCCACAGATGTCACATGGGTGCCTCTGATTCCATGCCCAGTCTCCTCCCATGGGCACCTACTCAGAGGAGGAGGTGGTGGAGCAGGGAACCCCAGTATGGAATCTGTGGGCGTGATTTGCGGAGCTGCTTCGAAGCAATGAACCATGGTAAGTGCCCATTTTTATAGGCTAGCTTTGGGACATATGATAGGCTACATAGTCCTTCAAAGGAACAGGATGCTGAGGGGGGGGGGGGGGCTTAGGTCAAATAGTCCGTGGTTCTACCAGCATTTTCTGCATAGTTTCCTGGCGGCGAACTGCGCAGTAAAAGATCTTGTGCTAACCGGGAAGAGAAGTAAATTCTGGTCCCGGCCTACCATGCCCCTGGAACAGGAGTTTCAGCGAAGTTCCCTAAACCACCGCCAGGGGCTGGATTTAGAAACTTCACTCGAAAATGCTTACTTATTTGCTTCTATAACCACGACAGGACCCTGAAAATACGCAGTAAAATCAGTTGTTCCCCTTTAACACCACGGAGGCTTGGAAACTAGAGCTGGAAAGAAGGACAAAATGTGAAGTAGACAGGTAGAGACCGAACCAGAATACAAAAATACGACGCAGAAGAGAGGACACTAACTGCACATTTAAAACCATGTGACTGCCCGGGAAAAAATACGCACAAAATTTATATTCACAGAAAACTCTGGTAAGACTGCGGCCATAGCTGGGGAGGAAGGCTCTATTCTCTACCACTTCAATGTCTGCCTCCTAAAGTCACTGCTGTACACTAACACTGTGGCTGGACTTGCCTGTTCCGATTGTCACATTCCATACAGCATTTCCTAGACAACACAAAATTGTGCAAACAAAGCTGAAAACCATGGTTCTTCTTCTCTTAGCAGCCAAGCTCTTTGTGTGATGACTGGAAAGGCACCATTAAATCCTTTTTCCAGCCAGCTTCTCTGAAGGAAAAAAAATATGTTTAGAAGAAAACTGAGCTCCTAAAAGGGTAGCTGGTTTTCTAACGAACTTAAACTATTTAACTATTCACTTGATTTGATTCAAGTGATTCATCTGCTTTTAAAAGTTTGTCAAGGCATAATAAATACCCCAACAAAAGGCATGATGAAACCGGCATGGTTGGTGCAAAATGCTGACACTAAAAGATGCAACAGCGAGCTGAGGCACATATCTCTTTAATATATCAGCAAAATACCGGTTCATGATATAGCAGCAAGCGACTCCACTTCCACCTGAAGGGCATGTTAGTTCATAGAGACAACACAAGAAAGATGTTTTTCCAGAAACCGAAGACATTACAGTTCCAAGTTTTGGTGGTGTTTCATATCTTGGACTGATCTGCTTTTTGACTTGACTGGATATGTTGGCTGAGGTTGTTGGAAGCTAAGACTCAAACACCAGGAGAGCCTTTATCTTCTCTAAAAAGTAAGCATTATATATTTTGAGATGAGACAGTGTTGGCTGTTGACTCCAACTCTCTTGGGAGCAGCGAATCTAGTGAGTCCAACCTTTACAGAAGCAATCGGAAATGATAAATCATATGTCCCCAATAGTCAAGGCAAAATACATACACACTTTTCAATGCATTGTGTGAACATGAAACTCTGTTTTTAACACAGATGAAATCCCAGTTTCTTTTTGGTTGTGTGAACAGGCTCAAGTAATCACTTTAGGGTATTTCAGGAAAAATCAAAGAAGTGCAAAACAAAACAAAAGCCACAAAACATGTGGCACTTAAAAACTAACTTTCATATTTTAATGTAACATTTCGTGGGCATTACATTAAAATATGAAAGTTAGTTTTTAAGGTGCCACATACAGTGGTACCTTGTATAAAGGAATTAATTCATTCCAAATAAAACTATGTTAAGCAAATTTTCCTTTATACAAATTTCCCATAGGAATGCATTGAAAACAGAGTAATTCCTAATCATGACCATTTTTATGTTGTATGGATTTGCCCCATAAAAGATTCTGTTAAGCAAATTTCCCCTATCTCCGGAATTTTTATGTTGTACAGATTTTATGTTATACAAACCATTTGTTATACGAGGGTCCACTGCATTTTGTTTCCTTTGTGTTGTGTTGTTTTTCTTTGATTTTTGCCTGCAATTCTTGAAAGGACTAACATGGCTACCCTCTCTGAAATTTTAGGCAATACAAGTGATGCACAGGCGAAAGACGAACTAACAGTCTTTCTGTTCTTCCCTGTGTGACGATCCCCCTTTCATCACTCCTGTCGGCAGAGTTTGTCACACCCTGCAGCCACATCTTCCTCCATAAAGCACTCTTGGGGGACTATGTTGATCAGGGATCAGAACACAAGGAGGGAACCCTTTGAAATGGGACAGAGAACTTGTGTTTGAGGTTGGTGGTGCATGATCTTCTGCTGAGATTTTAGCCATTGATCTCTTGGCATTACATCCATGTATCTCACAGCCTACACACTCTTACAAAGGGCCTGATACTCTTTGAAGAGGACTTTCTGGGAGCCTTTTTGTTTGCTTGGATCAGATGGCTACCTTTTACTTCTAAGAAACAGCAAGTAAGGGGGAAAGGATGAGTGAGGTCTCTAATATTAGCAACCTATTGGCATGGGAAACATCCCGTTTCTTAACTTTAAAAAAACACTTCCTGTTTCAGAGGAGGAAACGTCCCTCTGACAACTAGTTGGGTGAGGACTATTGGAGGCAATCCAGCAGCCGTTGTTGAATTTTAAAGGCCCTCCTCCCTGTCCCAAGGCTCCCAAAGGCTTCTCCAGGGCAGGAAGGAGTCCTAGCGAACCTCAGAACCTAAAATAGAGAGAGGGGGAGATTTTAATTAGTGTAAATTCCACGTTTCAAGTGCTCAATCCAGGTTATGTCAGCAGAGTCAAGCCAACAAGGTTTTGTCTATTACAGGCCTGCCCAACAGGTAGACCGTGGGCTACCAGTAGCCCACGAAGTGTTCAAAAGTAGCCCTCTGGCCATCAATAAAAAAAGTCAGGGGATAAGTTCTCCACCCCTCCCTCCCCCAACCCAAGGACCACCACTGCTCCACCAAAGTTCTGCGTCTGCCAGCCCACTGTCTCACCTGAGCAGGGCAGCTCAAGAGCCGTGGCACAGTCCCCTGCTCTCCCTCCCGGCTGGATGAGCGGCATGCCACTGTCTCGTGACCAGCGGAATTGCTAGTGAGGAGAAGAGGGAAGGGAGGAGACAGCGAGAGGTGGGGTCTCACTTATGAGTATGTGCTCAGAACAGATAAAATTCGTAAGTAAAGGTTTTAGTGTAGTAGCCCTCAGGCACTTTGGGCTGGAAAAAGTAGACCTCAGCCTGTTCAAACTTGGACAGCCCTGGTCTATTATATGATTTAACATACAAGTATATTTATTCTTTCTGTCTATAGTTCAGGTGATGCCTGGGTCCAAGGCAACTTCTCCAATGTTTTTTCTGTTGACTTCAATCTACTGGATGATAGCCAGGGATCATATCCCTTCCACCTTCCTCCTTTCTAGAGAGCCTTTGCACAATTAAAATTAGTGTCGGGTTACCGACTCAGAATGACCACTGGATCTAGCTAGCTCCCCTGCCTTTATTATTAATGACTCCTGCAGGTATCTATCTTCCCCAATGGGATACTTAGCCAAGCTTGAGATACCCACTCATCGGAGGGCCTTTACCTTGGCCCGATGTCATGCCCTCCCTTCTGCTGTTCTTGAGGGAGGATATCAGAGGTCTCCCTATTTGGAGAGGCTATGTCCCTGTGATTCTGGTGATATTGAGTCAACAGAACATGTACTTCTTCACTGTTCCTTTTATAAAGATACCCAGACTAAGCTTATATCAACAATACTCTATAAATATCCAGGACACTCTGGTTGTTATTACACTCAGTTGCTTCTGTCAGATATCAATTTTTCTATAACATATGTGGCTAGGTTCTGCAGCGTAGTGATCAAAATTAGCAGGACAATGACCAGCATTACCAACTAATTTGAAGTATCACTTACGATACATAGCCCGTTAAGTATCAACAATATGGAACTGTATGTATATATGTACTCTGATGTCTTTTGTATATATCTATTTCGATCTTCCTCTCTGGCTCATTGGCATCACTAACTCCTCAGATATTAATAAGGTATAGCTTTGTGATGGTTGGGATGAATGTGTGGGCAGTTTTTATATTATATATTATATATTATATATATAATATATTTTAGATTTTATATTTTTTATATTTTATATTACAGTAAGCCCCCACCTATTGTGGGGGTTAGGGACCCACCCCACCCATGATCGTTGAAAATCCGCGATATGTGGATGCAGGTGGGAGGGCACAATGTTTGTGTGCCACTTGTCCGCACCCCAGGGGTGCGGGGGAGCAGCATGCAATGTTTAAAAGGGGCTCTCCGCAGTGGAGCCCAGCGCTGGGCTCTGCAGCCGAAATCCCCTTTGCAATCATGCGCTGCTTGCCCAGACCTCCTGGGAGGTGCAGGCAGGTGGTGCACGATTGGCCAAGGGGACTTCGGCCACCGAGCCCAGCGCTGGGGCTCCGAAGCCAAAAGCCCCTTTGCAATTGCGCGCTGCTTGCCCAGACGTCCTGGGAGGTCCTGGCAAGCAGCGCGTGATCGGCCAAAGGGACTTAGGCCACGGAGCCCAGCACTGGGGCTCGACAGCCGAAAGCCCCTTTGCAATCATGCGCTTCTTGCCCGGACCTCCTGAGAGGTCCGGGCGGGTGGCGTGCAATCGGCCAAAGGGATTTCGGCCGCGCAGCCCAGCACTGGACTCCACAATCAAAAGCCCCTTTGCCATCACGCGCTGCTTGCCCGGACCTCCTGGGAGGTGCAGGCAGGCGGCGTGCGATCCCCCCTCCCTCAAGCCCTTTCCGGGTACTGCGGTCCCGCAATATAGTGGGACTGCAGTATGTGAACTGCGAAAGGGCAGGGGACCACTGTACTATTTATTATACCGTATCCTGTTGCTGGTCATTGAGCATAATAAAGTTTTGATTGATTGATCTGGTCATGGTGACACATGCCTTAGTTACATCCTGGCTAGACTATTATAATGCACTCTAATGTGGAGCTGCCCATGGGAAGTGCCCAGAAACTTCAGCAGGTCCAAAATGTAGCAAACAGTTTGCTGGCTCAGGTTGTCTACAGAAAACACAATGAATCCATGGATGGGTGATAGGAGCTGTGATCTAACGATGTATTTTTTTTTACTTCAGCGCAATCAAGTACAGTGGCATCTCTACTTATGAGCAGCTCAACTTAAGAGCGGAAAACCATTGGCATTTTAACTGCTGCCTTACAAATTTTAGATGCAGTCTGCTCTACTTACAATTTTCCCCCAATGTTTATTTATTTATTTATTTGAATTTTTAAGATAGGGCTACTCTACTTAAGAGTTGTTTGACTTAAAAGCATGCATTCGGAACGGATTAAATACATAAGTAAAGGTACCACTGTATATTTACATCTGATAGCAGTTTTGAGTTCTTTGGGCTATTTGGCCATGTTCTGGAAGTTTTTCTTCCTGATGTTTCTCCAGACTCTATGGCCGGCATCTTCAGAGGGCATGGAGCTCAGGGAAATAGGTGTTCTCTCAGTGTTCTGGAGTATAGAGTGAGTGAGACTGTGAGGTTTTAAAGTTGTGGGAAAGGGGAAACTTGTCCTATGCAGGAGAATAGGTGATAGTCATTGTGTTTTGATAGAGAGATTAAGAAGTTTCACTGCAATCAGGGTGGCAGCGATTCTTCTCTGTAGTTGACGGGTGTCATTAGCTGTTCTATTGTGTGAACTGATCACTGGTGTTTGTGGCTGGGTGGGAATAATTGAACTTTGATCTTTTGCAGGCTGCAGTTTTCAGTACTGGAAGCAAGGCTTTGTTGATTTTTAGACTTTCTTCTTTTTTGTTGAAACTGTGCTTGTGTTTGTGGATTTCAATGGCTTCCCTATGTAGTCTGACATAGTCATTGTTAGCGTTGTCCAGTACCTCTGTGTCCTGGAAGAGGATTTCATGTCCAGTTTTTTTCAGGGTGTGTTCAGCTACTGCTGATTTTTCTGGTTGTTTTAGTATGCAGTGTCTTTTATGCTCTTTGATTATGGTCTAGATGCTGTGCTTTGTGGTCCCAATATATATCTGACCACAACTACGAGGTATCCAGTATACTCCTGCCGTGGTGGGTGGGTACCTTTTGTCCTTTGCTGGCTGTAGCATCTGTAAGATGTGTACAGTAGGCCCCAGGTATCTGCTGGGGATCAGTTCCAGGCCTTCCCATGGATAACAAAAACTGTTTATAAGAGATGAACAGTATGAATTCCCCTCCCCCCCCCCCGGTCGTAATGATGGGGTATTTTTTAAAAAATCCTAATTATGGGAAATTATTCTGACATTGTCACATGAAAGCAGTGACAAGCGCATGTTACCTGGTGATGTACAATAGCATATCATGCTATTCTACACTTACTTGGAGTGAGACAATACCTTAAAAACATAATGGCCAGAATCCTACTGAGATTTTACTCCAGAGTCGGAGAAGTCACATTACTGGCAGCAGCAAATAACAGCTAATTAATTAGGTGCTGCTTGCCTTGTCAATTGCATGCCCTTTCATTTGACTGGAGTAAAACCAGACATATGGCTGGTGCCTAGAAAATGAACTGTAATTTGCCACAACAAGTTATGCCTTTTGCTTACAGAGAAGGAGGTTCTGGCCAATTTGACATAATTCACTACGAAGAACAGGAAGGAAATGAAAGCATTCTGGGGAATGAAATAAAAATAACATTTTCAGGCTCCATAAGGTCCTAGATCTACTCCTTCCTATCTACAAAAGGATACAAGGATGGATGAAATGATGCTGAAACCACAGAAGGCTACTGCCAGGTGACATTGATAGATTAGATTGACTTTGCCTCAGCTTAACACAGCTTCATTATATTTACAGAGTATTAACATTATGATCCCAGGCTACACGCCAAATTTGGGCTCCATTACTTAAAGGTGATCAATTATATCCTACTCAATGTGTTCATAAAGTTTTGAACCTTGCATAGGGTGGGTTGCTGGCGTGTGATGATCTCACAGCTCCAGGCCTTATTGCTGTCAACAAGTATCTAAATCTGGCTTGCGAACTCTAAATGACTGCATTCCTCTGCAAATGATGCTAAAATACAGTAATTAGGAGACTACAGATGCTATTTTAGATCAAGCTGCAAACCTACAGGGACCTTTTTGATCTTTCTTCCCACGTGTTTGGAAGTAACTTGGCTGTTCCATTCCTTTAGAAAGTTGGTTTCAATGAAAAGACATCAAGGGCCTATATTTATTTTGAGCCAATAAACAGGGAGAAAGAGTGTGAAAGAAAGAGAGCAAGCAAACAAAGCAATTTTCCGTACTCTGAAAAGCAAAAGAAGGAAGGCAGGAAAGGGGATGTAAAGGAGAATTTGTTAATTTATTTAAATTCCAGTTGTCTGTCTCTAGGTGACCTGAAACCAGAACTGAAGAAGGTTACCTCATGGTGTCTACAAGGTGATTTTGGTGGCATCTTAAAAGCTAAATAACGCCAAATAAAACTTGTTCAACTTTGTGGGGAGTCACTGGGAAAGTGTAAAGTCAGGCTGTAAAGTCAGAACAAAGAAAAAAAACAGACACAAATACCTTTTTCCAGCCAGCGGAGAAGATGCACACGCAAAAACTACTTCCTTCCTCTCAGAAGGCTCAATTTTTATTAATCTTATCAATGTTTACGAGCACAGCATTGGAGCACTTACAGAAACAAGGGACAGGTGCCTTTTAGCCTTTTGGCCCTGCCTGAAAGCAAAAGGTCAGGGGAAATAGAAGGTGACTTCCCTTCCAGGCATGCCACATTGACCAGGAGCATGTGCGCATCACTGCAGTCCCTCCAGAACACATCCTTCAAAGGAAGGTTCCCACACAGCGTAAAGATACAACAAAACCCAGTGCCATCAAAAGCCGAAAGGAGGCTTCATCTTCTGTTAAATGGCAGGTCTATATTAAGATTAGGCTGTTTTCAGCCTGCATCAGTTTTGCATGTCATTTTGCATTAGTCTGTTCCATCCCATTCCCAATGTGAACCTTTCTATGGTTCGAACGTGTTCTCACAGTCAACATACACAATGTAAGTAGTGTGAAAACTCTAGCAGAAATACATTTCTGCAAGCTGCAGAGTCCCAGGTTAGCTCCAGAAGAAAGAAGGAATAGCAAACCATTTCTCAGTATTCTTCTTTACTTGGTAAACCCTGGAAAGGGTCAACATAAGTCAAAATTGATATCAGTAACTGGTTATTTAATTAGAGGAAATAAAAATCAATTATATTCATTCAATGTACAGATAGAAGAAGAATGCTCAAACATCAGTAGTAGATGTAGGCAAAAACTGGCACAATGGTGGTTCGTAATGGTTTGTGGTTTGGACAGATTTTTTAAAAACGAGCAGGTTTATGGCTTGCCTGTGAAGCTGCACTACACAGAAAGCCCCCATCTCAAATCGAAGGGAGGATTTCTGTGTAGTTCAGCTTCATGGGTTTCCACTAGTGCAAACCCTCTCTGGTGTAGACAGAAGTGTCTTTCTCACATTGCATCCATCTTATATAACAGTGTTGGCGAATCTTTGGCATGGGGGCCAAAGGTGGCACATGAAGCCCTTTCTGTGGACACATGATATCACCCTTTTATAGCCACGGCACTTCCCCCTCCACTCGGAGCATGCCACTGTGCTCCATGCAGAAAGCTGGGCAATTGGAAAGCAGTGGTTTGTGGGCTCATTCGTAACCCGTTTACTCTCCAGGCACATTGCTTTTGGGATGCCCAGAGTGGTGTGGCTGGAGAGTATACTGGGGCTACAAATGAGACCACAAGCCGCCACCACTCCTCCATGGCTTTCTCGATGGTGTGGTACCCCATCCACCTCTCTGCACGTGGCAGAGAGGTGGATGGGGTGCTACTCTTTGGGAAAGCGAGGATCAAAGAGCAGGTTTTTGAATTTCCCACAACTACAGCAAGGATGCTGTGGCTGCAGGAAATTCAAAAGCCTGCTCTTCGGTCCCGCTTTCCCAAAGGTAGCACCCCTGCTCGTTGATCTTCGCTTTCCCGAAGGGTAGCATTTGTATTCAGGTTAAATTACTGTATTGGCACTTTGCGAAAAATAAGTGGGTTTGAATCACAGTTTAAGCACTCGGTCTCTAAAAGGTTTGCCAACATTGTTATATAGAGTTTCTGTTAAGCACACGTGTTAATCATTGTCCAGACAAGTATGTTTCTCATCATTTGTTCTGCCTGCTAACATTAGATGACTTCTTAGTATATTCTCATAATAGATAACCTAGTAAATTCTGTTAATATGATCAAAGCTTGAATACAAGTCACACTACACTTTTCTGATACTCTTTAATGTTTACCCAACCATTTCCCCCTTACATTTATGAGTATCATGGTTCCGCCAGATGTCCTTTTTCATATCGCCCCCTTCGTATGCTCTGTTTGTCCTGATCTTATCCTCCAATGCAATATACCGTAGCTATTTCATCTATTATGCCCTCAGGACAAATCACAGTCCACAGAGTCTTTCTAACGTCTGTGGGGCTCCCAGAAGTAGCTTAGTTTGACTGACTATACGCTATTCCAAATGTTACTGAGGAAAGAGATGCTATTCATTTATTACATAATTCAAGCGCTGCGGAGTTTGGGAATGTGACAAGCAGCAAAGGATATGTCTCCTTGTCCATGGGAAATAAAAACAGATCCATTTCAATAGCTGCCTGTGATCATAAAGCAAAAGGAAAATAAATCTTGGCAAGCAATTTGGCTTCCTACAATCCCAGGGAAATCCCACCAGAACATCCTGTTTTTGGAACAGGCAGCTATTATCCAAGCTTGTCTCGTTTTGCTCTAACTACAAATTTACCCTTCCAAAATCTTCTCCCTCTACATTCTATATCTGTGAATGTTTGGGGATTATCCAGAGAAGTTGTTTGTTCTGCTCCATTATCTAGGGCACAACAATAATTTCTAAACATAATTGTGCAATAAATGGTTTCGCTGTGTGTAGCTTGTAGAGAACAAGAAGGAAAATGCTAGTTAAGTGTCATCTATTAGCATTGCCCTATGCTGGTGGGGGACTTGTTTAATGAGAAACGTAAGCTCTGTTCCATTAAAGAACATAAAAGGTCTATGGAAATTTACAGGAATGTCAACAACAGCGTGCAGTGTTGCTGGGGTCAGTTTGGCTCATTAACCTACTGTGCCATCTAGTGGCATATAAGGCGATTATTTTCTCTGGGTTTTTTCACAGCAGCCAGCGTGTGTATTGAACATGGTGCTATGATTTTCACAACAGAACAAAAAATAAACATGCGAAAGTAAGAAGAAATTCCCGTACGATGTTTGTGTGTGTGCGTTTGATAGTTGGAGGCTTGCAATCTGATACTGAAAGGGATCTGAAGTGAAAGGGATCTGGGAGTCTTGGTGGACCACAAATTGAACATGAGTCAGCAGTGTGATATGACGGCCAGGAAAGCCAATGTGATTCTTGGTTGCATCAACACAACCATAGTGTCTAGATCAAGGGAAGTGATAATACTACTCTATTCTGCTCTGGTCAGACCCCACCTGGAGTACTGTGTCCAGTTCTGTGCACCTCAGTTTAAAAAGGATGTTGACAACCTCAAGCGGGCGCAGAGGAGGGCGACCAGGATGGTTGAGGGTCTGGAGGAAATGTCTTATGAAGAACAGCTTAGGGAACTGGGAATGTTTAGCCTTTCAAAAAGAAGACTGAGAGGGGATATGATAGCTATATTTAAATATTTGAAAGGATGTCATATTGAAGAGGGAACCAGTTTGTTTTCCACGGCTTCAGAGACTAGGACTCGGGGCAATGGTTTCAAACTACAGGAAAAGAGATTCCATTTGAACATTAGGAAGAACTTCATGACAGAAGCTGGATGGCCATCTGTCAGAAATATTGTGATGAGATTCCTGCATGGAAGGGAGTTGGACTAGATGGCCCTTGAGGTCTCTTCCAACTCTATGATTCTATGATTCTACATTGCAAGCAGAGATTTGCTCTGTGCAATTATTTGCTTGTGCGTTTAATTGTATTTTTACCCTGCCTATCTCCTGGCAGAGGGACTCAAAGTGTCTTGCACATGATTTAGAAACAAAACTCTTAAACAATTACAAGCGTCTAAAAACACACTGCTTAGATTATCCAAAGGTACTAAATAAAATCCCTTTAAAACAAATTTTCAAAAACATATTTAAATAGAAAAAAAAACCTCTCTACTTAAAAGTCCCTTCCACAGCAGCCATTCGCCTATTAATAGCATACTTGAAAAGAAAAAATAATTGTCAGTTGGCAAAGAGATGGCAGGAAGGGGAACAGTCTGGTCTCCTGTGGGAGAGAATTCCACAGCCTGGGAGCAGCCAGCAAAAGGCCTTCTCCTCTGTCCACATCAGACATGCCCATGAAGGCAGTAGGGCTGAGAGAAAAGCCTTCACAGAAGATCTTAAAATATGTGAAGTCTGATATGGAGAGATACTTCCCTCATATCACCTGCACTCAAATCATTTAGGGCTTTATAGGTTAAAACTAGTTCTTTGAATTAGGCCTGGAAACATACCAGGATCCAGAGAAGCTATTTGAACTAGTGGTCATAGAATCATAGAATCATAGAGTTGGAAGAGACCTCAAGGGCCATCCAGTCCAACCCCCTGCCGTGCAGGAACCCCATCACAATATTTCCGACAGATGGCCATCCAGCCTCTGCTTAAAAAGCTCCAAGGAAGGAGACTCCACCACCCTTTGTGGCAGCATATTCCACTGCCGAACAGCTCTAACTGTGATGAAGTTCTTCCTAATGTTCAAATGGAATCTCTTTTGCTGTAGTTTGAAACTATTGTCCCGAGTCCTAGTCTCTGAAGCCATGGAAAACAAAGCTGCTCCCTCTTGTTTTGTATTTTCGGCCAGATGCTCCCAGAATTATCCAAGATTTTTTCAGACAGAAGTCTGGAATTGCAGCCAACAAACACCAATTTGCAGGCCACTAGTTCCCCTGCCTCCCCCAGAGAAGTGAATTCACATTACAGTATTTATATCTGATGATGAATTCATCTGCTTTTGTTCCCTCCTTCCTGCCATGTTGATTCCTTAGAAGCCAGTTCTTTGGAAGGCACCTTGCATGGATTCCAACAGGCAGCAAGGATATGCTTTATTTAGCACCCTCTGTACTAGGTTGTTCAGCCACCCACACGGTTATTTGTCCAAAGACTGAGCAGAGGCTGATAGTGAACTAAATAGCCCCAGTCTTTATTTAAGCAGTTTTTACATCCATCCACTCAACTGGATGTCGTGTACAACATCTGGAGCCACTGCCATGTCCCAGGCTTACACACACCTTCCCCCATTCCCTTGTTTTTATTTCAATCCCCACTTTCTGATTCACAGCCACTGCTCTTCATTGTTACCAAAGATCTACATCAGTGGTTCTCAACCTGTGGGTCCCCAGATGTTCCTGGACTGCAACTCCCAGAAATCCACTCCAGCACAGCGAGTGGTGGAGGCTTCTGGGAATTGCAGTCCAGGAACATCTGGGGACCCACAGGTTGAGAACCACGGTTTTACATGGTTCAGGCTGATATTGAAGGAAAGCTTGTTCCCACATCTTGATGTTCTCTCTGACAGTAAGAACATCAAGAGAGGTTCTCTTAAACAGGACAGAAGGCATGGAGTTAGGAGAAAAAGGTCCCCCCCAAGTCATCTACAGAGAAACTCACCTGGCATCTTGTTGCTGTCTTTGGGCCTTTTCACACGACCCCTAAGATCCGCTGGCCACTTAAATTCGGACCAGAGATCTTGGGGGTTCGTTGCTCTTCCTGCGTCCCCACCCCTCTGCACTTCCTTGATCCTGCCTGCGTGAGGGGAGGGAGAAAAAAAGAGAGGAAAAATGCAGGCTCACCTCCGAAGCCGCCCGTCATCGTCCTGATTCCTTCTCTTAAAGGGGCAGGAGGCAAAAAAAAAAAACAGAAGCGAGGAGAGCCCGGCACTCACCAGATTACATCCGGATCTGGGGATTTTCACCCTCCGAGAGCAGGTACATGAAAAGTGTGCTGGGATGCGCTTAGGTGGGCGTGGTCGCACTTAATTTCCTGCAAACTCCGGAGCTGGTGGGGAAACAATTGTAAGCTCCAGAGCTGGCAGACATTTGCGGCGGAGTTTAGGGGTCGTGTACAAATAGCCTTTCAGGCTCCAGAAGACATGGGTTTGTTTCAAGAATGAAAATTGAAACACATACAAGGAAAGGATTGCTGAATGGACACCATGTGGTGTACACATCACCTCAGCCAACTGTGTTCTATTGGAAGCCAGATGAGAAATGCCTTGGTCTTGACCTGTGACTCAGGTCTTTTACTAGAGTTGTCAAATGGGTTGATTGGTGAGGAAGCAGCTAAGCACCCATCTTCTGACACTGTCACAAAAGAAGCTATACGTAGATGCCTTCCCGCTTCTAGTGGGAATGTGTGTGTGTGTATGTGTATGTTACTGAGATCCCATCACTTGTGTTTCTGTGTGTTCACGAACATGAGGGTCTCCAGCGTTCAGTAGCAAAATGCAACCCTCAGAGTCAAAAAGATGGTGCACCATTAAAATAGCATCTCTAATAGAAAACGTACATAATATACTGAATTAGCTCCAGACCATGGGAAATAATTTTGTTTTTGAACTCCATTGCTCATAATTCCCCGCAAGCATGCTTACTGGTTATGCTGGCTAGGTAAACTGGGAAGCTGAAATCTAAAATAGCAAATTTTTACATCTTTAAGCATTTAGAGAATGAAGAGAGTTCAGTCTTAAGTGATTATCAGTTTTGTCCTTCTGTACTTTTGTGGGTGAATCAACCATCCGTGCCTCTGAACGGAGCTGTAGTGTGGGAGGGAAGGTCGTGTTCTCATTGAGAATGTTTCTGTCTAATAATTGCCAGCTGTTTGCTTCTATCCAGGCCAGAGTTAAAGACTGTTCAGCAGTGGGTGGGCAGGAATCCATGCAGTATTCAAAGAAGTTACATAACTCTAGGAAACTTGAACTAATTTGTTTAGCCAGTATTGTGAAGATAATAAAATTTTGCTAGAATTTTGTACAGAGCGTACTTTAATGAAGCTGGATCTTCAGCTATAACAGGGATTCCCTAACTTTTTAGCACTCTGTCGCCACCAGGAATTGGGTTTTCTTGGTGATCACACCACACTTATGGAATCAGTTGCCTTCCAAGACTTGTCTGGCCCCGACTCTGCAAGCCTTTTAAGAAACAGCTCAAGACCTGGCTGTTCAGACTCGCTTTCCCGGACGATTGTTCATCATCCCACTGATCTGGTTCTTGCATTTTAATCCACCTCTGTCTGCCTTTTCTTGTGTGTTAATTTAGATTTATCATCATTGTTTTGTTGTACGATTTAATTATGATTGATTTGTTGATTTTTATACTTAGTTATATATTGTATAATGTATTATTTATTGTACTGTCTATGTTTAATTTTTTGCAAACTGCCCAGAGTGACCTTTGGTCAGGTGGTAGGGAATATAAATCAAATCAAATCAAATCAAATCAAATCAAATCAAATAAATAAATAAATAAATAAATAATGCCTCTACCCCTTCAGAGGAGTTCAACACAGGCATCTCCCCATTAGACTTGTATGGGAGTGGGTGATGTCGAGAGGAGAGCAGAAAACTGGCAAGAAAGGTTTAGGAAGGGATGAGGGGAGCCTCTATTGGATATGGATCAAAGAGGGGAAAGAAAGAGGAGGAACAGCTTTAGGGTGCTATCCCATGACTGCTTAAATCCAGATCTAACTTACAGAAAAACCGCCTCCAAAAATCGTGTCCTCACGCGCTGTGGGCTTTTAAAAATAACAAAACGGCAACGCCCACAAAGGGCTCTATCACACGTCCTTTAAAATGCTGATTAAATTTTAAGATAAAGCATTTCCATTAATCTTGTCCCCACAGCTACTGCACTTTAAAAAAAAAACGGTTATGTCCCCTTAGCAAGTTTTCCAAGAACTATCGGAGAAGTTGGGCATTTTTTGCTCCGGTAAAAAATGTGAGCTAGAAGTATGTGGGAAATCGCATATGATTCAGTTTTCTGCTCCCCCACCCCACCCAGTGCTGACCAGCTTGTTCTGTGGCTGGTCGGCACTTTTTAATTTTTTTAAAAAAATCCCCCCCCCACCCAGTGCTGAGCAGCTGGCCTTCGAGCTGTCAGCGCTGTTTTTTTCCTAGCGCCACCTGCTGGCCCTGAGGCTAGTCAGTGCTTTTAAAAAAATCCTTGTACATGGGAACAGAGATCCCACATCTTCAGTCATGTGACCAAGAAAGAAGAAAAGCCGGACTTACACAACATCCGGATCTTCCCCCAGGTGAGATAGCGGCCTTAGAGTCTCACCTCTCTCCATACTTGGTTTCCCTGCAGAGCAAGGTCTTGGGCAAAACTTATTTTCCAACAAAGTCCATAGACAAATGTTATCAACATTTTATTGTATGTTTATAACAAAACTTACACAAGCAAACAGAACTCCCATCCTGGTATCCTATCCAATTAATCAGAAAGCAAACCCATTGGCTCACTTCATCCCAAAACGGGAAAGATTCATTCACAGAATTTCCAAGACCTTAGGAAGGCTACGTGGATTGGTTACTGAATTGTAACCTTTCAAG
>JAHTLZ010000195.1:13196309-13215374 GCA_023846285.1 Phrynocephalus versicolor
CCTTAGGAAGGCTACGTGGATTGGTTACTGAATTGTAACCTTTCAAGCCTCCCAATTCTTGCATAGCGTCCATAAAGCTTTCTTTGACACTTTCTTGTCAGTCAATTTCCAATAAAACAGAAGCTTTGGAATTTCCAAGGTTATTGTAAGCCTGGAGTGTGAAGTAATATTTTGTCTGATCTGTCAGAATTGGAAAATTACATTGAAAAAGTTGCTGGCTTCTTCTGGCATGCATGCATGTAATATTTTTCCCAGAAAATCTGAAAATGTAAAGGAAAATGCTTGTTAAGAGTTAAGCAGTGTGTTGTATAAAGGATAAATCAAATCTTTTCACCATCTGATGGCTGGGCATATAATATTTGTAATATATAGAAGGCTCCTTCCTATTCAGTATATCTAGGGGCCTTTTTTTGCTTGCTTGTTTATATTCCCTTCAGTATCAGCATCACAAGTGCCAAGTCTGAACGGTGATATAATTGCATGGCACCACTCTCGTCACGACCACTTCTCTAACTGGGTAGCATCATTCACATCAGGCAGTGGTGAGAGAGATAGGGTAGCAACAAGAGCTCTGGGTCTAAATAGTTTAGGATATAAAGACTGTTAAGTGTCACACGCGTGTGATTAGAAGAGAAAAGCGCTTCACTAACAAAAGCTGTTAAATGTTACAGCAGGAGCTTCACCACATTTCGAGGATTACCCAAATTAAGACACAAAAACAATTGAAATTAATTTTATTAACCAAGTAACTAGAGGTGGGCACAAAACAGGGAGGTGCTGGCTGGGGGAGCTCTTTCCCCCACCCCAAAGTGGCTGGGTGGAAGATTAAGCCGCTCTTTCCCCCAGCCACAGTTGCACAAGCACCACACACACACACACACACACACACACACACTACACACAAAACAAATAATGAAGCAACAATGCACCGAAATGAATTTTTTCTAAAAAAAAAATCATTTAAAACAGAACAAAACGAACCAAACCCTAAAACGGACCGAACCAAAACAAATTGCCAATTTTGGGGGGTCGTGCCCATCTCTACAGAAAACCCATGGTTCGGGTTCATCTGTTTCAGGGCCATCCTTGGTTCAGCTCGGTTCAGGTTCATACTAATAAAAACAAATCATATGAACCCGAACCGAACTGAACCGGTTCAGGTCTAACTTTCCAGGAGGCGGTGGCAGCAGCAGCAGGGGGGGATCCTGGCCCCAGCAGCAGGGGCTTTTTGAGGTGCTGGCTTAGGGCCAGTGCCTCATCTTCCCCCCTTCAAGCGCTGACCGTGTGGAACCTGGGGCCGGGTTGGAGCTCCTTTTTGCTTTTGTTTTTGTTTTTGTTTTGTTTTTTAAAATGCTGACCATGTGGCCAGGTCGGCACTCATTTTATTTTATTTTTTTGTTTTACAGCGCCACCTGCACAGCTCCTGGGGCCGGGCCAGCGCTGTTTCCTTTTTTTCTTTATTTTAGAGCACCGACCCAGCCACCCCTGGTGGTGCTCCTTTTTTTAAATTTTTAAATTTATTTTTGGGGGGTTAAAATCCCCAGAGGGGGCTTTCTGAGGTGGTGGCTTGGGGCCAGAGCCTTGGGGTTTTTTTTTAAAGGTCCAACCGCACGGCCCCAGGGGCCAGGTCTTTTTTAAATTTTATTTTCTTTATTTTTAGAGCACCGACCCAGCCACCCCTGGGGCCGGGTCGGGGCTCCTTTTTTATTATTTTATTTTATTTTATTTTATTTGGGAGGGTGGTTAAATGTCCCCAGCCGGGTGTTTTTTGAGGCGCTGGCTTAGGGCCAGCACCTCTACAGGCCTACCTTCCCCGCCCGGACCAGGAGGACTGCGGCAAGGACAAGGTGGGGGGGGGGGGACAAAAAACAAAGCAAACAAAATGGAAATTTCCGTTTTGTTTCATTTCATTTTTCTTTGATGGGTTGGTTTGTTATTCGTTTCCTTAGCTAACAAAATGAATAATGAATAATGAAATGAATTAAAAGTTCATTTTGTGCCCATAAATATAAGTAACTAACATTTCCAACAAAAATAGACTTACTGTTCTGTTAAAAAGTAGTTTGTTCTGCGTGGGCCATACAAGTTTGTGTGTCTTTCATGCCACCATCGGCATGTTATTTCCTCAGGATTTTGTGCTGCACAATCTAATTTTTGGGGAACTTCAGGTGGATCTTTGCAAAAACAGAAAAAAAGCAAAAGAAACAAAGATTGTTTAATAATTGTTAACCTGCATTGCACATTACACAAATGCAGCCATATATTTTCTGGCAAGAGTTTCACATACTAGTTCTGCTCAAACCCAAGTAATTCATCTACTCTACAGCAGTGGTTCCCAATCTGATTAACCAGATGTTCATGGATTGCCCTTCCTGGAAACCTCTGCAAGCACGGGTGGTATTGAAGTCTTATGGGAACTGTGGTCCAAGAACACCTGGGTAACCCAAGCCTTGGGCACCATTGATTTACAGCACTCACAAGTAACTAAGTAGATGGCACCCAAGAAAAAGCAAGTCTGCTGGTTGGCGAGCTCTGCTGTTGAAACCCATTAGCTGGAGCTGGTCCATGTTTGCCTGAGATGGGAAAGGGAACTCTATCTATTTCGAACAAGAAGCAACTCTTGAACATATAAGTACCTGGTTGATAAGCCAGAGATTGGGAGCAGTTCCCTCTGACAGAGGTTGGACTTGATGCTCTATAGCAGTGGTGGTGAACCTTTGGCATTCCAGATGTTTTGGACTACAACTCCCCCAGTCCTTGGTCATTGGCAGTCTAGGCTTTGGAATATGTGGAGTGCTGAAGGTTCACCACCATTGATCTATAGGGTCACTTCCAGCTCTTCAGTTCAATGATGATGATGATGATGATGATGACGACGACGACGACGACGACAACAACAACAACAACAACAACAACAACAACAACAACAACAACAACAACAACGATGAATCTGCTTAAAAATTCAGGCAGTGGTCTACCAAATGTGTCATGTATCTGCCTTTAAGGCAACCCTGGTTTGCCAGTTGGTAGTTTCCATTAAAGCAGACCTGCTGAATGATGACACAATGCTTATGTAAATTATACTGATTAAACAGGTCCAGTACATCTGGGATTGACAAAAGAATGTACAGTAGGTCCTAATACTGTATAATATTTATGCAGCTTCAAATAAGCTAGAGAAACTGTGTATGCAAAAATGTGTTTGCTGAATTTACAAATGGGGCACAATTATTATTAGGAAAACAAGAAATAAAACAAAATCAGAATAGACTCTTCATATAGCTCCAAGCCTCTTAATATAGCTCCAGATGCTGGCTTAAATATTGCATCAAAGATATTTCAGTGGCAACTCAAACTATAAGGATTTTACTCTGGAGGATATATGAAATTGTGCATTGCATTCACACAAAGAATATATCAAACTCAAATTGAACGAGTTCTTACCCCTGCCTCCAACTGGTCTCATAACTGGTATCACAACATGCACCACACTTGGTGCTCTTGAATTCATGCGATTTTAGTAGCTAAGAGACCTAAGTTATTCACCAAACTCTCTCTCTCTCTCTCTCTCTCTCTCTCTCTCTCTCTCTCTCTTGCAAAGCTAGGCTTTCTTGGGATGGAGCCATTAGAGGAGGCTGACTGTCAGTGGTAACAAAACAGAAGCCAAGCCTGATCTCCAACCTGGACAAGTTTACTTTTTCTTCCTGGGGTTTGCAGCCCTCGCTACAAAAGTGATCATCATTCGACATACTTACAGCCCACAAACAGAACCGTGCCATAAATGGATTCACTGGAATCTTGGGTGGTCCCAGCCAGGCACCAAGCATTAAATCCACCTGCTGGCGAAAGAGCAACCTTTTCTGCGTGGAGTGACATGCTCTGTCCTGTGAGATTCTCAGTCCAACAACGCCCTGTTCGGCATCCACCATAATCTATAGTATTCAGGTTTTCTCCATGCCTCCACACACAGCAGAAAGTCACATCGGTACCTACGGGTACCACCCTGTCTATAGGATACATTCCGGATTCTTTTCCTGAAAGGGCAAAGGGGGCAGAAGTTAAGAGAGAGAAGATCTGAAACATCTTCCCATTCTCCTATTTCAGGGGAGCAATTTGCCTCCAGATACCTCCAGATATGAATTCTGAAGATACCTTGGACAGCCATGGATGTATTACTGAATATGAATAAATAATAGACATTCTCAATACCATAAGGAGAGGAACACTGTAATAGTTTGGTCACATAGTGTATAACAACGAATACCATCTGCTGAAGGTTATGCTTCAAGGAAAAATAGATGGGAAGTGTGGCCCGGGGCGCAGAAGAACATTCTGGTTTAAGAATTTAAGCCAGTGGTTCGCAGTAAGCACAGTTCCTCTGTTTAGAATAACTTTGGATAATAACAAGATTATGCTACTGATCATCAACATTCTATGAGGATATGGCACTTGAAGAAGAATAAGATACCTCCAGGGTGCAATTCCCTAGGAGGGAATGTGACAAATATTGTACCATTTAAATAATAATAATAATAATAAAATTATTATTATTATTCCTAGGAGGGAATGTGACAAATATTGTACCATTTAAATGTTTGTTCTCTCAGGCATTCCCACAGATTGGCTCACAGCTACAGTGTACATATTTTCTGACCTAGCTTTGACCTTGTTCCACCTGCCTTATAAATGTACAAATGTATACATGTGTAATTTTAATATAACATTTTTAATTTAGATGTTACTATTATTTTATTTGTATTTTCCTAGTACAATAGGACCCCGGTATCCACTGGGGACTGGTTCCAGACCTTCTTGTGGATAATAAAAATCATGGATAAGAGGGAACACCTGCCTACCCACCTCCAAACTGCTGTTTCCTGACAGTAGCTTGCTTTATGATTGCTGTTTTGAGACAGTAGCTTGCTTTATGGCTGCTGTTTGTAATAGTAGCTTGCTTTACAGATGCTATTTGTGACAATAGCTTGCTTTACAGCTGCTGAATTATTTATTTATTTTTCCTCTGCCAACCATGGATAACTGAATCAGTGGATAATGAATCAGTGGATACGGGGGTCTTACTGTAATGGATTTGCTTTGTTGTTGTTTATTTGTTTTATTTATTCTGTTTGTATTTATTTTACTGTTGTATACTGCCCAGAGTGGTATTGTTACCAGACGGGCAGTCTAGAAATCAAATAAATAAATAAATAAATAAATAACCCTGCCTCAAAGAATGACATTCATATCTATATGTAAACCATGCCAGGAACCCTCTCCAGGCATTGCATCCTGGAAGGAGGAAGCATTGCAGCCATTATGGCAAGGGGTAATTCATTAAGTCTTTGGCCCAGTGTTCTCCTCTCTCCCTTGTTGTTAATCAGAGCTCTGTGCACACATTGCAAACGTTTGAATAGTTGCCCGTAAGCATGGTTGGTTGAACATACTTACAACACTTCCATGATTGACAACTTTGCCTTTATTCCTTGTCATGTGTCAGTTGCATGATTTGGAGCACAACAGGGAATCCAAACAGTGACTCTTTAATTAGGGGCAACTCACTGCTGCAATGTATGGTGGTTTGCTTATGCTAGTGCATATCTACAGACTGTCAGTGTAATAATGTGATGAAAGACTATTGGGTGCCCACCCCAAGTTTGTTCTCAGCAACGTTTTCTCACCTGGTATCTTTCCAGACTCACTCCATCCACTGCACACCCCACTCTCTAGCAGACAGCAACGAATCTTGACATAGTGATCAGTGCAATTGAAAGGCAGGTCTGATGTCCATGTCCAGTGGAGGAGTTGATCAATACCAATTAACTTAGACTGAATTAGCTCCTGAAAGGGAGGTCAAATATTTTTTATAAAACTAAATGCTTAAGGAGTGATCTGAACATTTTTTGCTCCCAGGTTGCCAATACAGTTACGAAATGTGCTTTCTTATTTTGCACATCCGCACTGAGTGGGCTGAATAAAGCTTCAATGGGCCAAAACATGTTCTCTAGCATCCTTAGGGACACTCACATACACTCCACAGTCCACACACTCCACAATAGTTTCAATTAGACATGGGCACTTCATATTCATATCCGTGGGAACACAAATACGCATAGCAGCACCACAGGGGTCATGGAGGTCCATTCCCTTCCCCCAGAACTGGACGATCCACTCAATGATCTCCACATATTGCTGGGGTCCTTGTTATTGTTGTCATGCCAATCACAGAAGGAGACCAGCTGGAGGCAGGACGACTGCATGGGGAAGCAGGAAAGCCAGATGGACTCCTTCAGCAATCAGAGTGACAACAGTGAAAGACCACCAGGTCTACATAGAGGCCCCAGTGCATGGAATGACGAGTTCTGAAGGAAGAAAATGGACCTTCATGACACCTATGGTGCTGCTTTTCATATTTGTATCCCTACCAGAGAGACAAATACGAAGTGCCCATATCTCATTTTACCATATTTACCCATCTATAAGACCCCCCCCACACACTATGTACAAGACACACACACCCTGCCACTTTTTGAACCCCAAATTAATAAAATGAGCAAATCCTGGTGGAAAGGAAAGGAAATAATGGGGGGAGGGAGGAGAACCCACACTAATGCCCTGCCCCACTCTGGAATCCCCACCACTTCCAAATATGCTTTGTTAACAACATATTTTACAAAAACATATTTTATAAAAATGGCTTTTGGGACATTGCAGGCCAGAAGGAATGCTACATTTTTTAAAGAAATTGTTTTTGGAAGCCAAGCATTTGGACCTTGTAAGAGTAGATATAACCCTCCTATGCCCTGCGATGAGTGTGTGTGTGTGGTTCCTGAGATAATTCGTTGCTCCGGAATCAAAATGGCAGAAATACATGCAACGGTAAAGCTGAAAGAGATGGAGCCATAGTTAAAAAGATTTCCAGGTGGGCTAAGACATCTTGTCGCTGTTGTCTTTCTCAAGGATGCATCTAGTGAAGTGAAAAATCACCTTCCTTCCTCTTCCTCCATGGAAGTTGACTGCTTATTTTTTTTCTCTTAAGAGCGTAAGGTAGCCACACATGTCCTTCTATGGACAGGAGCCACTTCTAAAGGCTTCTACGATTAAGCATAGTGTTCCTTATCACTTGCAAGAGCACAAACATTCTATTTTTATCTAAGTGTGGGCTTTCAGGTTAGGTCAGGCATGTTCAAACTTTGGCCCTCCTGATGTTTTGGACCACAACTCCCAGAATTCTAAGCTTAGATTGCCAGTGGCAAAGGACTGTGGGAGTTGCGGTCCAAAACATCTAGAGGGCCAAAGTTTGCGCATGCCTGGTTTAGGTGTTCTGATTCAATAGCTATAACATTGCCATGCTGCAATCTATTAGTGTAAGTACCAAACATTCTTATATTAGCCAGAAGAGGGAGGAAAAATCTGAGGTAAACCGGAACACTCTCCTTTCTCCTTGTACAGCCAAGAGGGCAAGGACATGCCTCAGAAATTCAAAATGCATGGAACAAAAACATGCTAGGATAGCAGAAAGAGAGGCAACTTACTAGTGCTGCTTCCTTCAGGGGGGTTTTATGCAGGACTTGAATTTCCCAGGTGGCCTCCATTTCATTTGGAAAGGCTGAACCACCATCGTACCACTCCACTTCCAGGGTGTCAGATATATATTCAGCTGTCAAGGTGTGGATTTGTGGAGTAGGAGGAACAAGTGCTGAATGGGATATGGAAGGAAGAATGAAGGAAGAACGAAAACTTAAAACAGAGCTCTTCTGAATCTTATTGCTACATCTTCCAGCCCTAAACAGATGCAACACTCCCTGTTCAATTTTTATAAGATCTTTATTCCTATTAATATGTCCATGCAAGTGGCTTTTTATCACAAGGAGAGCTTCTTCTCCCCAGTCAAAGCAAGTGTAAAGAAACGGAACCTTCCAAAGAGTAAAAGTAGGTGGCCTTTAAAACTCCAATTTCTAGATTTGTTTTGTATGGCATTTATCAAAACACTTTAGATAGCACATTTAGTGCTGGTGTAGGACAGAAGTGACTGCAGTACATGAAGTCCTATAAAAAGATCAGCATGTTCTGTTACATTTTTACTCCACTTCTCTGAATTAGAGATGGGCACAACTCAGAAAAAAATTTTCGTTTTCGTTTTCGGCTAGGGGCCGTTTCGTTTCGTTTCCGTTTTCGTGAGCTATTTTCAAAATTTTTCGTTTTCGTTTTGTTACGTAACGAAAATGAAAAACCGAAAACGAAAACGAAAAATTTTTCGTTTCTCCCCATTTAGCTCCATTATGTGTTTTTCCAGTAACGAAAAACGAAATTTGGCTCAAAATTAGTCGTTTCGTTTCCGTTTTCGGTCCATTTTTGAACCGTTTTTCGTTTTCGTTTCGTTACGTGACGAAAACGAAAAAACGAAAACGAAAACGAAAATACTGCTAAGTCGTGCCCATCTCTACTCTGAATGCTTAAAGTAGCTTACAACTTCATTTTTACTTGGGGGTGAGAAAAGGGGAGTGATGTTTCATGGCAAGCTGTGCTGGCTGGGGTTTCTGGGAACTGCAGTCCAAGAGCACCTGGGTTATCCAAGATTGGAAACCACTGCAGGAGGGTGTCCACATAAATCGGGCATGTCCAAACTTCAGCCCTCCAGATGTTTTGGACAGCGACTCCCACAGTTCTTTGCCATTGACTATCGAAGCTTAGAATTCTGGGAGTTGTGGTCCAAACCATCAGGCGGGCCGAAGTTTAGACATGCCTCACATAAAGCAAGAAAAGCACTTATCTTATTATTCGGTTTGCTGTCGGTGTGGTTTGGTTTGCCTTATTTTCTGGGTGCTACACATTTTTAGAAAGAGTGATCCACAACTTCAGCTTTCCCGTCTAGTTGTGGCTTGAGACAGAGTGCAAGTCAGTCACAGTTGCAAACAAATAGCAGGGTTTATCAAATCTCACCAACCTGCCGCCTGAGTAGCCAAGTGGTCCAGATGATGATGGAAACAGATGGCTGCCAATAAACAACATGGAATCTGCTTGATCCACATTCTCTTACTGTTTATTGTGTAGAGGAGGTCACCTTTCGAGAACACCTTCTAATGATTAAAATAAACAGAAACTGTAATGGCAAATGGCAAACAATATCTTTGGCTTATAATTTTTATGATGCCGGTGACGCCAGGCTCATGATATTAGTGGCATGGGTTCATGCATGTGTTGACAGCAAAATTTGTGTGCCCCCCCCAAAGGAATCTATAAGAAGATTCCTTTTGTAGGAGCCTTGTGGCACAGTGGTTAAATGTCTGTACTGCAGCTATAACTGTGCTCACGAACTGGGGTTCAACCCCAGGTAGCAGGCTCAAGGTTCATTCAGCCTTCCATCCTTCTGAGGTCAGTAAAATGAGTATTCAGCTTGCTGGAAGGCAATGTGTAGCCTGCAGACTATAATTAAAAACTGTAAACCGCCCAGAGACTACTTGAATTGGTATGGGGCAGTATATAAGCAGAACACTTTTCTTTTTTTTCTTTTTTTTTCTTTTTTCTTTTTTGCTTTATAATTACACAAGCCATCAAGTTGATTCAAATTATGGCCAGTTTGGCCACCCTTTCCAGATGTTACAGGTCCATAGAAGTAATTTACCACTAATTTCTTCTGAGGGGTGTGTGTGCTGCAATCTGACTATGCAGCTTTCCCAAGGTTACAAGGTTGGCTCTTCTCTTACAAGACACGGGGCAGACTTGAAAACCCACTCTCTCACTTCACAGCCAGGCACTCCTGGCTTGTCCTGAGATGCCAATGTAGCTGTCACTTGGGTGTCAGAATTTAGGCAGCATGACTCTGCCTGCTATTATTTGCTCCTCTTCTCCCTGATATACCAATCCCACATGACTCAAACTTAATTAAACAGAACAGCTGCTGAAGGTAAAATGTCTGGTTATTGCTCTCTGTGTCAAGACCCTCTTGCCCCCCCACCCCAATTGATGCCTAAGGTTTTCCCCTCCACATGCATGCTAGTCGTATCTGACTCTAAGGGCGGTGCTCATCTCTCTTTTCAAGCCAAACAGCCAGTGTTGTGCAAGTCCATGGCCATGTGGCCAGCATGGCTGAACACATTTCTGTGCACAGAACACTGTTTTACCTTCCCGCTTTTTACAGTGGTACCTATTTATCTACTTGCATTTACAAGCTTTCAAACTGCTAGGTTGGCAGGAGCTGGGGTTAACAGCGGGAGCTCACTCCGCTGCGTGGCAGCCAGGATTCGAACTGCCGAGCTGCCGACTTTGCAGCTGACTGTTTCAGCGCTCTAGTCCGCTGAGCCACCAAGCCCCTTCCACTGATGCCTATGCTGCCCCTAAGTTTCTACCTGTTCCAGACAGTGGTGCACCATGTGGCACCTTCAAGTTCTGGATGCAGACCTGTCATAGTTTCCTCTCAAGTCAATGGGGTTTTCCTTGAATAAATTCTCAAAAGGTTGCTGAAGGAAAGGCAAGCTGAATAAAAGCAAGAAAAGCAATAATGTGCTGTCAGAGGCATTCTGATTTGTGACATCCCTTTCCAGTTCTATTGCAAGTACACATTTGGTATTGGAATTTGAATGCAAATGCATATTTTAATAAAACATGGGCACCTGGTACTGAAAAATCATACTTTTATAAAGAAAGGAAATGTAGGAAATGTGAGTAAAAAATCTGAGCAGCAACACATGTAAACAAAGGCACTCTGTCATTACACATTTGATCACTTATAAAACTTCTGGTGAAGAATTAAAAAGAGTGAGACTTACAATTCTGGAGAGCTAAGCTAGAGCAAATCCACTGCTGGGTACCACCTGTGTTGTGTTTCATTCACAAGGTAACAGGCGATGAATAACTGGAACAGGTATTATTGGTCTGAGTCCAGAAAGAAACTATTACTGCTGTTAACACTGGGGGGTTCCAAGCATCTAGTCCACCTTTTAAAGGGCATGGGGCAATTTGTTCCTCTGCTGTCATTTGTTCTGCCGACAGCTGTGATGCAATAGCAGCAGGATCAAAAACAAAATATTCTGATCCTCTGCCCTCCGCCCAGAATTTCCTCACGGGGAAGTGATTAAGTGGACACAACAATTTCCTCAAAAAAAATGCACTTGACGTCTATATTCAAGGAAGCAGTGACTGACGATGAATCCTAAATCAGAAATAGTGCAGATCTTATGGGAAAAGTTGGAGTATGCGGGAAAGGGATATTTCTTCTTCTTCTTCTTCTTCTTCTTCTTCTTCTTCTTCTTCTTCTTCTTCTTCTTCTTCTTCTTCTTCTTCTTCTTCACAACAACAACAACAACAACAACAACAAGAATACAAATATTAAAGCATTACTTTATTTGCTATTATTAGTTGCTTATACTTTCTATTTTGCTAAATTCTAACAAACAAACAAACAAACAAACAAACATTTAAAATAGTCTAGTAAATTAGACTTAGAAGGGCAGAACTAAAAGAATTTGAAAAGATAATCAAGTGTCAAGATGTGTCACTGGAAACAATGGCCAATACCATCCATGCTAACATATATCCAGTCACCATATATGGGTGTGAAAGCTAGCCATGAAAGAAATTAAAATTATTTTTAAATTAAATTTAATTTAATGTTTTAAAATGTGTTTATTTATTTATTTATTTATTATTTTTAAGTTTATATACTGCACCTATTTTCCCATGGGGAACTCTGGGCGGTTTACAAACAGGGCAATACAAACAAACTGGAGGAAATCAAGGCAAGTCTCCCTGGAGGCAAAAATGTTGAAACTGAGGCTGTCCTACCTTGGGCACATAGTGAGAAGTTAGGATTGTTTGGAAAAGACAATAATGCTGGGAAAGGTTGAAGGCAGCAGGATAAAAAGGAATGTCAACTACAAGGCAGATTGACTCCCTAAGGGAAGCTATAGGGTTGCGTTTGCCAGAGTTGAGCTGGACTTCTGAGGACAGAAATTTTTGAGACCACTTGTTTATGGGGTCATCATAAGTCAGAGGTGGCGTGATGGCACACAGCCGCCACCAAAGCTTCAGGAATGTGCATCACGGCCATCTAGACTTCTGGCAAGCCACTCCAGTATTCCTGCCAAGAAAAACTCCATGGACATGGGTCACGAAGAGTCGGCTAAGACTGTAATGACACAGCAAAACAATAGAAACCCCTTTCATTGGGAAATACTGCATAACTTTTTAGGGAACTGAAGGACACATTTCTCCTTTTTAAAAGAGAAATCTAGTGAAATGTACCTTCCTATTTTTTCTTCCTAGGGAAAAAAAGGGCGAGGAATTTCAAAACATTATAAATCAAATCCATTTTATTCTCCCAATTTGTGCTCTTCAAAAGTAACCTCTGGATATTGTGACCTTGCATCCCATGATCCATAGCCAGTATTTTTAAGTACACTGGACCTTTGTATAACAAATGGTTTGTATAACATAAAATTTGTACAACATAAAAAAAATCTGGAGATAGGGGAAATTTGCTTAACATAATCACCTATGGGGCGAATCTGTACAACATAAAAATGGGATCACTCTGTTTTTAATGCATTCTTATGGGAAATTTGTATAAAGGAAAATTTGCTTAACATAATTTCATTTGGAACAAATTAATTCCTTTGTACAAGGTACCACTGTAAGTAGTATATATATGTAACACAATGGTTTACATAATTGTTGTTATTATGTGTAGTGACAGCTACTTTTAGGCATAACAAGTAGTGTTGTCTAGTTTTGTCGAAACGTTATCTAGTTGTGTTGTCTAGTTTTGTTGAAACGTTTTAAAAGAAATGTGGAGGTATTTTTCAGGACATTATGGCAAACGTTTTTCTTATTTTATGCTATTCTGCAATGCAGCAAGAAAGATAATGAACTTGTATTATCTTCTATAGTTTATAAACACAGTCTTTGCAATGTACAATATCAAAATGGATCAGTCAATGAAGCTAGAAAGCACTGTTAATAGCACAATAAACCATTGCTATACAAGTATTTCTGTAAATACTTGCAATGTGCGGTGTCAAAACTCAGCAATAAGGAAAACCACAGAGTACTGTGTTAAAAACACACTATGGCAAAAAAAGCACCATCAAAGCAACTAATAGAGCCCACGATGTTGCAAACCCTGGTCTCAGCAAGCCTGAGCAGTGATGAGATCTGCTGACAGTGGCATTTTGCCAATATCTGAGGGCAAAACGTATTTCAGAAAATTCCAGTTGCCGTATAAATTTACTCTAATTTGTTTTACTGTTAATTTGAGCAGGACAGCAATGGAACCAATGACACAGAGCAGTATAGCACTAGAACCTCAAGAGGTGGTGAGTGCTCCAAAAATGGAGGCATTCAAGAATAATTTGGACAAACACCTGGCAGAGATCCTTTGATTTGATTTGCATGGAGCAGGGGGTTGGACTTGATGGCCTGACTGATAAGCCCCTTCCAATTTCACTTTCCTATGATTCTATGATCATGTTGCACCTAGAACTCCATATGCAGCTGATAGCATAGTAAATAATAAATTGTCAAGGTCTGGAGTCTCTCAGCTAATTAATGTACATATTTGTTGGCTTTCAATGCACGTTGCCTGTTAACACTGTCACAATGCATATCCTGTTTATTCAAAGTGATTACACCCTGTCAACATCACCCCACCCCATTTCCCAGTACTGTACCTTTCCAAATCCTGGTAATCTAGTTTCCTACCACAAGCACAGACATACAGACATCCCAACAAGCCTTTATGTGCTTCTGGGTTGCCATTAATAGCTGTAAATGGAGAGAGTTTCATTTAGTTTACATCTTTTCTTCATGGAGATTATACTGTTAATCCTTGAGCCCAAATTCAGTTGCTAGTCTCAACTAGAGTAGACTGACTCACCCAATGGTTTTATTTCACTGTTGGCCTATGTGGAAGTCAGGACTTTAGGGGGTGCGGCCGAAGTAGCACACTCTGCTCAGTACTGCCTCCCTCTAGCACAGGCCTCCAGTCGTCCTCTCACGGACCATTGACCTGTACCCCTTTAGTCTCGGGTATCGCTGCCACCATTCAGGGTATCCTAGTTCAACTACTGAGTTCCAAACCAGATGTAACGTGGCAAAAATTAAAATGTGTGTTTTATTGAATACAGAAAGATGTTGAAATCAGGTTCACTTGCATTCAGTTACTGTAAAGTTACACAAAGCAGTTCCCTCAAATACGGATGTAATTCCCTCACTCAAACGTGACAGTTCCCTAACTGCTCTGTCTCTTCTTCAGTGCCTTAACAAAGTGTGCAGCTCCCCAATCTCTAGCCCAGTGGTTCTTAACCTGTGGGTCCCCAGATGTTCCTGGACTGCAACTCCCAGAAATCCTGGCCAGCTCAGCTAGTGATGAAGACTTCTGGGAGTTGCAGTCCAGAAACATCTGGGGATCCACACATTGAGAACCATTGCTCTAGCTTATCTCTTCCCTATCTCTCAGGATGGTTGTTCCCTAACTGAATCTTTCTCACTCAGGTGGAGCTATTTAAGCACTAGGGCTCCGCCTCCACATTCCATATTTGGACATAGGCATTAACTCTTTTCCTTCTCCTGCACAGTAATATACACAGTAAAAGGGTGAACGCTACAGCCTACCATTCAATAATTGGTCTCTACTCTAGTTCAGGCTAAGATTATTTATTGTAGACATCAATTCCCTTTATGAAGAACTGGATGTCTCTTGGAAGAACGCTAAAGAGAATTATTGATATTTTGTTTATTTATTTAAAATATTTTACCCCTTCTTAAAAAGGACTTGATGGCTTACATCAGTAGAAGGCAATGTTCAAAAGCTAAAAACAGTAAGCATACGAAAATGACAAAAGAATCAAACAAATATCACAGAAATAGCAAACAAAATTATTGATATTGTTGAAAAGTTCCTAATTCAATTTCCTTGAATTTTCTTCCTTAGTCCATGATTTTAAGGATGTAATCAGAAGACAAAATAGCCCTCTTTTTTCAAAAGCAGAAGATTATAATGTGATGACCATAGCTTAGAATACTACAAAACAGTATTTGCTCTATTTTTAAGCTGAAGTTATTAACATAACTTTATCCTTCAAATGGTTCATTATGTTTTGCCCTTGTTTCTTTTTGCAGGACATAGAAGCCCCCCCCCCAAAAAAAAGTGAGATTGTGAAAACATTTTGGCAACTTTTATGCAACAACAGCTCTATGTTGGCTGATCTTCCCACTTGAATCGTATTTGTCATGAATGAAGACAAGGTTTTCTTTTTTAGATTCTGCAGCTAGCAAGTCATAATGGATCGTATTGGGCATGAATGAAGGCATGAATGAAGGTTTTCTTGTTCAGATTCTGCAGCTAGCAAGTCATACTGTTTTTAGTCATGTTAAAAATCTCAAAGATCTTTCTGTCTGGTAAAAACCCATCAGACTTCGCTCTTTTCTGGATTTTAATCAGTTTCCTGATCATGTGAGCATTTTTTTTTGCTGCTCTGCTTGTACCATGAGTTGATTCAATTGTTCACCTCTCTTTTCAAATAAACCTAAGTTGAAATCTTTGACTCCATCTTGAACAACTGCTTTCGATGTTTCCTACCTAACAGCAAAATGCTGGACCTCTTCGTTGTAAAAGCAACCACTCATTAAAGTCCAAACCAAAGTTGTTATAAAAGCACCCACTCATTAAAGTCCAAACCAGGGTACTTCAAGGGCCAGATTCAGGGGAGTGGTATCAGGAGACAGATATCTAGTCTTGTGCGCTCCCAGATGCATTTGGTGGGGCCACTGTGAGATACAGGAAGCTGGACTAAATGGGCCTTTGGCCTGATCCAACATGGCTCTTCTTATGTTCTTATGCTCCTTTGTTCTTATGTTCTTATGCTCCAGGTAGAGATTACTCAGAAGGGATTTTCCATTTCCTTCTTCTGGAGGTGCTCTGGGACTGTGAAGCTTGCCCATTAGGCCGCACAGCCCGACTCTTTGGGAAAGGCACAATGGGGAACTGAACTCCCAAACTCTGACTCCACAACCAGAAACCACAGAACCATCTAGCCAGTGGGAGCCTGCAATTTTATGGAATAAAAATATTTGTAAACAGCAAGTAACTATTAATTCAATCCTGCACCTGATTTTCATCAATATTTTTTATTAATGACTTGGGTGAGGGAGTGCAAGGAATAGTTATCAAATTTGCAGTTGACACACATTGGGTGGAATTGCTAATATACTGGAAGGGAGGAACATTTTTTTAAAAAATCTGGTTAGTCTTGAGCACTGGGCTGAAAGCAACAGAATGAACATTAACAGTGAAAAAACCAAATAAACAGTTACAATATGGGGGATACCTGGCTCAATAATATGGCGAATGAGAAGGATCTTGGGATTATAGCAAATCAGAAGCTGAATATGAGCCAACCGTGTGACATGACTGCAAAAAAGGCAAATGCTATATTAGGATGCATTAACAAAAGCATAACACTGTATCCAGATCCTATGCGGTACTCGCCCCTTTTACTTGGCTCTGGTTAGGCCTCATCTAGAGTGCAGTGCCCAAATTCTGGACACTACACGTTAAGGAGGACCACAACACACTGGAACAAGTTCTCAGGAGGGCAACAAGGAGAAAGACAGAAAGAAATGGGTATGTTTAGCCTTCAGAAAAAAAGACTGAGGGGTGTGTGTGAGATGATATCACTTTTCAAATACTTGAAAGGCTATCAAGGGGCAGAATTTGTTCTTGATCACCCAAGAGTTCAGGATATATAAAAATGTGTCCGAACTACAAGAATCCAGATTTTGGCTGGATATTGGGAATAACATCTTAACTAGTAGAGAAGTACAACAATGGAGCCGATTACCTCAAGAGGTGATGAGTGATCAAATAGTCAAGGGAATATTGGACAACCACCTGTCAGATCTGTCGTGATTTAGATTTCTGCTCAATTTGGACTCGATGGCTTTATAGAGCTGTCCTATAATTCTATGGTTCTATGAAAGGGTCTGATAGGGAAAAAAGAGATGTTATCAAAATACTAAATTACTTTACCAGCCAGCACACTCATGTTGACATATGACTTCAACTTCTTATGGAAGCTGACACTGCCACATCTTAGTATCCCTAAGCACCCACGGTCAACATGGGAGTGACAGATGGAACACAAGGGCACAAGATATCTCTGATTCAGCCCACAAGAGCCACAAAGCTTGGTACAAGACATCTTGGAGTGAGCCCACAGGAACCTCAAAGCTCGAAGAAAACTTTAACTAGATATCTTGTAGTGGGAAGCCAGCTCCGTGGGCGACTGCCATCTCTTGGTGTATTTGGAATCTCGGAGTAGGTAGAGAGTTATGGACATAGACATCTGGATTAAATGACAATGTTGGCAGAAGCTCAAACATGCGGCATTACTCTATGTCTCAATTTACTGAAATGGGATCAAGGAGGACTTTCTCTTAGCAGCTACTCTCTGTACCCTGAAAGGATCATCTTGTGCAGTTAACTCAATCAAGATGCATTTGACTTAGAGTTAATTGAACAAGATGGTCTCAAATAAACCCTACTTTGTGAGATCTTTAAGGAGTGGTGTTGTCAGAACCATCCCCCGTGAGGTTTTTTTAGGGCATGATGGGGATTTGAACCTATGTCTCATCAAACCTTGTCTGACACTGTATCCAACACACTGCATTGGGCAATTTGGTGACTTCACATGCCCTAATTGTCCTTCTTAACTATTAAGCTCGTGTTTCTTGTATCTGTCATTAAAAATTAATGTCTGATTGTTGACTTCTGGAGGTATTTGAGCAACACCTTTGAAATATTCCATGAACTTTGTGTTGGAAATCTCAGATTTTAATCTCTTCCCCCAACTCATAGTAGTTGGGGAGGGGAGAGTCAAAACTAGGCAAAAAAGATAGAGAAATAGAAGATACCAAACTAACATGATTTATGTATAAATGTACACATATGATTACAGACACCCTTCTCATTCTGTCACCCCACCATAGCTGTCCAGCTGAATACTAAGTACAGTAATGCTGAATTTGTTTAAACTATAGCTACTTTAACAAAGGCAATCAAGCTGTCCAGGAAACTCTGGCAGTCAAATTAGTAACTGTTTCATAAGCCTGTGTACAACATGATGCACGTATAGAAAGAAAACACATTTTTTAGTCCCAATTGGAACAGACCTATTGAATTAATAGGACTTACTTACTGGAGCTGGACTAGAAAGAATGCTGATCACCGCAGAATTGACACTTTTGAGCTGTGGTGGTGGAGGTGAGTCTTGAGAGTCCTCTGGACTGCAAGGAGATCAAACCTATCCATCCTTAAAGAAATCAACCCTGGATGTTCATTGGAAGGACAGATTTTGAAGCTGAGGCTCCAATACTTTGGCTACCTCATGAGGAGAGAGGAGTCCTTGGAAAAGTCCTTGATGTTTGGAGAGATTGGAGGCAAAAGGAGAAGGGGACGCCAAAGAATGAGATGGTTGGATGGTGTTATTGATGCAACCAACATGGATTTGACCAAACTCCAGGAGGCAGTGGGAGATAGGAGGGCCGGGCGTGCTCTGGTCCATGGGGCCACAAAGAGTCGGACATGACTCAATGACTGTACAACAACAACACTTACTGGGCAGTGGGCACCTTAGAAGTTTGGTTAGAAAAGAACTATGGTAGATGGCTTGGATATATGTTCCCAAAGCTTTTGTTGTTATGTGCCATTTTTTGTGACTTTTGGTGCCCCCAAGAATGAGATGTCCTGTCCTCAACAGTTCTGTTCAACTCTTGCAAACTCAAGTTTTGTGGCTTCTCATGTTTAGTCTTCCTCTTTTCCTTCTCTGTCGTTTTTAACAGAGAATCCAACCTCAGTTCCAGTGCTTATATCCATAGTAGATAATGGAACCATCATGGATATGGGGATCCTACTGTACTTTACTGGGACTTATTGCCATGGGCAATTAAGTTGCTTCCAACGTACAGCTTAATAATATCCAAAACCTGCTTATCATTAATAAACTTGCGTAGGTCTTGTGAAATAACTACTACTACTACTACTACTACTACTACTACTACTACTACTACTAC
>JAHTLZ010000195.1:13226301-13255462 GCA_023846285.1 Phrynocephalus versicolor
CTACTACTACTACTACTACTACTACTACTACTACTACTACTACTACTACTACTACTACTACTATCCTTGATAACTGTTCTAATAGTTCTGTTTTACAGTACCTCTGTGTCCTGGAAGAGGATGTCATTTCCAGTTGTTTCAGGGTCATGCGTGAGATGATGAAGAAATGATTTACCAATGTCAACCACAGCAAGTTTTTCATTCCTGTGCGGGGATTTGAACCTGGGTCTCCTGACTAATCCTTCGCTCTATTCACTACACCACACTGGCATTCATGGTAGAGTTAATAAAATTCCAAATGTTTAGGCACATTGGTCCAAATATGGAAATGTACCGTTTGTCTGTTTGTTGTAGGTGGTGTGAACTGCAGTGAAAAAAACACAGCCAACAACACGGCACAGGGTATTTATATTTCTTGGAAGCCTACAAGCAAATTTGATGGTTTTGTGGTTGACTGGTGCAACTACCCAAAGTCTCACCCTTGTGATTTTCAGTGGAAGAGGTGTGGGCAGAATGAGTCCAGTACTCACATTACATCTGGTAAGATGCATGCAACTGTGTGGCTGAATGACTAAGCCCTGGAGGGCAATGGGTCCCAAGCTGCCAATTGCTCTGTCATATTACAGGTTCTAACAAATTACCTCTTCCCTGGATTCTGCCTCAATAATACATTCCAGAGGAATTGTAATTTCTGTAATTCATCCACAACTGACTATATATTTCCACAAGGGAAAATTTATTAGCTGTAGAAAACCAAATAAATTTTCTGCAACTTTATAAAAATACCTTCTGGATATCCAGCTCTTCTTTAGCGATTCAAAATGTCTTCATGTATTTTTAGGTCTTATTTTATTGAAAAATAAGTATATAAATTGAATATATAATTATTTGAAGTATATAAATAAAATATAATTATTTAAGTATATAAATTAAAGTATATAAATTTAAATAAAGTAATACACCAAGAACATAATGTTCTAGCCAAATTTATGTTGCAATGTTTTGTGAAATTGATATACTTACTTATACTTAATTATATTCTTCTCTTGAGGTAAGCTTCCTTGAATGGCTTAAGTATAATTTTTTTCTTCCTAGATAGAATATAGTAGCAGATTATGAAGTGTCTCAATTCCTTTCTGTTTTTGTACTTCTAACACTGTCTGAAGTAATAATTTTTAAATATTTGTTCAGTAAACATCTGAGGTGTAACTCTATTTGGAATCTTCTGTTAATACGTATCTATCGAGATTTTTTTTTTAGTTTACATATGCTGCTAGCAGGGACCTACATTAAACAAACCCATGTACTTTATCTGATTAAAAAACGTTTATGCCTTAACACTAACATTCTTTACTCTTTTGAGCACAGAAGCAAACTAGTTAAGCTGTCTGCCATTGTTCTCCTTATGAGCAACCACATTTATCTGCCTATAGCCTAACTACTTTCAATGACTTTGCTCCTAACAATAGGAGCTAACAATAAACAAGGAAGATGTTTTAAGCATTTTGCCAAATAGGATGAGATTAAATGAAGATAAAATGGGCAATTTGTCCTCGTGCGGGATGCCTTTGTTACCTAGTTTTCTACTGACATCTTGTGGACAAAGGGAGTTACAGCAGCAAGGAATGAAAACTTGCAAAATTCGCATTGCAGAATTCACATTGAATGACGTGAAACATTTGAGCAAGTGATTCTAAAGTAGTAATTCCCAAGCTTGGGACACCCCAGATGTTCTTGGGCTACAACTCCCAGAAGCCTTCACCACTAGCTGTGCTGGCCAGGATTTCTAGAAGTCGTAGTCCAAGAACATCTGGGGTGTTCCAAGGTTGGAAACCACCGTTCTAAAGAGCGGTTCTAAAAATATTTTAACAGCTCCAAAGGAACACTTCCCTCCATAACGGAGGAATGAATTTTCCACCAACGTGAGTAGGGATTTATTGGAGTTTATCATAGCCAAAGACTCATGTGATGAGAGGTGGGCATGATAGGGACTGGCCTTTCCTCCTCAGCCTTTCTCTCTCTCTCTCTCCCCCCTTCCCCATGCATGGATCGGATGCTACAGGGAAGGAAAGGCAGGATAGAAGCTGCCTCCGCCTCCTCTTCACCTGAGTCTCAGTGCAGAGACACAGGCAAAGAGGTGGTGGCTGCCCCCTCAATCACTGGCAGCAGAAGGCTCCTCCATGCAGCCAAGACAGACACCCGATTTTGACAGCTCTGAAATCAGCTGTCTGTCAGCTGCAGTGTCCCTTGATTGAGGGGGTTTTAAGACAGCCTTCCCATAAGAATGCACTGAAAACCTATTAATCTGTTCTCTGGAATGGATTAATTGGTTTTCAATGCATTCCTATGGGAAACTGTGCCTTGTAAGATGATTTTTTGTAAGACAAATTGACTCATAGAACGGATTAAATTCATCTTATGAGCCACTACTGCATTTATATTTCAAGAAAGGAGTTTAAAATAAAATATTTGTTGTTTTCTGCATTTAAGTTGCCTCTGAAATGGCAACCTTACGAATGAGAGCTGACCAAAATGTCCTGTCCTCAGCTATGCTGCTTCACTCCTGTAAACTCAGAACATAATCACAGAAGGAGCTGCTAAATAGTGCAATGGACATTTTGGAATGAGAACTTGACTTCGCTGGACGTTTCTAACAAGATGTTAAAATGACCATCAGGGATGCTTTAGTTGTGAATTTCGTACATTGGTTGGGGTGCAGCTAGATAGTCCTGGGGATCCTTCTCAGCTCTACAAATCTTTGATACATGCATGGTTTATTGGCATCTTTCTGGCATTGATGATAATCTGAAGTCCTCAGGCGCTGGACTACAATTCCCATAAAACTTGACAGTGACTTGTGGCTGGCGTTTTTGGGATTTGATATCCAAACAAGAAAAACTGACAAAACATAAGAGGAATTGACAAAAACAGTACTGATTTTTTTTCTTCATGAAAGTGACTGGTCACTTTTTTTTCATGAAAGGACTCTGGGATACAGCAAAAGTGACATTCATTTTATGAAGACAACTGGTTTGAAGTTTATAATTCATTTTATTAACAATGCATCCCTTTGATAAGATAATGCTTCAGGAGGCTTTGCTGTTCCTAGACATGAACTGTACACACTATACAAAATGAAAATCCAAAAAACAAACAAACAAACAAAAAACACCAGAACAAAATATTATCAAGATGAGCAGAACCAAATGGGAGAAAGCCTCTTTAAAATTATACACAGCTCAATGAAATATTCATACAGAAAATATATAAATACTTTTTTCTTTCTATGTTACAGGTATACAATATAAATCAGATCTCAAAGTTCATTCAGTGACCTACAAACAATAGAACTTCCAAATACATAGCAGCTTGTCAACTAAAATATACAAAAAAGAAAATCTGACAACATGGGGCAGGGAAAATTGAATTTCAAAGTTTTTCATAATCTCTTCCCCTCCTCAGAATGATTAATTTACATAATCTCTAATACACATTATTCGGGTTATTGGCAGCTAGTATTTGATGCACACACACCCCGGGCAATTAAGCCTATGAAATGCCACCCCCATCTCAATGTTCTTGCATTTTGTGCTAATCTAACCTACGCAATGGAAAAATGGCATGTTACCCTTTTTGGCATAAGTTACATTTTTTTCAAATTAAATAGTGTCTATTTTACAAGGAAGTCGAGCAAAAAAGTGCAATTCCTGCATGCTGCTGCATTGCTACCCACCTATTTTACAAAAATAGTCCAAAGGAAAAAAAGCATACTGTATTCGTTACTTTTTATTGAACTTTCTTTTTAAAAAAGGTTAACAAAAATATGTAGCAAATCTGGAGTTTCAAGAAGATAAAGTTAAATAAAATCCTCAAATCAAGATTAAGCTATTGCCTCTTCTAGACAAAGAAAACTTCTAATAAGCAATTCTACTATGTTCCCATCATCACTAGCCAGAACATGTTATGGGACAGTAACCAAGAAAGTCTGCTAAGTGTCCTGTTCTTCTTTTGATCAGGTAAGAGGGAAAGCAGAAGAGCAAGACAAGGAGGGAGGACAACCAGGCATCCAGCTTTCACAATACCCACTCTCTGGCTATGCCAGCTGGGACTGATTTAAGTTCCAGAGCAAGACTTGTGAAAGCCATCTAGCGGGCCACCCCTGGCTTATTTAATATGGATACCTGCAGAAGACAAAAGTAAAAGAACTGACTTTGTTTTAAACTATATAAACAGGAAAGACATATTTGCGGCAAGATTCAGCTAAAATTAAGCACTTCTCTAAGATCCGAAAAGTGCCTTGTTTTGGTTGAATCAAGCTCTTTGAAAATTGCATTAACTTGACACAAGGTTATCCGCTTTCCAAAATCTTGAGAGGGCTGAAGGGAACAGACTCATTTAAAGAGGAATCATTAAAATGTCTCCATAATATTCTATCTCTGCCTTATATTGCAAAGCAGCCTCTCCCACCTTGGTGCCTGGGGAATGAATTGGACCACAGCTCTTATCATGCCTACTTAGGATGGCCGCTGGGTGTGGTGTTTGGAAGTGAAGTGATGCAAGCTATGGTCCAACCCATCTGACAGCAAGAGGGTAAGAGCATTGTGCAGTATTACTGATTACAGCTTGTAAGCGTTCTGAACAGCATTTTCTGTGACTTGCAAGCATTTTCCCAATGTATTTGGAAAACCAAATGCTAAATACTCAGCCTGAGTACATGACAGCATGAAGAGGTTCAGCAGAGTTCCCCCCATGTCCAACTGCATGCTGGCCCTGTCCCTTCAACTCCCCAGTTTTACTGGTGACAGTGAATCATTTAGAACAGTGGTAGCCAAACTTCAGCCCTCAAGATGTTTTGGACCACAACTCCCACAGTCCTTTGTCACTGGCAACACAGGCTTGGAATTCTGGGAGTTGTGGTCCAAAACATCTGGAGGGCCAAAGTCTGGCTACCACTGATTTAGAATCACACTTCTGATCTTTCCCAGAAAAACTGGAGGGGAGAGAACCAGCATCCAAGAAGACCCTGGCCTCATGCATTCAGGCTGACTGGAGGAAATCAAGTTCTATTCAAGTCAGTCTCCACAATGGAATCTCCTCTTCAGAAGAATCAGAAAACATTCAAAATTTAATCTTCTGACCCTTGGAGTCAACTGCTATTTTCTAGGGTCTTGAAAATGAAGAGGAATTAAATGGACTGATATAAACACAAAGCAGAAAATGAATGTTTTTCTCAGTCTTTTTTCTGATTGATCCTTGGTCAGAGTTGTAAAATGAGAGCTAGGATCACAACTGTCATCTTGTGAATACACATTCACAGTGTAGGACTTCCTTGCTGCTGCGACTCTATACCCTGAAAGGAACTGCTCCTGGTGATTAGAGGACATTTTGGAAAGACAGACAACCTGTGGAAAGCTGAGGATGAAGAAAGGAGTTGGAGGAAATGAGAAATAATTTAGGATCGAAATCTACAGCCTAAATCCAATTGTTAGTCCCAAGTACAGTAAACCCACTGAATCATCTCACGTAAGTTTTGTCTCCCTATTCAGCAATGCATTCAGTGGATTTGTTCTAATGGGAGCTGATCATTCAATTTGTCACTGTTCCCATGGACTAACAATTCAGTGTTCCATTATGAGACCTCTGAAAATATTAGAAACTGTTAAAAATTAGAAGGTTTTCTAAGCCTGTCTTAACACCAAGCTCCTGCTGCACACTGAAATGTTCAATTTGAGGGATCCTCCTGACAGCTTGCCTACAGCACGACTATTGTATTACTGAATTCTCTATCACCAGAACTCCTTGAGATGTGTTTTGGAATGCACTGAACAAGAAACGGAGTGGCCATCAATTCCAAGCATTTTGTCACATAAAGCGTTAAGCTATCCACAACCATCTCAAAACTTGAAACACCTCTTTTTAAACACCTTGTGTTCATATAACCCCACTGTGCGTGTGAATCTCTTTCGGCCATTTCTCATGCCCTGATTTTCTTACAAGTGTTCAACCAGGTCCCCCAAACACAGTAATGTGTGGGGCTGGAATGCTTGATTTCCCATGTTAGGGAATTCAATGCCCAGAAACCTGAGCCAGCATGATCAGTAGAAAGGGATTATTAGTTGTAGTCAAAGGTATCTTGAGGACTGAAACCTTCCCAATTAACTGGTACAGTTAATTCCAAAGCAGTCTGAAGCACCAATGTTCTTGCTGAATGTACTTGGCTACATCAAAGGGGATGGCATACACCCAGGCATTTCTTTAGGGGATTGATGTACTTGTCTAGCATCTCTGATCTCCCACAGTCCAGTTGATCACTTCTTGAGCTTTTGGTACAGCTCAAAGAGAAATCCTTCCACAGTCATATCTATGACAAGCCTGCACAATTTCTGACGTCTAGGCCAAATGCAGCTCACTGGATAGGCACAGGAGTGCCTCAACATGTCTTCTGTTTATTTTGCCCAACTCAGGACTGTAATGACACAGGAAATTGTCAAGAACTCTCAAGTACAGGGTTGTTGCGTTTCCTTTGGATCAATGGGTCAAAAGTGGTGCAGGTATGATGTAAGGAACTGCTAGTGGTTGGCCTTGAGTGAGACTTTGTGCAAATCAATCTTCATTTAAACTATCCATATCCCCACATGGAAAACCAATCCCAGATATATTCTCCAGAGCTAATCAAAGAACATAACAAATTAAGTATAAAATGTCACATGAGGAAACAATTCTGTCTTACATCTTCTACACATCTAGCATTTGTCAAGTATTTTTATATATACGAACACATGTTGGTATTGGAACATTTACTTTCTCTTGCTTCAAATGTTTCTGGATGCAGCCACCGCCAATAGAGCCCGTCTGAAATCATATGCCAAATGGAAGTTAGAATTCTTCACGTTCAAAAAGTGGTAGAACATTGTGGATAAATATGCATTGCTATCTAAGCAATTTTTGTAATGATTTCTAACATCCTTTTCACTGCGAGCTGCAGTCAGAAAGCTTACCCATCTGAAATTTTCTTTCTTTGTCAAATATAGATTCAAAAACTTATTTACTTCTGCCTTGAAATGCAGATTCCAGAGTCAACAAATTAACTCATGTAGAGTTATCTAGCCAAACAACCCAACTAATCTATCCTAAATGAGGTAGTGTTCACAGCTACTGTGTAAAATAATCTATTTCTGTTTTGACAAGGAATACTACATTAGTCCTTTGGAGTACACACCATTATTTGGTCTACTGTGGTTGGTTATTTTGGTTTTGTAGTGGAGCTGTACTGAAGAACAAAGGATCCCTCTGCAAATACTGATGGCTTATTATTGTTATTATTACATCATTATTAAGGGCAAATCACTTTATAAAAGCAGTTTTTCCACCTATCACTAGAGGAAGGAGTAAAGTAGCCAACTGGGTGAATTACTCTGAATGGATTACCTCTGCTGTCAATCCAAATATAGGACTTTGCTCCATAACTTATGGGAAACAGTAAGACTTTGAAAAACTGTGTATATGAAAGCTGTGTTTTGTCCTGCATACTTCCAGCTGAAAACCTTGCAGCATCTAGCAATTTCAAAGTATATTATACAGGCTGAGTTCTTGGTAGCAGCAGCTGTAGCTCAAATGAGCGTGTCTCGGCAGAGTCTGTTTCCTCACTGCTTGCCATTATGGGATATGTCTTCCTGGAATATAGTCTTCAGGAAGAATGGATAGAGAAGAACACTGGGACTTCCTTACTCTTCCTGGTGAGTAGAGATGGGACAAGCATGAATGGCTCACTTAGGAAAGCAAGATAAATTGAGGTTCTGATCCCGTACACTGTAGAATCAACAGAACACTTAAAAGAAGGCTCGGGCCCTCCTAGCTAGACTGGGAAAATGTCACGCTAGACTATGTTTCCTTAGAAATGGTCAACTGGTGGATTTCACAGCCACAGCCAAGTCATGGATTGCGTCAAAAGAACTGGATTTATAGCCAAACTAGTTATGGATCTCTCTGTTCAGAAACATTGGGTTTGAAAAGAATTGGAAATGAGCCTTTCAAAAGGAGGAGAGAAACTGGTGCAGTTTTGGCCAATAGTGTCGACAGTGGTAGTTGTGATGAACAACCGATCCTACCTTAACCCACTAAGCCAAGGAAGGATGGAGGCCAGGGCTAAAGAGGGAGAAAGGCCGCTAATGGGGGGGGGGCGGTGCACTTCTTCCCAATGTTCCGCTTAAGCAGAAGGGAGTGGATTTTCCATTTACTTATTTTACACACACACACACACACACACACACACACACACACACACACACACACACACACACACACACACACACACACACACACACACATTTCATTCCCTGAGCTGTAAAACAAAGTCTTTTTTTTAATGTGGTGGTGGACACAAAAATAATATTAAGTGTGTAGAATATTACATATCTATTAAGATCAAATCCCTACCACAGACATATCTTGAGAATATTAATTATGTTCAGATAAGGAATACTTAAAATTGAGCTGTTTCTACTTTGACAAGTACCCCCTTTTATTTAATGATTTTTAAAAGGTCAGTGAGTTTTAGAGGGAATGAATGTACTCCTCTGGGCACAGCCCCACTGAATTATTTTCAAACTCAAAAAAAAAAAATGACAAGCCAACACTTTTGCCTTGGAAATTAAAGTAATATAGGGTTGCTTATAACTGTTATTTGATTTTTATGGAGGCTCAGTGCATTTGTTTCAAGTCTCCACTTACATAACTTTTAAGTGTCTCATTTTATGGGTGTGGAAAAAACAACCCCTATTGTCACTCTTATATAATATGTGCAAAAAAATTATAATGGAGATCTAGATTAAAGAAAAGTAGTGGCTGCCACTTCAATTACAGAGACTTTCCTAAAATTCATTTGCAAGGTGTACGGCTGAAGCAAAATTATTTGGGTAATATATAAATTCATGGAATGTGGAAATTCTTATATACTTCCTAATCAAAGCAGCAATAAGTTTGTATTTTCTAGTTTTACTTCGTAAGTATTCCCCCCTACCCTACTGAACTCATGCTTGTTAAACGTTTACATCGAGACAACCAATGTATATACTGGATGAGTGTTTATGCAGAAAACCTCATCAAAATGTCATGCATTATATGTACAGGGAATATCTGATTCCAGAGAATTCATAAATGATTTGTTCTTTCCAAACCAATGTAGTTGAATTCCTTAAATGGTTCAGTTAACAGATCAATACATGAAACTGCAACAAAAACTGGACAGACTGCTAACAACTAGAATTTTTGGTACAGTAACCATAAAATAACTTAAGACTACCCCGAGTTACTGAAGATTTTCTTTTTCTGAGTTCAGAAATTCCCCAAGTAGTGTTTCACAAAAATTAAGATAAATGTCATGGAAAGCCGGTAAGTAATCCCCTTCTGTTCACAATTCAAACACGAGCCACTGATATCAATAGGATACAGGTTAAGAAAACCTGACTCCAGGATGAATGAGCAAAGCATCAATCTCTGTCCAGAACGGAAGTCAACAATGCAAACGTGACACTTCATGCGGTCAGCTATGATGCTGCTGCATTTAAAAATAAATGAAATGAAAACCTGTGCGACTGTCCGTTGGTTAATTCTTCCTGCACCTCTTTGCTAATTCTCACTTTTGATGCTTGAACCACTCCCCATGGGGCTCAGATAGCAAGGGAGGCCAATGCCACTAAAGGAAGTTTCTGTAGCTCAGACTTTGGCTACGAGTATCCAGAACTCCTGGAAAAATGCCGATGCTGCTGCTTCTCTCTTTGTTGCCCAGTCAATTGGCAGTTTTGTAAGGCTACCAGTAACTTTATATTTACCACACCATGGAAAACAAGAGGTCAGGATTCTGTTGATGGATTAATTGTTTGCTGGTTTCCTTGTGCAGCTAAAACAGCTTCTGCTTCTTCGTGCATCTAGAAGAAATGAGAATGTATCTAGCATTAAACAGTACATCCGAGTGAATGGAAGCCTGGGAAAGAGGTTACTGGATGTTACTTCTCCTCACCTGTAAAAACTGTACATCCTGAAAGAGCTCCTGTATGAATCGTCGAGATGGCAATCGAAATGAGCAGTGAGCTAGTAAGTAAGACACTTCAGAGTAAAGGCATATGTCATCAAACGCTTGTGGAAACTTCTCTTTAATTCTAATGGGAACAGAGAAGAAAACAACTTACTACCCATGGCATGCTTTTAGGGAAACAAAGACAGATGTATAATTGGCATTCCAGGCAAAGTTATGAAAAACAACCTCAAGAAATGAACATCTGAAGTGAAAGAGAAAACAAGAATGCAGAATGGATTCTAGATGGGTAAGAGAGGCGCCAGGCAGTTGTCTCCATGCTTCCTAGCAATGTTTCTGGATCTTATGATTTTGGACATATTCCTGCAGCGCCACCTTTGGGAATGCAACTAAGCAGCTAAGATGATGCCAGCAGTTTATCCATTTTCCCTCTCGTTTCCCACCTCCGTAGGGAATGGGTTAGTTTGGCGCCTGAAGCAGTTTCCTCTGCTTCTCTTGTTGAGTACTGATAATATCTAGAGAGAGCTAAGACATACAGCAAGAAGAAAGGGTTACTTACGTCAAGAGACCAGTTTCATGACCTTTTGTCCCTACTGAACTACTCAAATTGATCACTAATCGCAAGACTTCCTTCCTCAGTAGTATGCGGCATACTGGAGTGTCATCTGGGATTGACTTTACACCTAAGGAAACATGAGATTTTCCAGTATATAAACTTGATCAAGTGGCTGAACTTGCATCAGATGAAAATTCAGCCCCACCCCCATTATGAAGCCAGCCATATTTAGGAAACAAAACCAAAAAGGGTGCTGATTATCCAGATTTTACTTCATTTTCTCATCCCTAAGGTGACAGAAAATATATTAAAACACAGGTATCCCTCTTTACACAGACAAAAAAAGAAATAAGAGATTTATGGATGCTACACATTGTTTGGACTGACAGACTGACCAGTGAAGAGGTACTAAGATGAATGAATCAAGATGAAGAAATCAAATTCAAAGCACACAATTTGGTCACGGAGTGGAAGATAAAGAGTACTGATTGCTACAGCTGATCATGTAAGACACTATAAATGGGAAAAGGAGTGAAGTAAGGAAAATAACATATTGGATATAACCCTGGAGACTGGTTGGAGCACAAGATCATTGCATCCTAAGTAAGACCAGTCATGGTATCATCCAGTCTCCAACAGGAGAGGAACAAGAAGGAGAAGACAGAGACTTTGGGAGAGGAAGGAAAAGTGAACAAAATGTGAGAGACAAAAGGTCAACTTTTCATCAAACCATGCACAGAGGAAGAAAGGAGTGAAGAAGGGGATGACGTGATGGGAAAAATACCTAAATGGGTCATATGAAGACACAAGAGTCAATTATTCAGAAGAGATATTGTTATAATTTCCACAATCTCATATAAACCTGCAACAACATGACTTAGGAATCAATTAAGATAGCAACACTTCCACACACAATGTTCACAAGCAGTGTTCAAGTAACTTCTTTACTTGTGAAAATATTCAACATCTCATAATACTCAAAGAGTACAAATAGAGTGTGACATGTCTATGATAAAAGTCACTCACCTATGACAAGTTCTGTACTCTTGGTGCTATTTGCTGATCCATGGGATACAGCATCGCTACATCCTGAAATTCCAGAAAACTTTGAGGAATGGGAAACCACATCCAAGTGATTGTGCATGGTCTTTCCACACCAGTCAGAGTAAGGAATGTCTGAAAATTCTGATAAATGTTGATACAAGACAATGGAATGATTTACGTAGAAGAAAAATAAAGCTTAATTGAAGTTGACACGTAACAGGTTAGAAATTATAATAACAAACTCAAAAAAAAAAAAGATTCAAGCAAATGTGATCTACTGGCTGAAATCCTGTATGTTGTGGTGTAACAATGTTACATCAGCATAAATGTGCTGGGCATTATGCCCATGCAACCAGCATTGCACAACCAAATTGCACAACTGGTAGTGCAACTTCAATTTGACCGTTGCATGGCAGACATGCAGAGGTGCTTGGTGACTAGCACTTCTGCCCTGACACATTCTTTCCTGACACTGGCAGCTTCAGGGTTGAGCACCCCAAGCTGCCAAACACAATTTCAGCCATAGTTTCCATAAATTGGTGAAAAGAAAATGATTTTAAGAAAAATGAATTCAAGATGGGAGCACTGTGTAGGTGAGCAAGGAGAGAATGATAGCTTCCGTAGGACTTTTTCAGCCTAAGAATCTAAATTTCATTTCATTGTAGATTTCTCATTATAGCCCGCCGAGTACTTTCAGCAATACCAGAAAGCAAAGGCAGGCTTGGATAAGGGTTCCAGTTTCTGACCGAAGTAGACCTAGGAATACCGACCTGTGCGGCAATATGTAGGATTTACTTTGTTGTTATGCTGATAGCCCAGGATATGCGTGCAGACACAATAAAGGCAATTGTCCTCGGTGTGCTCTTGGAGCCCTGTGTCTTCCATGTTTTCGAGGAACTGAGAAGCATCTGAACGGCTCGTGTTCATAATCTCTGTAAGACTGATCTGCTGACGAAGCATCTGGAAGGGACTCTTAACAACGTCTGTTGAACCCCCTGGCGAACCTGGAGGGACATTAAATTAAGAAACAGGAAAAGAAATGTACGGCAGAACAGCACAGTGTAGTGCAGTACCTAGGGTACTGAAATGTTCAGCCTCAGTGTCCTTGCTTCTCTGAATCCTATTTCCATTCTCTTCCCATCTTCGTTTTGCATCCAACTGTAGGATTTGGTATTGACTTTTCTCACATAGATTGTGTATTTCTAATGCATTTTCCCCAATACATATATATGTTTATACATTTACTCAGATTCACTAAAATGTGGTTCTCAGAATGCATACATACTTTTGTGTGTATTTATTTCTCCAAAATGTCCTGTTAGCCTCAAGATATGCAAGTTTCCAAAGCAAGGTACATTTGCTCATGCAAAAACTGTACTTTTTATTGAGATTCAAATTGAATGAAATTCTTTTCCATCTCTAGTAACAACAAATTATATCTAGAACATTTGCCACATCTTCCTCTGGACACAGGGTGGATAAAAATGGATTTTTAAAAATCAAATTGATTTAAATCATGATTTATATTTATAAACAGTTATTTTGATTGAAATCATGATTGAAATCGAATTAAATCAAATCCACCTATCTGGACACATTCCAGATTCTCAATATCGTTCTTAAATTGAGGTGCCCATAACTGGATACAGTTTTCACGGTGAGGTTTGGCCAATGCAGAATAGGGGTACTAGTACTTCCCTTGATTTGGACACTGCTTTGGTTGATGGAGCTGAATATTTTATTAGCTTTTTGGTGCTATATTAAAATGCTGATCATGGTACAGTGGTTAAACTTGCAGCACTGCAGTCAAAATTCTGCTTGTGGACCAAGTTCAATCCTAATGAGTTCAGGTTTGAGGTTGACTCAGCCTTCCATCCTCCTGATGTCAGTAAATTTGAGTACCTAGTTTGCTGGGGGGGGGGCAATGCATAGCCTGCATAAATAAATTGTAAATGGCCCAGAGACTGCCTTAAATATTATGGGATGGAAGATAAGCAGCACACTTTGCTTTTCACTTTTATCATGTTTAGCTTAGCTTATTCCTGTCTCTTTCCAACATAAAAATGACAAACCTAGCAATTCTAGATAAAAATAAAATTACTGTAACCATGTAACAGTACTGCATTACAGTGGACCCTCATATAACAAAGGGTTTATATAACAAAATCTGTACAACATAAAAAATTCTGGAGATAGGAGAAATTTGCTTAACAGAATCACCTATAGGGCAAATCTGTACAACATAAAATGGTTGTGATGAGGAATTACTCCAGTTTCAATGCATTCCTATGGATTATATTTCTATAAAGCAAAATTTGTTTAACATAATTTCATTTTGAACAAATGAATTCCTTTATACAAGGTACCACTGTATTTGGAAATTTGAGTGAAGAAAACCTAAGAAAAGGTAATGTATATACTCAAATATAAACTGACCCAAATATAATCTGAGGTACCAATTTTACCACAAAAACTGGGATAACTTATTGACTCGAGTATAAGCCTTGGGTAGGAAATGCAGCAGCTACTGGTAAATTTCAAAAATAAAAATAGATACCAATAAAATTACATTAATTGAGGCATTAGTAGGTTAAATGATTTTGAATATTCATTTCAAAGAAAAACAGTAAACTAGCTCGGTGAGTGCAAAAACAAGCTAAAACACAAGAGTTAAAATCCTTCAAAACTGGATTCCTCATCATCTGTATCTTCAAACAGAGCTTCAGCTATACTGTAGCTCGGTGGTCCCCAACCCCCGGGCCACGGACCGGTGCCGGTCCGTGGACCGGTTGGCACTGGGCCGCCTGGGGAGGCCGGGGAGGCTCCTCCCCTTTTCCTCCGCCGCCCCCCTCCTCCTCCTCTTCTCTCCCGCCGGCGGCCGGTGGAGGAGGAAGGCTGGAGGAGCGTAGGAGGAGCCGCGGCGCATCCTCCTCCTCCTCCGCCCTCCTCCTCCTCGCCCTCCAGCAGCAGCAGCAGCAGCAGCAGGAACCCCGTTTGGCCCGCTTGCTCCTCCTCGCCTCCTCCCGGCCCCTCCCCCCCTGCCCTGGGGGCTGGCCGCGCGGGGGCCAGCGGGGAGGAGGGGGCGCACGCGGGAGGCATTGGTGAGCCCCCCACGCACGCACACCGCCGCCGCAGCGTGGGAGTCCCCTCGGTCGGAAAAGCAGGTGGGTGCCCCTCCTCCTCCTCCTCCCCCGGGGCGCGCACCCTTTGGGCCCTCCCTGTGGCCGCGCTCCAGGGCGGAGCCCCCCCGCCGCCGCCGCGACCGCGCCTGTGTTGGGGGCAGGCGGGGGGGCGTCGAGGGCCGGCCCGGATGTTTTCCCCGCCGCCGCCGCGCCTGTGTTGGGGGCGGGCGGGGGGGGGCGTCGCGGGCTGGCCCGGATGTTTTTCCCGCCCCCGCGGGCGGGCCAGGGAAAGGTTATCGGGGATCTACCGGTCCACAGTGATAAAAAGGTTGGGGAGCACTGCTGTAGCTGGTATGAGGCGATCAGCATAGACACGGTCATCATCACTGAGTTTGCAGTCATCACCATCGCTGCTGTCGTTCTCGTACAAAGTGCTGTCTTCCCTGCCATCCATCGTGTTACTAATGCCACATTTCTTGAAGGCGCGTTGCACCATGTCCTCTGGAATCTCTTCCCATGCATCATGAATCCACTTGGCTATCAATTCTATGTTGGGCTTCATCAGAGTTCCAACTTTTTTCAGTAGGAAAATTAACATCGTGGGGGAAATGTATATTTGTACATTACCTAAAAATTGTTATTTATTCATTTTATATTATTTATTTACTTGATCGCTATACTGCCCATCTAGGACTCAGTCTACTCTGGGCAGTTATTCCCAAGTTTATAAACAAAGATCATGTTTTTGATGAATTTATCTACCTCAGATCAGTGAATTGGTACCTCAGATCAGTGAATTGGTACCATGGGAAGGAGGAGCCTGTGGCCAGTCCAGGGAAGGCGATCCGGCTGGGGAGGAGTTCATTCAGGGAGCTAATTGGTGTGGTAGTGGCCATCAAATTGTGGAATACAATTCCCACAATCCTTCACCAAGCCATCTGAGCGCTCAGGAGGCAGTGGAACAGGCAGGACTGCCTTCTTCAAGCCGTCTGAGCACTCAGGAGGCAGCAGAATGAGTAAGACTTGCCTTCCGCTGCCCTCCTCAAGCCGGACGAGCACTCGGGAGATGTTGGAATTGTGGTAACTTTATATGCACTCAAATATAAGCCAAGGGCATTTTTTCCAGGCAAAAATAAGGGTTGAAAAACTCAGCTTCTATTTGAGTATATACGGTAAGTAGAAATGCAACATAACTAAACAATTTTCTATGTCTTCCATTACTATACAGTTTTACTAGGTTCTTCCTGATGCAAACCATATTCTGTGAACAAGCTATGCAAATATAACTCATTTAGAGACCACATATCAAATCAAGGACTTCAAAGAGGAATAGCCAGGCACATTCTCTAAAAGAAAGCTGTTTGAAAAACTTTGCTATGATGGCAAGCACAAATGTAAGCCAAAAGGTACAGGAAAAGAAATAATACCTGTATCCTGGGCAAAAACACGAGAACCCCGTTCATCAGATGAAGGCATCGTTTTCTTTTGGAAATAAGGAGTGTCCTTCACCTGAAATATTTCCAAACGAAAAATTATGAAGGACAGTTTTTAGAAATATGGTACATGATGCCCTCTTTTCCAATGGGAAAGACATACAGTAATACCTCGGTTTGCAAGTACCTTGGTTTATGAGTGTTCTGCAAGTTGAGCAAACATTTCTTAGAAATTTCAACTTGTTCAGCTAGCTATGTCTTGCAATACGAGCGCTGGAGTTGTTGTCAGCTCCCCTCCAAATCGGAGTCCTCTGAGGAGCTTCTCACCGCCGTGCAAGTCTGACGGAGTGAGCAGACACCATGGGTTGCTGTAGCAAGGACGGCTTTGCTCATGAGATGGGATTGTGCCTGCCTTTCCCCCACAAAACACACTTTCCCACCACCATCACTCCTCCCTGCCACCGCCGGGGAAAAGCACCAAAAGCAGCCTCTCTTTGCTCCGTCAGGCTGGGATTTTCGTGTTTGGAAGTCACTTCCTTGCGGTTGCCCAGGATTACACTTCCAAGTTGTGGTGGTTCTCCATCTGGACGCCGTGGATTGGGGCGACATAGGATACAAAGCCAAGCACCCACCAGTCCCAGCGGGATCAAGGAAAAACTCCGAGGGAAGGAGGAAAGCCTTTGGAACAAGCTATTCTCTCCCCTCCCCCCACCCTCCTGTGTACATGAGTTATGTGTTTGTGTGTGTGTGTATGATTCATGTCCCTAAATATATATATTAGGGATGGGAAGGAAATGAAAAACTGCTGTTTCGTCGTTTCATTATGTAACAATACAAAACGAAACGAGGAAGCAGCATTTCATCTTAGATGAAGCGAATTGTCATTCCATCATTTCGTTCCATCGTTTTCAGTCTCCTGCCGAGCTGTCAATGGCTGGAGCCCTTTAAACCTGGCTCAGTCTGTTTTCAATATTTGTATTTTTTTCAAACCATTTCTAGTCATGCGGCAGCTAGTCAAGTGTGTATAAGGCTACAAATTGGACTTTATTATTGACACCTTAAAAAACACAGAGTAAAATCCAGTTGTTAGTCGCAAGCAGAGCAGATTCTGTAGCTAGGTACCTAAACCATGGTGTGGACATGAACTTCTAGCCAACTACTTTTGCGAGTTTTGGCATTTTATGTTTATGGTATGTGGTCCATCGGGCCCCAGAACAAACCATCTGAGTTGCCATTATTTCTTATGGTGAAATCTGCTCTGATATAAGAGTTTTGGTTTACAAGCATGTTTCCGGAATGAATTATGCCCATAAACCAAGGTATTACTGTATATCAAATACAAGGGTTGATAAATACTGCTAAAGATTAAGCAAACTGAACCATACTTGTGTTATCTTCTGTGTAAATGTCCAAAAGAAACTAAAATGAGAGCTTCATGCAAAGAGGAAACAGACTAATGAGTGTACCATGACAAATCTCCTCTCACAAATATGCAATTGCTCATGATCAAAACACTGTAATACATACCTGAAATATTTCATTTATATCCATTGGGAGAGCAAGTCCAATATAATCATCTGAGCTCCCATAAGTAGCATTGGATACCATGGAACGAACAGAAGAAGAACGCTGCAGTGTGTTTTGATTAATAGGACTTAATAAATCTTCTTTATCTAGAGATGATGCATAACTTAAAGCTCTCATGAACCTGTAATGGCATAAAAGGAACAGGTGGATATATACCTTTGAAAATCACGGGTCCGGCTCTATACTGATGAGTAGTATTTTTTAAGATAAGCTAATTTGGGGGTATGCGCGCTATCCCTTAATACAGGACCTGCTCAAGAGCAATTCAATGAAATACTTATAGAGGAAAGATGGGAGCTAGACATGGCTGTTTTGTTTTGGAAGGGATCCGATTCTGAAACAAAACATGTCAGAACAGGTGCTGTTCGGTACCAGGACCCACCTTCTAGAACGAAATCAACCAGTCTCTTACCTTGTTTTGGGTCATGCGGGGGATAAACTCCAATGAAGAAGCAGCCGCTGATGCGTCATCTTTCACTCTCCCTGGTGCTAGCCAATCACACAGGGAGGCAGGATGATTCATGTCCCTGCACAACTCCTGATTGGCTAGCGCCAGAGAGAGTGCAAGATGACACATCAGAAGCTGCTTCCTTGTTGGAGTTTAGCCCCGTGCAACCCAAAACATGGCAAGAGACTGGTTAATTTCATTCCAGAAGGTGGGTCCTAATACCGAACGGCAGCTGTGCTGCTATGTTTGTTTCAGAACTAGACCCCTTCCCAAACAAAATGCCCATGTCTAATGGGAGCCTGTGGACCTACAAATGAGGTTCAATAATTCTCATAATCACTGAACCATCCTATGAATTGGCTCATAGGAGCTGGAGTCTAATAACATATGGAGAAGGGGAGCCTGAGGATCTCCATTACTTACAATATTGTATATTCAACAGTTGCCAGCAAAGAACGATGAGACTACATTTTATTACCTCAAGCCAACGGTGAGACTACACTTTATCACCTCAAGTCAAGGCTGGAAGAACTTGGGTGAATCACTACCACAAAGTCACAAGTGCATTCACAGACATGTTCGGTCAGATTTTTGACACTGCACTTCACAAACCTTAATACTGCTCAGACTTGATATATTAAGAACTGAATTGGCAATGAATAAATATGGATGGTTTCAGATGTCAACTTCTCCCTGCACCAAAGGATGGATCCTTTCAAACTGGATTCATGAGATGAACTTCTCCTTTTGATCCTTTTGCAAGAACATGGGAGGGTGGGAGATGTAAATGACTATCAGCCACTGCTAATCCTGTGTCTCTTGAATTAGGAGCCTCGTGGTGCAGTGGTTAAATGGCTGCACAACAGCTAGAACTGTGCTCACAACCTGGAGTTCAGTCCCAGGTAGCCAGCTCATAGCTGACTCACCCTTCTATCCTTCCAATGTCAGTAAAATGAGTACCCAGTTTGCTGGAGGGGGGCAGTGTAGCCTGCATAAATAAATTGCCCAGAGAGAGCTTTAAGCACTATGGGACGGTATATATAAGCAGAACACGTTGCTTTTGCTTTGATTTCAGTACCTTTGGATGCAATGTGAAAGGCAATTATCAGCTTATTATCTCCTTCAAAGCCTAAATAATCAGAGTGCAAATTTGTTGTTCAATTGTTACATCATATCTGACTCTTCGTGACCCTATGGACCAGATCAAGCCAGGCCTTCCTGTCTTCCACTGCCTCCCGGAGACTGGTCAAATTCATGTTGGTTGTATTGATGATACCATCCAATTATCTCATTTTCTGCCATTCCCTTCTCCTTTTGCCTTCAATCTTTCCCTACTACATCAGGACTTCTCCAAGGAGTCCTATCTCCTCATGAAGTGGCCAAAATATTGGAACTTCATCTTCAAAATCTGTCCTTCCAATGAACATTCAGGGTTGATTTCTTTCAGGATAGATAGGTTTGGTCTCCTTGCCAATTACACTCTGGAAAATGCCCCCGTCAAAGCTGACTGAAAGTAGAAGCTTTCTGTGGAGTGAGATCTGCACAGTTGGTTTGTCTCTTGGACAGAGCATGTGGGGCTCCAACAGAAAGTCTCAGGAAACTTCAGTGGGTCCAAAATGCAACGGCCAGATTGCTGATTGGGGCAGGTTACAAAGAACACATTACGCACCTATCAAAGCAGCTCCACTGGCTGCCAATCAGCTATTGGGCACAATTCAAAGTGCTGATTTTAACCTACAAAGCACTGTATGGCCTGGGTGCTAGCTACCTCGAAGATTGAATCTTGAACTATGAACTGGCCCGGGTGCTAAGGTCATCAGGAGAGGCCTTTCTCTTCATCCCACCACTGTCACAGGTGCATCTCATAAGAACACATGAAAGAAACTTCTCTGTTGCTACTCCTAGACTTTGGACTCCTTCCCACTGGAGGCCAGGACTGCCCCATCTCTGTTGTCTTTCTGGAAGCAGGCAAAGACCATCCTCTTTAGGCAAGCTTTCCCTGAATGATGTACAGTACCTGTTATGTGACTTTTTAGATGGATTACCATATATGACTGCATTGACTGAGTTCATAAGTGCACCAGTATCTTCCATGTTAGTTTCCATCACCCATTATGGATTTTTTCTCTCTCTTCTAACTGTTTGTGTACTCTTTTTAATTTTAATGTTGCCTTTTAATGTTGTAAGATGCCTTTTCTAATTCCCTGTTCTTAAGCTTGAATATGTCTTAAATGTTCTGGGCTGTATATTGTTCCTCGTTATTGCAAGCCACCTTGATTTCTTTTCTAAGAAAAAGCAGGGTAAAATTTTTCTAAATAAATAAATAAATAAATAAATAAATAAATAAATAAATAAATAAATGTCAGTGTGATGGAGAAAGGAAAGGCTGGCTTTTTGATATATTTTTCTCATCTTTTATAACAGGAGAGTACTTATCTATATAAATTACGCACATCTCTCTCTATATAAAGGCAGAGCATATATTTCTAGAACACTTCAAAATTCTTAGAAACAAAATTTATAACAAGCATAAAACCTTATCGCTTTCAGAGAAAGCCTTGGAAAAATATTTAAATTTTTAAAAGTAAAAAATGTATAAAGCAAAAAGCATTACTTTGCTTTTGCGTTTGCTCATTTTTTACTTTTAAAAGTTTGCCTTAAGCATGTTAACATGCAGAAAACTATTTTCTCTCCAAACTGAGAATGCTGACTTTTCAGGATTCCAAATTGGGTGGAGAGTCTCCCCACACAGTAGAACTTTTCCTTCTCAAGGGTTCCCTTCCTGTCCTGAAGGTGACAGGCTGAGGTGAAGGATGATAATGTTTCTCTGCTTACACTCTGAGTAACTGACTAGTGCTTCTTAACCTTTTAAACTGGATTCATGAGCTGTGTTTCTCCTTTCGATCCTTGCACAAAAACAAATCCCAAGAAGAAGTAAAGAAATACCACCTTACCTGTTTGGGGTTAGGCGAGAATCCAGGCTGCCGGACTTCATTGTAATGGTGTCTGTGAAGAGCACGTCCTTGGCAGGAGAAGCCAGGGCTTCTGAATGAGACAGCGATGGATGCATTCTCTGCTGCTGCAAGCGTTTGAGGGTGGCGTACCCAAAGGCATCTCGAGAACTGGTGTAGCTGAAGTTGTAGTCAGCCAGGCTCTTTATAGTCGCAAGGGATGGGGCTTTCAGCGATTGAGCTCTTCGAGGAAGGGTGTGCGAGGACCCAGGTGGGACCAGAGAGACAGAATTTGACTTGGAGAGAGGGAGATGGTTAGGGTGTGGGGCTGAACACTGTATCGTTTTTACCGTTTTGGTGCTCACCACCGTGCTTAAACTCCCACAATCGGTGTCTATGTGCGTGGAGTCCACTGCCACCGTCTCCCGCGAAGGGCTCGAACTCATTGAACTTATGCCACTTGTTGTGGTGTCCGTATTAAAACTCAAGCTGCGGCTTTTGAAGTTAGTTTGGGTTGACACTTCTCCAGTCAGCCGCTCTCGGCTGGTGTTTTCCCTGTGGTTCTCATGGCCCAAACATTTTGGAAGCTTTAGGTCGTTTTCACCAATACTCGGGGTGTTATCTGCCTCTTCATTGTTCCTGCTCCCAATAAATGATGTTTCTAGTTTCAACATCTGAATTTTAGGCACCCTGAATATGGGAGTGAATTCATCTCCCCTAAAGTCCATGCTGCTAGAAGGTTCTGTTACTGTCCGATTGCGTTTCAAGACCATTTTATTCTCTGAGGTAGACAGCTTGCCACCTTTAGGATCACTGCTACTCCTGTGCTTTTTATTAGGTAAGGAAAGAGAATTTAAGAAGCGATTCTTCACAAGTCTGCTTGAAGAGAAAAAGGGGAAGGGATTGCGATCCTTATCTTTCAAGGACCCAGCTTGGTCACAGAGACTCTGCTCTGCATCTTCCGAGATATCTAAGAAAAATGTACTAGTAGAGGTGATGCCAACCCTGTCATCCTCCATAATGAACATGCCTGAAAACAGAAAATAGGATTACACTGCTGAAATGTCTTTGACTTTTCAATCTGTAATAGCAAAACTGAGCCCTCCAACAAACATGCAAATGGTTCCCGAATTAGGATAAGCCAATTGATTTCAATGGGTCTAATATATCCGGTTCCTACTCACTGCACATTATGTGAAAGCAAGCTACACGTGCATTTCTTAATTATTTATTTTATTTACTTATGACTATTTTCACCCCATCTTTCTCAATGGAAAAGGACCCAAGAAGGCTCACAGTACTGAGGCACAATATACAGTTCAGTACAATTAAGACATTCAAGTTTAAGAACAGGGAACTGAGGGGTATCTTACAGCATTAGATTAATGTAATTTTAGAAACTGAAATACACTCTAGTCTGGAGGTCATAATATTATCAACTAGTGTCCTTTCACATGCAACATTATAGTTCCTTCAACTATAAACACACCATGGGACAATTATTTCTTCTTTTAAAAATGATCCTAGATCTCACTTCAGCACAGTTATTACTTTGGGTGACATTTCAGTACAAATTACTCAATCTATTTTTTTTATTACTCAGTCTATTTTTTCACAATTGTATGGTTGTTCTCATTTAATATGTATGTCAGGCTCAAACTAGATGAGACATGGTTCATCACAATAGCATAAGCAGCTTTCAGGGGTGGGTGGGTTTGATAAACTGCAAGTGCAAAGGACTTGATTTGGATGGGTTCGAATTCCCTACCAACACCAGGATGCTGGCTGTGAATGTGTACCCCATCCTACTGTGACCACAACTACTAAATTTCATGGCCTTTCTTGGCCTTTAAACTCCTCAAGAACGAAACAATATGCTCAGAAATGCCATGTATGACTACAGTTGTAGCTGCCTTGAGTCCTACAATATTTATTTAAATATTTGTTTAATAATATTCTAAACAAACAAATAATAAATATATTGTGCTGGGTCTTCTACACCTGGCCTGTCTAACACGTTGACTGCGGGCGACCAGTCGACCGCGGCGCCGTTGGAGGACGCCCGCTGGATCCCAGCTCGCCTTCCGGCATGCCACCTGTGGCGGCATGTTGGAGGGGAATTCCCCCCACTCACGCACTTGTGAAGCGTGCAGGATCCTGGGCGGCACTGGGCCGCCTGGCAGGGCTGTGGTTGCTGGCGCTACAGGGCTACGTACTGGGCCCTGTTCGGCTCTCCTGGGCCAGGTGCCTCATCCCAGCCGCTGCCGGCCTCTCTGGTGGCGGCCTCAGGAAGCTGCCCCCTGAGCTGGGAGGGGTGACTGGCAGTGGGGGTGACCACCACTAGGAGGGGGAGGGGGAGTCACCACTGCTGCCTGGCTCCACCCGCCCTGCCCGAGTTGCACCTCCTTGGCCTTTGCTGCGGTCGCCACCTCTTACCTCCAGGACCTGCTGGTGGCTGGCGGCACCTCTGTGCCCTCCCTGGGGGTTCCTACCCATCTCCAAGCCCACTGGCGCCCGGGGATGAGGCGGCGGCGGTCACCACAAGCGCCAGAAACCTTGGAGGTGGGTGGGGGCACAGCAGCGGCGAGGAGTGTTTGCACGCTCCATTGCATCCGCTGCCAGCGTGGCGGACCTTGGAGAATGGGTGGGGAGGTGGCAGAGGCTCCACTGCTGCCGCTGCCAGCGCCGAGGACCTGGAAGGGGGAAGCGGCAAGGAGTGGTCCCTCTGCACCCTTTACTTGCCTGCACTGATGGAGGAAGTAAGTAGGTGTGCTGGACACGGGCATCTGCCCAGCGACGGGCATTGCATGACTCCTGTCTGGACAGGCATGTGGCGAAGTGCCAGCACGGAGGGCGTGAGCACTTGGCAAGCTCTACTCCTGAGGAAGTCCGGCCGGGGAGGGTGAGGTGGGTGGGAAGCTGGGCCTTTGGGGCCACGGGCTCTGGCTGTGTGGGGGATGCGGCAGCCCTGGCCATCCCTTGGGGCACCAGAGCAGGGAACGCAGGCCATAGGAATGGCTTCCCAGCTCAATTTTCCCGGCTGCCTCTCTGGAGGCTCTGCCTGTAACAAAGGGAACGTGCTTCTCCTGCAACTTCCCATCCGAAGTCAAGCCGAGCGCGCCACCAGAGGAGTGCGGGGGGGGGGAGCAGAGGCGCAGTTTGGCAGACGGGAATCCCAGTCCAATGAGGATGAGCACGCCTCCCCCTCCACACGCCCCCTCCCCACTCCATCCTTCCAGCGGGAACTTCCGGCTCCGGATCCAAGCTGCTGCACCAGTTTCCCACCTTGGGGGTGGGGGGCAGGGCATCAGTGGGGAGAGCGCGTGCCCAGCGCGGGAGACCTTGGTGAGCAGGCAGGCTCAAATCTCCAATTGGGTGGGGTGGGGTGAAAGCACACCTTTTTTGAAGAGATTCAAGCAGCCAGGGAATTTACCAAGCCAAGCAGTTACACCGCTGCTTGCCTCGGTAACCTCCCAGGCTGCGCAAATCTCGATCTTCAAACCTCCCCCTCCTCCCGTTCACGGCTAAAGGGAGGAGGGGAAAGGCTGAACCTGTTTGAATTTTGCGCTGCACCAGCGAGGGTGCTTGTGCCATGCCAAATTCAAATGGATCCAGCGTTCCCCCTCGTCCCATTCACCACAAAGGGGAGGAGGGGGAAGGCTGAACCCGTTTGAATTTGGTGCCGCACCAGCGAGGGTGCTTGTGCAGCACCAAATTCAAGGGGGCGGGTTGGGGGGCTTTTAGGAGAGTATATGCGCGCATGCCCACACTTGATGGGGAGCCTGCGGGGACGTGCGGTGGGCAGGAGGGAGCCCGTGGGCTGTTCAAAGTTGGACAGCCCTGTTCTACACAATGAGGAGAAAATCTCATGTGTGAATAGAAAAATTAACTTTCTGAGTTTGAACTACAGATGCCAGCAAAGTTCTCCAGAGCCGAAATCAGGTGCAATCTGGGAGCGTGGGTTACAAAACTTCCCACTTCTTTGCCCTGTTCTTGATATCTGTTACCAATTCACTTTGATTTATGTTGACTCTACAAATGAGTGCTGTTCAAAATGTCTTATCATTAACAGACTTGCTCAGCTCTGACAAGCAATTATTTTCCCATTTTATCTTTTCCCAGTTCCAGATTAAATACTAGAAGAACAAATGCTAGACTAACCATGAATTGCATGACTATTTAGGAAATACATAATCAATTCGCATTTTTAGACCCTATTTCTAATTGATATCTGTTTTGGGTAAGACTTGAAACAGCAGTTGAAGAGAACACACTTAAAACATTTGAATTTCTACTGAGCTTTTCTTAAGTCAATGGTTCATCAGTACAGGAATACAATTAGGCAATGCGTAATGCATTAGCTAATGTGAAATCCTACACTGGTAGCCACTTGTAAAGCCACAGATTGATATCAAAATTATTCATAGCCCTTTGCTCTATTTCTGTATCCTCACATGGCCATGAACAGGACAGTCATATCTTCTTACTCTAATGTCTGAGGAAATGGACTTAAACCATGAAAGAGCTAGCTTGGTGTAGAGAGTAGAGTGATATTCTAGTACATATGACAATAATAGTGAAGTTTTTTTGCTTCGATAAACCTGTTTGTGAAGGGTGGCAGAAAGAGATTTTTGTGTGAAATGACCCTGGCACTGTTTTTAGAAATTAATGGGTTCAGAGGCATGCCCATCCAACTGAGTTATTATTTTGCAGCTGCTTCAGCTGATGAACTTCAGGGTTTTGGCAGAACTCAAAGCAGAATTAGAAAGTCTGAAGCTTGCCCACCCTGTAGTAGCAGTACAATCAGCTCCACTGACTGGCTCCACTTTGTAGGCAGGTAAACAAAGTAGGTAAATAAATCAGGAACTGATAGCTCAGTTTGACATCTGAACCTGGAACGTGTTTTTCCAGCTAAAGGAATCAAGATTCATACGCCATCTCTAAAATGTGACTATTGTTTTAGAAATGCTGCCTTCCTTGGACACAACACTCATGAGTGGCAAATAACAGTAGAACAGATGAATGCGCCAGCGTGCACCTCATTCACAACGTTGATTTAAAAGACAGGATTCTTAGTTAAAAGGAGCACAATAATTGCTCTTCTGAAAAAGGATTATGCTCGTAATTGTTGATTCTTTTAAAGAAAAAGATCATTAAATGTGCTAATGCCAGGGTGCATGCTTACTTGATGGTGCAGATTCGCTTTCACTGTTATGTCTTGAACCGGTAGATTCAGAGTTCAAGCTAAGTGTGCTGGGAATAGAGGAGAGTTCATTGCAGAGTTGTTCCATGTCATCAGGTACTACTGGCCAAGGTTGCCGACGGCTGTGTCTCACTGCATCCCAACTGTGATGTTTCAGAATGTCACAACCTTGTTTCGTTTTGGCTATTAGGCCAAGCACGTAAACACACGTCCTATGTTTACAAAACAAGAAACCAAGTTCAACAAGTATTTTAGTTCAACAGGGAACAAATTTCTGTATAACCAAGCTACAGAAATTATCATCCCATATTCTTCCTCCTCTGCAAAACAAATTATTTGCAAATTTATAATTTAATCCCATAGAATACCGTGGATTTAAGATAAGAAAATTTCCCTTACCACTTAGATCCCAGAATATATTCTCCTTTTCTGCACTATGGCTCCCAAAACTCTACTCTGGATGGTGTCACACCATCCTAGACCAGAAACTAAATATCCACGTGTTGCAAGGGTCTGAATGCACACGTGTGCAGAGGTATAGCATCTTCATGGACTCATTTTCTTTCAATGCAAATAATTAACCGGATCTTGCACTTGCAGACATTTAATAAGGTATCCAGTTTTCAAGTTATACCTACCCTCTGACAGACAGGACCTCACAATGCTGGGCAAGTGCCATGATGTCAGGAATAACATTTTCCTCTTGAAGTAAATTCAGACCCCAATTAGATGATCCAATATTGCCCTGAAATATAAATTAATTCATGGATGCAAACAAATTTGCTGTAAGACACCCACAAGGTAATGAACAAGACAATAAAAGTAGAAGCGATGCATTGTTTTGTTTAAGATTCTGCATTTCTGAGTGTTGCACCGATAATTTTGGATTTCATATAGGTCAGAAACCTATTTGTCTCCACTTCAGGTTTTCATAACTTGCTGAACATTCACCATATGATGGAATACCAGGGTGTACCGGTATCTCAGTTGTGCAACTGGGCTTGTGACCACGGATGAAACTAACACACAACTTTTTACAGTAACACTCAACAGATTTTAGCCACTGAATTTAAATACTTCTGTAACAGTCAGGGATACTTATCGGGCTTACTGTAAATTGGTTCTGATTTGACAGCACATAAAAACAATATACCACAGTCTGCCTACCCACCCAACTTTTCAATAAATACAGGTATGGTATTTAAATTTTCCTTAATACATTTGTACCTGAACTTTTAATTACATGTTTATTAATATATAGATTACTGTTTATCTAGCTATGAATTGGTTTAGATCCAGTGTTCCTTCACTCTTCTACAGAAAGAATTCAGCACTGCGTTTGGGAGAAAACCTTTGGATGACAGCAATAGAGAGTGAGAAAATAAAGCTGTATATTATCTCTTTTTAAAATCACATACCATCAAGTCAATTCTGATTCATGGTTACCCTTTTTCATCATTTTGTAGGTAGCGAATACTCAGAAGTGGTTTACCATTCCTTTTCTTCTGGGAGCATCGTGGGACTGTGCAGCTTGCCCAAGGCCACACAGGCTGACTCTACTCCACAGGAGGCACAGTGGGGAATCAAACTTCCAGCCTCTGGCTCTGCAGCCAGACACTTAAACTACTGAGTGTCTGTGAAGATTCTCAGTCATCCAGGTGAGGTTATTTGAAAGTAGAGCCATGGCAACTGGGCTTCATTTCTTGAGACAAAGCGGCTTGGATGAGCAGCGAAATGTTTAGATCGCTCAAGAAAAGAAGTCCGGTTTCCATGACTCAGCTTCCAGTCAAATTACTGAGATAATCAACCAGCCTATATTATCTTTTAGAGAAACAGAATTATTTCATCCTTTGATTTAAAAAAATATAATTTTTAGCAATTTTAATCAGGTCAACAATTGCTGCATACTACACTTAAGTAAAATGAAATGGTATCATTTGAACAAATAATGCTTAACAAGCTTCTATATTAGCAACAACAACCTGTTTAAGATGCCCTGAAACACACATACCTCTTTTGTACTTCTGTTGACAAGCAAATACAATTTCATTTAGAAGATTTTTTTAAAAAAATGAGATCATTTCTTTGCTTCAGGAATTTCCAACTGGTAAACATTATTATTATTATTATTATTATTATTATTATTATTATTATTATTATTATTATTATTATTATTATTATTATTATTATTATTATGGGTCTGTATTTTCAGTTTTCTTTTACATTTTTCTTGCATATTTTAAAATACTTTATAGCTACTAGTCATCTTGAGGATTATTTCTAGTAGAAATGTAGGATATAAATATATAACATCAATATTATGCTCATTTGCCCATCAAATGTCAACTACCATGCAACATTTTATAACAAGAACAGATGTGAATGTGCTCTGTATTGACATTTTGCATGTAGAAAAAAAAAGGTAGTTTATTTTTTAAACTAACCAATGCCCAAAGAGCAGCCTTCAAATGCTTAATCCCTTCCCATTTATCCAGCATGGGGGAACGAACAGTGTAACTCAGGTCAGGAACAATGCTCTGAAGAAGAAAAGGAAGAAACACAAAAGAGTTCAACTAATCAGATTTCACTTAGTTGTAAACTGTTGAATTGCCATTCCGATTAGGTACCCGTTCAAAAGCAAAACAGAATCAGGTTATGCATTTTGTAACATTGAAGTAAAATAGAAGTACCACCAATTATTTAAATAGGACTATTAATGTATAAAAGATAAGTCGTTACTGGTAAAATCAAAAGATGTACAAAACAACAACTCCACTCTATTTA
>JAHTLZ010000195.1:13259118-13271086 GCA_023846285.1 Phrynocephalus versicolor
ATTCCCGGGCCAAAAAGCAGGAAGAAAAATGCCTGCTTGACTAAGGGTGCAGGGCACCTACCGGAGGGATTGTTTCTGGAGGGGGGGTCCCGCCTCCCCCCTGTCCTGGGCAGCCGGACTCGAGTCGCCATGCCATGCGGTGCGGGTGGGGGATCCAAAATGGGGCGGCGAACGCAATATTGTTTTTGAAATCGTGGTCCAAAAACACACAAGCACAACAGAAACACGCGGAAATTTATAAACTGCCAGATTTTTTCACAGTAGCAGTGGGTTTTTTCTTGCAACAAAATGTCTCTCCTCTCCTCCTCCTCTGTCCTCCATTGATTTTATTTTATTTTATTTTATTTACACCTGCGCAGTGCGCAATGATGGGCTGGCCCAGTGGCCTGGCCAGCCATGTGGGAGGGGACGACCATGCAAATTTTTGGAGCCATCCCACCAATTGCATGGCCACTTGGCCACTGAGACTTCTGGGATGTGCCAAAAAGCCCCCTAAAACCTGCCCTAGCCCCCTAGCCCCCTAACCCTAATCCTTGACTCCTTACCCATACGTCACAGACTGTCTTCTTAGTGGGTCAGAGAGGCACCCAGAGGTGCAACCCAATAGCCCACCGTAACCTTCCCCGTCATTAGCCTAACCCTAGCCCTAACCCTAACCCACCTTAGCCCATAGCCAGATCTACTTGCATTGCACTACACGCAAGTACGATTCCCTTCTTTGTGGGACATGGCAGGTGCGACACGCTCGTACCAGGGGATCAGGTACTTGAGCAGGTCTCACTGCCTGCAAATGGTATGCATATCCATATGGTTATGCATGCCATTTTGCAGCAGCAGCAGGTGAGGAGAGGAGACCCCCATGTTGAGGGGTCTCTTGGAGCCTGCTGCTGCTGTCCCTTCCTAGTGGGTGAGGATAGGAGGCACCCACGGGTGCCTCCAGGAGCCCACTTTCCCTTTATAGCGGGCCGGCGGAGGCACCCACCCCACAGAGGTGCCTCCAGGAGCCCGCTACACCCCCCAAAAAACCAGTATAACGAAAACGAAAAAACGAAAAAACGAACTGACTAATTTTTGCGAAGTTTCACGAAAAACGGAAACGAGCCGACACAGGGTGCCTCCGACACACGACAACTCGAAAACGTCATTTTCCCGAGTCGTGCCCATCTCTACTAGGGAAAATCGCTTAACAGCATCGCCTATGGGGCGAATCCATAAAATAGAAAAACGGTCACGATTGGGGATTAATCCATTTTCAATGCATTCCTATGGGAAATGTGTGCAAAGGAAAATTTGTTTAAAACAATTTCATTTGGAATGAATTTATTCCTTTATACAAGGTACCACTGTAAGTCTTCCTTGATCAGGTCAAGTTTATAAACCTTAAAAATAATTTCCATCAGTTAAAAAAAGGCAAGGTAAATATAAGAATCTAAAGGATTAAAAAAAATCAAACTGGACAATTTTGGCAAGGATTGGTTTCCCAGAATAAGCATGCCTGGATATCCTAACTGCTTTGATTTTCTTGTACAGCCTAACAAGCAAAAACAGACCAAACCACCTGATCAGATGGCTTATACTGACCAACTCTGAAGAAGTATTACCCAAGTAAACCTTATGCGCATTAGCAAAATGGTTGTAATGCTTTCAGTACTGCCTTGATTTGGAACAACTATAAGTTTCCTCACCTGCGCTTCCAACAAATGGCAGCCTGTTTTGTGGTGTACCAGTTGGCCATAAAGGTGCACTGGCAGATAGACATGTGGCCGCTGCAATCTGGTAAAAAGAAAAAAACCATCTGTTTGCATAGAATTATTACAGTTTCAAAACCAAGCAAAGCTACTTTGGCCATTGTTTCAACTTACCTTTGGTTGCTTCGACGAACATAATTATCACCATCGACAGGTTTGCGGTAAGTGGTAAGTGCTTCATTGAGTTGCTCCTCTATTAACTCAACATACTTTAAATTGTATTCCTAAGGTGATAATGGAAAACAGATCTCATCAGAAAAACTATTTCCCCTAGCAAATGTTCATATTTACAATGATCGAAGGATAATCCTCCCATTTCCATTTCTATTGATAATTTTATAATTACAGTACTTGAATTAAAAATGAGAGAGGAATCAAATCTTCCTAGTCACAGAATATCTTTTGATAGTGTAAATGTTTCAAAGATTATGGATGAAATAAAAGAATGTAGTTAATGTTGTTTTACGGCTGATGACATAAATCACCATGATGGATTTTTGGAACTTAAAACTTTGAACCTGTCCCTTTGTTGTGGGGAAGCTACTGAGGCCACAGGGGCCTTTAATTACAAAAATTGCCGCTGTTGGTAAACTCAACCCTTGGTGGAGATTTTCAGAAAGCAAGACTCCTCTTCCCAATCCTCCAGCCCCCAGCAGCTTCCCCATGATGAAAGGGATCCCATGGGAACTTCAGGACCTAAGAGCTAGAATCAAAACTTGTGATTTGAAGGAAGGAAGGAAGAATAAATGCAGCAGTTGATAATGTTAATGTCTTACATTGTGTAAGTAATACTGCTGGATTCCAGCCAATGGTTGATAATACTGGCAACATGACTTGAAGAACTGGACTGAACGTCCTGGCCTTTCTTCCTCTCAGACTTCTCTATGATGCAGGAACCTTCTTTGACCCCAAATGACCTCAAAATCTTAAGCACAACTGCTTTAGAAAACTTATGAAACTGTAAACCTGTTTTCTGCAATACCGCTGAACCCTATTCCATGACAGAACAGGTTTCCAACTTCATTCAGCGAGTCAAGAGTTTTAGGTGTCAGGTCAAGCAACCAAAGGAGATACACAGTGGACACTTGTATAACACCAGCTTGTATAACATAAAATTTGTACAACATGAAAAATTCCAGAGATAGAGGAGAAATTTGCTTAACATAATTGCCTATGGGGAGAATCCATACAACATAAAAATGGGATCACTCCGTTTTCAATGCATTCCTATGGGAATCTGTATAAAGGAAAATTTGCTTAACATAATTTCATTTGGAACAAATTAATTCCTTTATACAAGATACCACTGTATTTCAATTTCTGACCAAGGCTGCATCTTTTCAAGTGCAAAATTGCTTGTTAACATTAAGACTTCCAAAAGCCAGGAGTCCACAAGGTGGGTCATACAAACTTATCACCTCATATTGGTTCAAAAGAAAACAATTAAATATCCAGGAATCTTCAAATTCCAATCTTATGTCACTTTCCAAAGACAAAAAACATTCCATGAAGGAGAAGAACATAAAAGTTCTTCGAGATGAGTATCTAGAATGCAGATTTTAGGAATCCAACTTTTCAGTCTCAAAATCCTATTGGTTTTTGTGGAGGGTCAAAATTGCAATGCCTAACTTTGACTGATCAATGGCTATGTATTAGCTTCAAATAGCTATGGTATCTTACACAATCCCTCAGTGAACAGAACAGGATTTTGGCCCATTAACACAACTAAGTACAAAATTTTCACCTTTGAAACACAAGCCATCTCACACACTTACAAATGAGGCATCCTTTATCATGTACTTTCAGTGCACTTAACATGGAAGATTAAAACACTGCAAGGAATGTTCTTTCAAACTTCTATCTATCTACAACTGGTATTGGCAACTAGGGATGGGGCTTCTGTGTTTTAATGAAACAAAACAACAAAAACCGCAACCAACACAATAAAAAAGCTCTTATTTCTGGTTTTTGTGTTATTTTATTGATTTCTGCAACAGAACTTCTAAAACATGAATGATTCACATTAATGAAACAGGGGAACATGAAAGTCTTGCATTTTTTCTTGTTTCCGACTGTTGCTTAACCTTTCTTAAAGAGCTGTGTGGCACAGCGGCTGAAGTACTACAGCCAAAACTTAGTTCGTGACCTAAGTTTGATCTGAAAGGGCTCAGGTAGCCAGCTCCAGGTTGACTCAGCCTTCCATCCTTCTCAGGTGGATAAATTTAGTACCCAGTTTGCTGCAGGTGGGCAATGTGCAGCCTGCAAAATTAAACTCTAAACTGCACAGAGAGTGCTTTAAGTGCTATGGCTACTACATAACCAACACACTTTGCTTTTTGCTTTGCTTCTTTTGCCATGTCTCTGTCAAAGCACTCAAGGGTGCTTTTCTTCCAACAACCTCGTAATGGCTGCTGTCAACAGCCAATAGGAATATCACAGAGGGAGAAGGAGTTTTTAATCTCCAAAAGGGCTAGGATTGGTGGAAAGCTAGTGGGATGTGTTCCATCTTTGTTTCAATTATCGCCTGTGGGTGTGGGAGCTCCTGGTGCCTGCAACCTTCATCTTTTGCAGCCTGCCTGAGTATGTGTCTATCTTTGATCTCTTTCTATTTGGAGGGGGATTTCTAGATTACTTTTGCTGATGCTTCCGGGTAATGTTCCTGTAGCAACATGCCCATGGGTCCTTTTTTTTCTGCCTGCTTGCTGCTTCATTGGACTCAAAGAAGAAAAGAGACAGCATCACGTGAATGATGGGAGAGACATCTCTACTGATCTTAATAGTTTTGGTTTTGGGAAGGGATTTTGATTGCATTTTTTCCATTCTTTGCTTACTAGATTTCCTTGCTTTTTTTGAAAGGGGGTTGTAAGTGAAATTTTTATTTTGCTATTTCCCCCCCCCATGTGCATGGGGGTTCATGTTTTCCACATTTGACTGTTCTTTAAAACATTGTCGTGTGGTGAATTTATTATTCATTTCCTCTGTTAACATGTGAATTTGGGGGCATTTTGTACATTGGTTGTTGGATATACTATCCTCAGCTTTAGAAGTAGATTGGTTATGTGTGTTTTGAGGTAGACTATATAGGTTCTTTCAAACTTTTTTTGGACTAGTGCCAGAAAACAAGAACTTAGCTTCAGTTAAGCAAACTTGCAGAGTAACATAAAAATAACATGTATCAAATTCTGAATTTCTGAAAAAAAGAAGTTACTTACCTGTAACTCTGGTTCTTCGAGTGGTCATTCTGTGATTCCACACAATGGGTTAATGTGCGCACGCACAGTAGACCTCGGAATCTTCTCGAAGCTGTATAACTAGGGAACCTCCCACCCTATATAGGCGGGCTCCGCCCTCCTCTCGCCTCAGTTCCGCTTTTCCGCCACTGTCCAAATGGAAAGGACAGCACTAAAACTGACGTGACGGAAGAGGGGAAGGAGGGCGGGTTTGTGTGGAATCACAGAATGACCACTCGAAGAACCAGAGTTACAGGTAAGTAACTTCTTTTTCTTCTTCGTGGTCTTCTGTGATTGCACACAATGGGTGATTAGCAAGCTGGAGTTACCGGAGGTGGGCCGTCACGGCAGGATAGAAGACAGTACAGAAAAAGGTCAAACGTAGACTGTACCCTCGCCCGGGTGTCAAGCCGGTAATGCGAAGCCAAAGTCAACGAAGAGGACCACGTGGCAGCCCTACAAATGTCCCTCAATGGGACGCCCCTGAGAAAAAAACGTAGAAGTAGAAATGGTTGTGGTGGAATGAGCCTTGAGGGTAACTGGAAGAGGAACGTTGGCAAGACGGTATGCCAGGAGAATAGTTGCTGTCAAAGTCTGAAAAATACTTAGAGGGGACATCTGTTGTCCCCGTTTAGGTCCGTAATAACAAGTGAAAAGGGCGAGTTGTGGTTCGAAAAGAAGCAGTCCGCTCAATGTAATAACACAGAAAAAAGACTCTCCTGACATCCAAAGAGCGTAGGGCCCTGTCCAGGTCCGTAGATGGGTTAGGAAAAAAAGGGGTAGGCAATAGCAATGCCTGTGACACGCAAAACTGAGAGACGACTTTGAACATGAATGTAATGTCAGGAGATAGTGCCACCTTGTTGGGGTGAAACTGTAGGAATGTGGGATCCATGCACAGTGCAGCCAGCTCGCTAGCCCTTCTAGCCGACGTTATCACCAGAAGGAAGTCAGTTTTGTAGTGTTAAGCTGGTCCGACGGTGGCTTGGACAGATGACGAAGAACCAGGGATAGTGACTATTGAGGCACAGGTGGAATGAGAGGGGGCCGAATGTCCAGCAACCCCTAGAGAAGAAATCCTGCAGGAGAGGATGACGGAAGAGGGTTGAGGACTGAGATCCTTGGGCTGATGTGCTACAATTGTGGCCACATAGACCCCCAGTGTGGAGAGAGTACGACCTTGGGCAGTAAGATGGCGTAGACAAACGCCAGGAGGACAGACACAGTCGTGGGGCAGGATGGTAGATTTGTAGAAGTGGCGAAGGGCGAGAAGACCTTAAACTTGCAAGTATAAAAAGTCCGTGTAAGATCCTCTTTGAGGAACGGATAAACCCCCCTACTGAGGGGAAACTTTTCCACGCCGTTAGGTGCAGAGTTTCCGGATTCGGGTGCAGGATCTTGAGATCTTCCTGAGAAAGAAAGTCATGCCTCACTGGAAGGCGGATGGAAAAAGGGTAGAAGAAAGGTCTCCATCCAGGGGAGCATAAACGCATCGTCTAGGGAACGAGGGTCCCGGCCCGTACTCGAGTAGAACTCCGGGCATTCGGCATTGCTGCTGGATGCAGAGAGGTCCACTTGAGGCATTCCCCAGATGTCTGTGATTTGTTGAAATATTGTAGGATGGAGAGTCCATTCGTGGTTGCTGAAAGGCAACCTGCTAAGTATGTCCGCGACCTGGTTGTCCTGTGTGGCCACGTGAATTGCATGTCGAGCGATGTCGTGGAGAATGTACCAGTTCCAGAACTGTACGGTGAGGTGCAGAAGAGGTGGGGAATGAGTGCCGCCCTGTTTGTTTACATAATACATCACCATGGTGTCGTCGGTGATGAGCTGGATTGCTTTTCCTCGTATCGTGAGTAGGAAAGATTTGAAGGTGTTGATGGCTGCTAAGAGTTCTAGTCGGTTGATGTGCAAAGCGGACTCGTCGGTGAACCAGAGACCGTGTACCTTGAGGCCGGCGCAGTGGGCTCCCTAGCCAAGAGGACTGGCGTTTGTAGTGATTTGAGCGGTCAATGGTAGGAGCCTAAAGGTCTTGCCTTTTGAGAGATTTAATGGATCCGCCCACCATGTGAGTTGTCCGATAGCAGAAGATGTCATTTGCAGGAGCATGCTTGGATCGTCCACTACCGGATCGAAGTATAACAGGAACCACGACTGCAAGGGTCTCATGTGCAATCGAGTGTGAGGTACCGCAGAAGTGGTGGAGGCCATAAGGCCTAGAGGCTTCTGAATGGATTTGCAGAGACAATCTCGTGAGAGGTCACATAGGATATGGAGGCCCGCAACTTGTTTATTCCGTGTGCAGACAGGAATATGGGACCTTGTACAGAGCCAAAGACAGCGCCTATGTATGGCAGGCTCAGAGACGGGGTAAGAGTAGATTTCTCGATGTTGATCTGTAGTCCTAGCCGTGCCAAGATGGCAAGGGTGAATTCTGTGTCCCGAAGCGACTGGTGGTAAGGTCCGGAGACCAGAAGCCAGGCGTGTAGAGACGGAAACACAGTGATGCTTTTGAGTCTCAAAGGGGCAACAAATGGAGCTACAGTCTTTGTACAAACTAGAGGTGCAGATGCTAGTCCAAACAGAAGGGACTTGAACTGGTAAACTGTGTTGGGCACAACAAACAAAGGTAATGACAGGGGGGGCAATATTAACATGGAAGTATGCATCCGTCGAGTCAATGACAATGAACCAATCCCCTGTTTGGAGAAGGGGAATGATGGTGCCTAGGGATGACGTACGAAAAAAAAAATGTCTATTGACCAGGAACTTGTTCAAACCACGAAGGTCGAGAATAGGGCGTAGTTCTCCGTCTCTCTTGGGGATAGTAAAAATATATCGGGAATAGAACCCGCTTGTGTGATCTTCCACAGTGGCTTTTTCTATTGTGTCTTGATCTAAGAGAGAAAAGATCTCCTACAGGAGCACCTGGGAGGAAGAGGTGGTACGCAGGCGGCCCAGAGGAGGTAGGTGATGGGACTATATAAACTATCACTGAGAAAAAGTGTTTAACGCCCATCTGTCAGCAGTGATGGAAGCCCAAACAGGGAGACAGGGGCCAGGCCAATGTGGAACCGGCTGGAAGGTATATGGGAGACCGTGGGGTGGATGGAGTCAGAAACTTTGTTAGGTTTTCCGGTCAGGTCTGTGCTGAAGAGCATGAGCACGGGGACGTGAGGAGGCATTGCGGTTGGGGGGATCACCATAGGACTGGAATCTCTTAGGATCAGGTGCATATCTGTAATAGAAAAATGGGCGTCGCCATGGTTGGCGGTGTGGTCTGTAGGTATTCCGGTAAGAATACGAGCGAGAGGTTTTTCTTAACTTGTTTAGTCTATCCAGCATATCATCAGTCCATCAAACAAGAGGTCTTCAACACGAGCCCGAGAGATCCTCAGGCACAGAAGTGGATCTGAGCCAGGCATGGCAGCGAAGAACTATGATGGTGGCCGTTTGTGTTGCCATCGCATCAATAATGTGTCTGGCTGCCAGTATCTGGTGCTCAGCCAGGGCCATGACGTCTTGGTAAGACCTAAGAGTTCTGGTCCTGTGGTACTCAGGCAAGAGATTCAGTAAGGGTTGCATGGTGTCCCAACGTTACACAGATAGGCTCCCATGGCTGCAGAGTAGTTGGCAACTCTAATGATGAAGAAGGCCAAGGAATATTAATGGCGTCCTAACATGTCCAGCTTCCTCCCTCCCTTATTCGATGTGTGTTTTATAGAAATTTTCCACTCTGCATGGCATTTGATAGGAAGGAGGATGATTTCTCCCAAGACTCTTTGATCAGGTGAAGCATAGGATGTATAAAGGCTAGACCGCAGGGAGGGGCCTGTTCAAGTGAGATGTTATCAAAGACCTGGTCATCATCATCCAGTGGTGGTTGTACTACTGCTTGGTTGAGAGCCTTCGTGATCTTGGTGACCATTTGTGAGTACGACATATAGGCTTCTGACGGTGAGGGGTATGGTCATCCCCTACATTCAAGGCGGAGTGGGAGAATGTATTGAAGAGTACTGAGGGCATTCACAGCCATAATCAAAAGAGCCCATGTCAGAGATGTCTCGTGTGGGAGTATAGGACAGTCACTCTCCTGTGATGTGGAAGCAGAGTCAAGGAGAGACGAAAGGGAGAGCGTAGGAGGGGGAGCATCCCCCCGCATTGGGCAGATCAGTTGCTGAATGGCGTGGAGTGCCGGAAGCCCTCGTGACAGGAGCATATTGATCAGCTCCTACTGTTTGTGTTCCCAGTCCAGGGGGAATAGCCTGTCCAGCCGCGGGGATAGAGGCTGCCTGATGACCAGCGGGGCCGTTTCCATGCGTCTGCATCGACGCAGAGGGGACACGCGACGTCTCCCAGAGTGGATGGAGAAGTCAGGAGAGGGTGAACAATGCCAGCGTCAATTTGAGAGGAGGATAATTCATGTAGCCTGGGTGGAGACAGGCTACTTGAGACTGATGATAGACATGACGGCCGTAAGAAGCGTCAGAGTAGGAGCCAAAAGCGTTCTCTCGACAGCGCTGCTCGTCCCATCTTGCGCTGCGGAGAGAGGTAGAGCAGGACAAGATAAAGCGACGATGACGTTGATGCGGACGGGGAAGCATAAAATCGTCCGCGCTCGCTCTACCACAAGAGGGTGCATGGGAACGTCCAGGCTATCGGGATCTATGTCATTCCCGGCTGCTGTTGCCCGATCCATGCCGAGAGGCTCTGTGGCAATGAGAGGGGCGTTCAAGGCGGGGCTCCGGCAAGGCAGAGTGTCGGTAGCGACGTCGAGCTCCACGGCGCGCTGTCGAGGTGGAGCGGCGGCGCCTGCGGGAGTCTGTTGGTAATGAAGAGACAGACCGAGATGAGGCTGAGCGGAGCCTTCTCTGCCGCAGGGTAGGCGGCGTTGATTGCCGGGCGCGCGAAGGAGTGGCCAAAGAGGCTAAGGAGGCGCTCCGATATGAGGAGACAGCCGTTGGAATGCCTTGCATAGCGGTTGGCAGGACGGAAGAGTTGTCGCCTCATGTAAGGGAGCTATGAAGGCTCCTCTGAGGGAGAGCGTGTCGTTCGGCTCTATCCCAGTCAGCCTCCGAGTATCGGGAGGTCTCCTCTGAGGGAGAGCGTGTCATTCGGCTCTATCCCTGTTAGCCTCCGAAGTATCAGGAGGTCTCCTCTGAGGGAGAGCGTGTCGTTCGGCTCTATCCCTGTCAGCCTCCGAAGTATCAGGAGGTCTCGGAGAGGCGGGCTGCAGCGGCTGAGCAGAACCGGAGCCAGTTGTTAGGTTAGAACATTTGCCTGCCTTGGTGGACTTAGGCTTAGTGGAAGAACGGCTCTTTTGATTTTGCAGGTGGGGCCGTTTGCTCGGCTACTGAAACTGAAGGCTGAACCGCTGGTGAAGTTTTTACAATGCACACAGGAGGAGTGTTGATGGCCTCCTCCCGAACCACAAAGGCACAAAGAGTGTCCGCCTGAGTGGCAATCTCGTTCTAGCAGGAAAACGTATCGGTAGGATGGCGCAACAAAGACCATACAATAAAGGTGGGAAAAATATCCCTCCCCTCCCGTGGGGGAGGGTGGGTGAAAAACAAGAACTAATAGAGAAAAAGGGTGGGGGTTCCGTTTAACTAAGAAAAACTAGGAATATAAACCGTGAAAAAAATAAAACTAAGCTATTTGTTGCTTGGTCTGTTATAGAAAAAACTCACGGAGAGAAGACAAATGAGGTGCTACTGTCGGCGGAAAAAAAGGAACTGAGGCGAGAGGAGGGCGGAGCCCGCCTATATAGGGTGGGAGGTTCCCTAGTTATACAGCTTCGAGAAGATTCCGAGGTCTACTGTGCGTGCGCACATTAACCCATTGTGTGCAATCACAGAAGACCACGAAGAAGAACAATCTGGTTTTGTTAAAAAAAAAGTACCTTCTGCCATTTCTCCATTTGTTTTGTCACGTAGCCACGTTCATTTAGATATGAAAATCCTTTTGGAATGGACAAAAATCTGGAAGAAAAAATATACGATCACACCTTTTGCAGAAATCTCCACAGATAATTTTTAAAAACGCAAATTTATTGTCTTGTATATTTACCTTAAGAGCAGAAGCAGACCCTTGTCTCCAAGATGTGACAATGCTGGTTTCATCTGAATGAGAGCATGAAGGTTTGCCTGAAAGAGATGGGGAGCGTATCCTTTAGAACAAGGTAGCTTAGACATCAACAATGGTGAACTGGAACTTTCTGACAGCAATAAGCAACTTAAGAGCAATTTGTATATTTCATTATACAATGTGATTTGAACATGGACAAATCACTGACATTTATGGTTCTTAGATATTTGAATTTCTATTCTCATTCTGATATAATCCATCCTTGAAAAATCTAGATACATGAACAAAGTTTCTTCCAAGCATTCGGTCTTCCTGCATTTCGGACACATCATGGCACATTATAATTAATTGTAGAAGTCACTTCCAAATTTTGCTTTACCAAGCAGAAACGAACATGGCAGGGAAGTAAAGTACACTTAATTCTTAATTAATTGATACATTATTGGATACATTTAAGGAAACCAAAGAACGAAGTAAAAGATTCAGACCTTGTCTTCACATGCCTCATCAAGGATATCAAGTGCTTCAGAAGAAATGGCTTTATTTTTGTCATGAAGCTGAGTGACCAGTAACTCAATTCCCCAGTTACTGAAGAACTCAACATTGGCCCTCAGGAGTACGCGTAGGTGTTTTGTAGCATACAGCCGACAGCTCTACAAATAAAAAAATGTGATTAATGTAAAAGATGAAAGCGAAACGTGTCAGCGAAACATGTATTTTACAGAGACAACACTTGGAAATCTTATAATAAATCATTTTTGTATAAGTACAATTAACATGTCATCTGCACTAATGCCATATGTAGAGAGCTGTAATAGTAGCCCTGTCATGACCGGTTGGGAGGAATGATATCATGTACTGATATTCTACTGTTAAAAAAGCTTGAAGTTCTTGAGCACAAAT
>JAHTLZ010000195.1:13271096-13287380 GCA_023846285.1 Phrynocephalus versicolor
AGAGAGAGAGAGAGAGAGAGAGAGAGAGAGAGAGAGAGAGAGAAAGAGGCTAGCCCAAGCTCACCCATTACTTACAGGAAAAAAGCAGAGAAAATGTAACACCATCAACATTTATATATTCAGAGTATGTCGTTCTAAATTTACATGTTCAGAAACATGCCTGATACTTACATCTGTTGATGCAGTTAGAATTTTGGAAAGGATGACTCTTGCTAACCCATCTCTGCTGTAGTCTAAACTGGAAACTGTCAGTTTGAGCAAATGATCTTGGTTTTTCAAGGAGCAGAGATTTAGGAGACTGAAAGAAGGAGGAAATTGTTAAACATGCATGGAATGCTTGAAAAATATACTGTACATATCTAGTTTGAAACAGGAAAGCAAAGTGGAAGACAACCTGAGAATTTCCTTGCATAAAACAATCAGGTCTGATTTTTTAAAAATCCATCCGTCTTTCTACCTCAGCTGGTTGTGCCTTTAATTTTTATCCTGTAACCTATTTGGGGCAGGGAAATGTCTTTTTCTACTCAAGTTATCCTAAGATGCCATTTATCCCAATACCAATGGAACTAATGAACACAAAGTCAGCAATGGCCAGAATCCTAACTCATTTTTATCTGACATTTATAAAACCTGCCAATAGCTACTGGCAGCTGACTGACAAATTACTGGGACATGCCATTGTTCTACTGGTCTAGTTTAGTGCAGTTCTAGATAAATTTAAAATACAGTGAAAGAATGTCTGGCAAGCAAAGTGCTCAACAATTTTTGTACAACGGAAGAGGATACTCACCACTGAAACACATTACACTTTTCAAGTATTTTCACTCCATGAGGATGGCAGGAAAGCGTACCAAAAAACAAGAAGTAGTGCTGACTAAGAGTGTTAAGTAACCCATTGTTCTGGAGACTGCGTTCTGGTTTCATTCCAGACGAAGAGTTAAGCCACTGTACAATATCTTTTACTAACTCTTCAAGGTAGCCATGTCCGTCCTGCTTAAAAGTGAACAAACACTTCGTCAGTTTATTTAAGATTAAGATGTTTATTCAGTGGAAAAAGTACACATCTACAGAGCATCTTGATATAAAGAAAATAACTTTCAAACAAAATACTACAAAGTAAATTGAACGAAGACAAAAACGTTCTTCTTTATTTTATTTACAGCATGTTTTAGCTGCTCCACTACCAAGTGGTCTTTGGGAGGCATACAACAATATATTAAAACGATAAAACAACATATTAAAAACAACATATTAAAAAATCAATATAGAAATAATAAAATCCTGCTGCTCATGTGCCCAGTTAAAAGAACACTATCTAATTAAAATGCTGGCTAAACAGGACGTTTAGTGTGTGAGTACTCTGGAAAACATGCACATTTTTAAAAGGAATGGGGAGTTGTGCTTTTTCTTAAAGAAAGCCCTCAGCTGTTTTAGAGTTCCTTCACAAGAAATTCACAGGCAGCCACAAAACTGCCCTGAGATGATCTTGACATAAAACGAAAGTCCTTCTTGTGAGTTTTATGGAAATCACAACAGTAAACAATCTCCAGACTACCCAAGTTTTCTCAAAGCTGGTAGTGGCAGATGAAAAACAAAGCAGGAGGTTTCTACAAAAAACAAACTTACTCTCTCTCATGCCTTCCTCTCTAAGCAGGTTCTGAGTTCCCCCAAAACATAAAAAAAGCAAGAAAGGGGTGGGGGTTAGAGTGAGCAGTTTTGATCCATTGCCCTTTGTGTTGACAGAGAGTTAGAGACACAAGGTTTAGAACGTACAAAGTTCAGATAAGTTTTAAGTCTACCTTTTGTTGCACCTGCCTTCCTTCCTTCTTTCCTTCCTGTCTTCCTTCCTGAGGGGCAAAAGTGCATGTTGATTGACCTGCGTATCACCTCTCCCAACACCTTGAACCTAGTCAAGCCTGTGCATTACTTCTGCAGGCAGGGCTCTCTAAATATGACACCTAGCCTCTTCCAGTAGTAACTGCCACCTGCAAGTAACTAACCATGCTTTACGAAATGCATGCTTCTTTGGTCTGCCAGGCATGCAATCAGGGGCTTTCATTCCAGATTCCACTATGGTCTCTGAAACTGATCTCCTGCAGCATGAGACAGGACCTACTGGTCTATTATTTTGGTGAGAGTAAAGTGACTACAAATATCTTCTGTATTTACTTCACTAATTTCTGCTACCTAGGGTGAACAAATATTTTAGTTCTATTAAAGCAACTCAGTGAACTCTGAGGCATTGTGTTCCACTGGCTGAATTCCAGCTGCTTAGAATAGCAAGTTACAAGAGTAGGTTCACTGCATCTATAAGTATGTCATAACTACAACAGGCTCATTGGAATCAGTGGAACTCACACACGAGTAGATTCATCAAGTCAGTGGCCCACTCTAGTATGATTTACTATATTAGCCAACAGGATTCCAGCCACTGTGTTCCGAAGCACTGTGTTTCATTCCACATTTGCCTTCTTAGGCGATGTATTGCACAAGCATGTATTAATCTACAGTATGGTAGTGGGTGGGTACAGACTGGAAACAGGCAGTGAATTCTCTTCCCTGGAAAACTGTAATAGACTTACTGCTCTCTGACTCACTAGTTGGCGGCAACTAGCAATTCAGTAGCTGATCAGGGCATGGTTTTCCCAGTGGAAAAACTGGGGTAAGAGGACATCCATTTAATCTGATTTACCTAGTACTCCAGTAGAATGAATTGTTAAAATGACAGTTAACTATTAGGAACTCAAAGGTGTTAGCTCTTTTAATTTTACTGAAATAGTTTAACACTGTAGGGTTAGTTTTTCTCAAAAGTGGTCCCTATTATCCCCAGCCAGCAGGAGTACAATGACAAAGAAAGATGATACAGCAGTCCAATGCTTTCGAAGGATATAAGACTGAAGACTTTCTCAGGACTTTGATCAATGCATTTTATTTCACCTTTTCTGTTTATTATATCTATTGGATAAATGATATACAGTATTTCATAAGACACACTTTACTCTAGTATTTAGGCCAGAAATGTTTCTGGCTTGAACTTTACACTTTGCAATTAAATATTATTACTGCACTTTCCTCAGACCTGTCAAAACACAGAACTAATGCAAAATTCTTTAACGAAGTTTATCCTTTAACGAAGACCTGTCAAAACACAGAACTAATGCAAAATCCTTTAACGAAGTTACCTTCCCCAACGTAATTTCAAGTACCTGACATTTCTTAGAACTAAATTAAGCAAATCTTACCTCTTCAGATTCAAGAAGAAACTCAGTAAACTGACAACCCACAACAGTGAGCTGTTTGGATTTTGCATAATCCAGATCCAGGTTGGCGTACAATTTACTGCTAGGTTTGTAAAAATACATCAGTCGTCGTACAAATCTAGTATTAAAACAGAAGAATGAGATAGCGTTTTTACTTATCTTTTGGTTTTCTTAGTTTACCCATCATTATCCTGAGCAATGCAAATACAATCACAGAATCGTGATATAGCGGAGCTGGAAGCAAAGCAAAAGGAAAGTGTTCTGCGTATATACTGCCCCACAATGCTTAAAGCACTCTCTGGGCAGTTTACAATTTCATTACGCATGCTACACATTGCCCCCCTCCCCAGCAAGCTTTCTCATTTTACCGATCTTGGAAGGATGGAAGACTGAGTGAACCTTGAGGACCCTGCTACCTGAATTGAACCCCAGGTTGTGAGCACAGTTTTAGCTGGAGTACAGCAATTTAACCACTGCGCCACAAAGGGAGCTACAAGGCCATCAAGTCCAAGCCCCTGCTCAATGCTGGAATATAAATCAAAGGATACCTTCTTAATGAATAATGTGTGTATTTTTTCTGTTGTTGTTTCCTTCCCCTGACAGAGTTTATATAATTTAGTGTATTTCCTTCCCTTAATCAACCTCTGTGGAAAAATGTCCGAGCATCTATGGAGGTCATATTAATCAAAATGGATACTAAGGAAAAGGCAGAATGTAATATTCTCAGGAAATAATATACAATTTTAAAGCAAGTGGAAATGAGACACAAAGTGATTTGTGCCACTTTGTACAAAGCCCTCCATGCAGCACCACAGATGCTATGTGTACCCTCCGCACCACCATCCCCTGGCCGCCTATTACCACCCATCATGTACAGCTCAGGTCCTCCTTCTCCAGTAGAGCTTCAGTTTGTGCAGAGGCTTGGGCTTCCCTTCTCCACCTCCTCCAGCAACTGACTACTCAGACAAGGAAGTGGGGCAGGGATTCTCCCTGCACAACCGTTGTGTGATCAGCTGCCACAGAAGGCAGGGAAGGGCAGCCCAAGCACTTGTCCAGTCTAGGAAAGAGGACCTGAAAGATGCCCTATGGATGGTGATGGGGGGGTGATGAAGAGCTTTGCATGAACTAGCATGAATCGATAAGGCCCATCTAGTCCAGCTTCCTGTATCTCACAGTGGCCCCACCAAATGCGTCTGAGAGAACACGAGACTAGATATCTGTCTCCTGATACCACTCCCTTGCATCTGGCCCTTGAAATACCCTGGTTTTAAGCCTGGAGATTACACCTCTCCATCATGGTTTGTAACCTGTGATGGACTTTTCCTCCCAACTCTGTTATTAGCTTATCATCACTAGGTATTTAGGTATTAGGCTATTAGCACTAGGTATTTGATACACTTCGAAACTCTGTTGATGCCAGATATGATAAATTAATTTTTCTAAATCTGGCTGAGATCCACTCCTTCAAATGCACATACGCAATACCCAACTGCTACAGGCTGATGATCACTACTTCAATGCATAATAACATATGCCTCCAAACACTCATCTCTTAGCATCCAAGCCATATAATCTAATTGCTTTTTGGGAGGAGACAATTTCCAGCAAATTTCTTTACCAGCAGCCTTTGATTCATATCTCACACCATTCCTAAGTAATCTCTGGCCTCTAGGAACAAACTGGAGATGGGAGGAAATAGCGGGCCGCTGAGGGATGGCAAGGAACCTCTTTTTATGAGCTCTGTTCATAGAAGAACAGAACAGGACCCAAGCTTTTTTTTTTTAAAAAAAAATTAAAAGTATGGGAAAAACTGTTAGTGGTCTTATTTGTAATAAAGAAATAATTGGAGCTCTTGGCTCTGAATCACTGAGACAAAAAAACAAAAAAATATCATTTAGTACCCACAAGAGCTTCCATCTGAGATTAAGGTGTCACTGTTGTATTCTGGCAGAATAGTTACAGTACCAGCAGAAAATCAGAGTTGGAAAAGGCCTTACAAGGCCATTGAGACCAACCCCCACCCCCAAAAGAAAAGTCACTTTAAATGCCAGATGCATGGTGTCATTCATCAATTCCAACAGTTCAAAAGGCTAAAGGGAAAACAAGGAGGAAAATAAATTAAATCTTAATCATATACAGAATTCCGTAAGAAACTTGGATGTTGCAAGTGCCTCTCAACTCCCTGGCACGCACCCTGCAGCGGTGACAATTACCACACAATTGGTAATACAGGTAAGTCTGGTTGTTCAGAAGAGGCTCATATATGCAGATCATTCAGGTACGCCCATCCCTAAAGGCTATGTTGCATAGATAGTGGTACACCATCATCCAAGTAGCTTTGTCAGTCTTTTCAGAGATACCCTGCACAAGGCTGATAATGTCATCAGCCATGGCAACTTTTCAGAAAAAGCTGTTCTGCTTATATACTGCCCCATAGTGCTTAAAGCAGTCTCTGGGCGGTTTACAATTTAATTATACAGGCTACACATCGCCCGCTCCACAACAGGCTGGGTACTCGTTATACTGACCTCGGAAGGACGGAAGGCTGAGTCAACCATGAGCCGGCTACCTGGGAATTGAACCCCAAGTTGTGAACAGTTTTACCTGCAGTACAGGCATTTAACCACTGCACCACCAATTTTCATGCATTTATTAAAAAAAAAGAGAGAGAGAGACTTCCAAGGAACCCCTTTCATCATGGGGAACCCAGCAGGGGATCATGGAACAGGAGACAGGATTTTTTAATTTCTAAAAATTTAATTTCTTCTGCCATCACAGCAGCTGTGACATTCTGAAATTAAATACTTCTCCTCTGTCTTCAGACCCTCCATGCCCTTGAGTGAGGGGGATCAGATTTTTTTAATCACCAAAAACATTTTGTCTGATGACATAATCAGCCTTATGCAGCACCGCTCTCTCAACAAGTTTTCAGTCTTTGAATTCTATTTTGAGGTTACAAATCCCTCTCCCCTCCAGTCAATACTGAGTACAACTGAGCAGACTATGTGTGATTTTTACAACACTTAAGAAGAACAATGAAGGAAGGAAAGAAGCATGGCTGATTCTGGGTGGTCAGGATCCTGGCATGTCAGAGCTTACTGACATTACTACAGGCCAATGATCTCCCTCGTCCAGAATTTTCATTGGGCAGCACATCACAAACTGCCTGCTTAGCGAGAATATTATAGCTGGCATTCTGTTTTTAGAATTCAGCTATCAATTCATTCTCTCCAACCAACCAACCATTGACAAAGGTTTGTTTGCTTCACTGCCCTATATTCACTACAAAACATCAGTTGGTCTACCATCTGGGGGCTATTTTTTAATGGAAGCTATTTTATTGTTCTTTTCCTCCAGTTGACAAATGTTCTTTCTTTTGTAAATGCCATAGGATACATATGTGTTTCTTCTGATCTAAAATACTGTATATACTCAAATATAAGCCTAGTTTTTCAGCCCTAATTTTGGGCTGAAAAAAGGGGTCCTCGGCTTATATTTGGGTCAATACATTTAGCCACTGAGGCAAGTTTGGGTCGGTGGCTAAAAGTCATTTTAAACATTGTGCACCACTTCTCCTGACCCCCCCACATGTTTAAAATGACTTTTAGCCACCAACTCAAGCACTTGCTTTAAACATCACACACACACCCAGCTCACAAAGGAGGAGTAGCCAGGCCCTGTTGCATTTCCCACCCTAGGCTTATACTTGAGTCAATAAATTTTCCCAGTTTTTTGGGTTTAAATTAGGGGCCCGACTTATACTCGGGTCGACTTATACTCGAGTATACACGGTAATTTGCTACAAATATTTTCTTGGGAAAGCACAAAATAAATAAAAAAAACCCACATTTGCTGCACATATTCCACAAAATGACACCCAGTATCACTTGGATGAATGCAACAGGTTTCAGGGAACAGGTTTCAAGACAACTGGGGAAAAGGCTGTTATAGGTACTCAACAAGTTGTGCAACACTATGCTGCCTTATGGAAGGCATTTCTGAATGGACGTGGGTAGCTCATTGTCGTTACACTGATTCCAATGTAATTAGTGGAAGATAATATGTTATCTTTGTCATTTTAAAATGTAGGAACAAGTTATCTCTAAGAATGATTGAAATGTTTTCTTCAGTTGATTTTAATCCACACAGTAGCTACATACCTGTGCAACTGTTCATCTTTGTTAGCTTTTAGGCTGATATTTGGCCACTAAAAACAGGAGAGAGGGAGGGGAGAGAGAGAGAGAGCTGTAAGAATTCTATATTGATTTCTTTCATTTCAGTCTCCCCATCAAATGCTGCTTTGGCGTTTCATAGCTTACCTTAAGTATGGTCCCTATCAGATTCCAGTTCCACTCAAGGTTCTCTTTGTGATTAAGAACTTGGCTATCTCTCAGATTTGTTAACAGTGCTTCCTCCGTGTCCTTTGATAGCAGAAGAAAGAGGAAAAATAGAGTATTTCTTGCAATATTGCCTCTACACCGTTACAGCTTATTGAAGGATCACATTCAATTCCGCCTGGCACCTATGAAAAGGTCCACTTTACACATGAACACCTCTAAACAAAAATGCAAGACATGTCATCGATACTCCCTACCTCTTTTAGAACAGTTTCAACTGAACTCACAAGCCTGGACAACCTTAATTAGGAAATTGAAGTTAAAGTGGTAACAGCAAAGACTGCTTCACTTACAAAAAGCATGACAAGTAGCAATTCCAGGCACAGACACTGTAGAAAAATAACCCTACCTTCAAGATAAATATATCTTTCTGCACGCGATACTGATCTCTTCGCTGATGGGTTGACATGGCCTTCTGAACAATATGGTCTAGATGGAGACTATAGGGTTTAGGTCCTCGCTTCTTCATTTCATGGAAGCGTTTTAAGCAGTTCAATGCAGCACTAGCTCGTCTACCAGGGCAGAAATCATATTGTTAAAAGTGCTATCAGATGAAAAGTCTTCTAGAATAATACAACATTTTGAGGGGGTCTGGTTCCCTCAGAAATTTGCATCACCCAAGAAATGATATGTTAAGAAACATGATTTCATGATGAGGCAGGCAATATCTAGAGGTGAACCTCACATTTCTGCTACTTAGTACAGAATCACAAACAGAAATGGTGTCGTCTAAAAACAAACGAAAATTAGAGGGCACGTTGAGTAACAGCATGGAATAAAAGAAGTTGTACACATGAAAATATTCTTCTTAATATAATGCATGGCAACTTAGGCAGGTAATACTACTATCTTGGTACTTAATCTGTATGACCTGGGAGTTTTCTACATAGGTTCATTGGAGTGGGCTAGAGGTTGAACTGAGGTTCAGCACATCAATTGGTGCAATCCTTGAATTCAAGTGATATATGCACCTCAAACAACCTTATTTGGTCTGGTTCCCTCCATTGTCAATTTCCCATATTGTGACATGGCTTAAGAAGATAGCCACTTCATGACATTTGTAAATTAAACACTTCCTATGCTCCAAGGGGCAGAAGAAGCTAACTCTTTAAAGCAATATATTAGAAGTGCTCAGACAGTTTCTCAATGTGACCTTTAAGATAAGTCAGGAAAATAAATGGGAGGGGAAACTCTCACCAATCGCCCCAACTGTCTCGTTTTTCCTCCTTGGGGAAAGTTTTCAATAATTTGCAAATAAGTGATTCAGCACATCAGCACCCCCCTAAAACAGAACAGTAATTGCCCTTCCACAAAGCAGAGGAAGTGTTTCATTTGCCAATATCATGAAGTGGCTCACTTCCTAAGCCACTTCTCAATAAGGGAATGTCAAAGAGGAAGGTTTGCTTTGGTTCATTTCCAGCAATTGAACATGTTGGGAACAAACCAAACCAGAGTAATCCTACCTGTACCAAAAAAAAGCAGAACCCCCTTACAGGGCCCAGGAAGGTGCAGATAGGAACACTCTGGGGACAGGCTGGTTCACTCCAGTGGTTACGGCACCTGATAGCCAGAAACAGAACAATGCCAATATGCATTATTTTATTTTATTTTATTTACAATATTTATATCCCACTTTTCTCCCCAAAAGGACCTGAAGTGGCTTATAACTTATCACTGAAATAATAGCCAGATTATGTTAACAGAGTCATCAAAACTGTCACCACTGCCACAATGGCAAGAAGCCTTAATACAATGGCAGGCTGAAGACAAGCCCAACAGCAATGTGCTCTTCAAATAGTAGCTGTTCTGAGCAGAACAAATTTATCCATGCTTGTATTATATTTATTGTCCACCTTCCACTATTTGAGGACATGCTTTAAGTTTATGTGAAGATTTACTATGATTTTGCTCTTCCACCTTTTCCTACAATGACATTTGACACTCTTACATTGAAATGTGCAATAGATTACTTAGTGTAATCAATACTTACTATGTGAAGGAAAGTTTTGAGTTCACTCATTCTGCAGGAAGATACTTTAGGACAACATTGTTTTTCAAAAGGAAAGGTAACTTTTAAACTCCTTTATTCTCCTCCTTTCTGCAAGTCTTGGCAATTTCACACTGAGAGCCCTTTGGAGATGATGTCTTTAAAAATACTGTATATTTATAATATGCTATTTTCCCCTCTGTGCTCTTGGGCATACATGGGCTATATTTCCAAATACGACCCATTTAGATGAGTAAAATACTTGGAAGACATAATATGATAGGCAATTACAGTAAGTGGATATACTTAAACAGTCCTTTACCAAAAAGAACAAAAGAGGAAATAAAATAAAATAAAATAAACAACTATGCTTACAGTCTCTTCTCCTTTGCAATGTCAAAAGATGCTGCCATATTCATTAACGTTGGTAAGCAGTGTAGGTGGTGACTATGGCAATGTGGTAGGATGGTATTTGCCTGAAAAAGAGAAGACATTTCACAGAACTTGAAACAGAAGCTACATTCCCAAGCATGCAATTCAGCGTATATAAAATACTAGTCAAAATATTAGATCTGAAAACATGATAGGAAAGCATTTTGTCTTTGTAACACTGTACCCTCTACAAATAACACAATCCTCTTTGGGGGGGGGGGAGAACCACTCCCTAAACTACTGAAATTAAAAGATTCAACATGGATTTTATACAGTAGATTTTATAACTGGTCAGTCCTAATGGTAGAGATCTAATAGAAATGATGACTAACTGATTGCCTTTTTATTCTAGTGCAGGAAGCTCTTACACCTGTATCAGACACTTGGTATGATTGTCAAAGATCAGAAGTGCACTGAAAACAAAAACAGTTTTTTTTTTCAGTTGCACCTTTGAACATACACAGCTGAGGCAGGTCTGGAGAAAACTAGAATGAAGAAGAACCCTCATTCTGCACAGTTACAAATCATTCACTTATTCTGCACAAAGATCGTGATAGCAGGAAGGATCTGAAAACCCCTTTGGAAAGCTGCTGCATGTTCACAATTGCAAGAACTGGATACTGGAGTAATTTATTCTTCCATAAGGGAAGATGTTCCCATCAATCAGTCAGTCAGTCAGTGCTCTGAGATAAAGGTCCAAACCTAAAAACTTTTAAAGTAAAGAATAATTAATTAGTAAAGTGAAAGGAAGTATTTCTTACCATATGCAAAAGTTCTCCAAGTAAGATTGTTGCTCTGACAGATACAGGATCGTCACTGCTTGTGATTACCTCAACTAGACCCTGGAGTAATTAAAAAGTAAACTTCTATTGTAGTACTGCTGCTGTTATTATAATAAAGTAAGGCTAACTGTTCAGAATTTATACTGAAAGCTAAACTTACTTCTAGGAGTCCATTTCTAATGAAAGCAGAGAGAACCAGGGCCAAGTAATTGTCCATGAGGTCAGGCCTACATAATGAGGAACAAGAAGATCAGCTTCAACCTCTTAGTTCTCTTTTTTCAAACTACCAACATAGGGATGAGATGGCAAGAGTCTTTGTTAAATAAATCAATACCTGGATCTCGCTCGATGAGGTAATATAACTTTAGCTTCTGCAGCTACAAAGCCATCAGAAAGTCTCCAGCTGTCCTGAAACCGACTAGGATCTAAACAAAGGAAATAATTAAGGAAAGGACAAGTTTCAATTTCAATCAGTAAGAAACTGCATTATGCACAGTGAGTGATAAGTAATAAAGTCAGTGGCAAGAGGACATTTCATTTGAACTGATTTCATCACTTGTTACTCACTGTCCTTTGTTTGATCATGCACTGGAATAAGGCTTATAAGTACAGTAGGACAGCTGTATGACCCATTATCTCCTGTCTGAAAATATTAAATTTTAAAAAAACCCCAGAAATATGCATTTCCAACATGTATTACTAGAATTCACCACTAGAGGGAACTAGAGCCTATGCTATATACAAGTTTTTAAAACTAGCGTTGATCACTAATCTCTTGACAGCGGCTAGACTAATTATAGCTAGGAATTAGAAAGGAAATTATGAACTATGTATTGATGAATAGCATCATGAAGTTTGGAATATTGCCTTAAATGACAAATTGGCATTTAATTTAAAATTAAGAAAGGAGTGTTAAAAAGGTATTTTTTAAATAATATATGGGTAGATTTATTGAATATATGCTTGTAACAAATAAAGGTAAAGTTCCAGTGCAACAATCAATTCAGTTCTGGAAGGGAGGATAATAAGGGACAATATTGTTTTAAGGGGTCCTGCTGGTGGAGGGAGCACTTGTGTTTAGTTTTATTTCAATATTTTTAATATGTATTTTGTATTTGTATTTTGTACTGTTTTATAATATTTCATAAAAGTTACTTAAATAAATAAATAAATAAGTCAGTAAATGAATAAAAGGTTTGCATATTTAAGGTTTTCAAGTATCTGCAAGGGCCCTTGCAACCAATTCCTCAAAGATATAGCAGCCGTACTCTACATACTCTCATGTTAGATTTGGCACACTGCAATTTAAAACAGTGATGGTTTGTACAGAATGTCTTACTTTCTTCATGGTTATCATATCATGCAAACAGAAGTCCTTCTGTTACTGCTGAGGTAACTTTTTTGACTGTTGGCAGTTTATGTACAAACACTCCTCACTTAACAACAGAGTTCAGTTCCTATGGTCATTAAAGGAATTGGCTGTTAAGTGAGGAGCTTAAGGAGAATGTTTTGTGGTGTGTTGAGGCTACCCTCCTTCACGACAGTCTAGAGTGGGGAGGCTCTCTGGGAGGCTATGGGAGAATCAGAACAAAAAAGATGGAAAAACAGAGGTGGTGGCTGATGTTCCGCCCTACTTGGGCAATTCATCTCCCTGGTGGAAAAACTGTGATGCTTCCAGCCACGCCTGTCACTTGGAAGCAACAGAGGAAGAGGAAGGTGAAGGGTGTGTGTGTGCTGTACTGCTGCTTACTCCCCTCTTGAGATGCTGACAAGGACACTTTTGGCCCAGGCCCTGTAGGCTGCAACAACAGGTTCTTCCTGAGGCAACAATTAGGCGGTGGCATCGGCTTTGCCTGCTGCTTGTACAGTGGTACCTCGACTTATGAATTTAATACATTCTGAATACATGCTCTTAAGTCGAACTACTCTTAAGTCGGGGTACCTACCTAAAATATTGGGGAAAAGGGGGGGAAGTCGAGCAGACCATATCTAAAATTTGTAAGGCGGCAGTTAAAATGCCAACAGTTTTATTTATTTATTATTTATTTATTATGAGGCTTGTATACTGCCCGTCTTCCTGAAGGAACTCCGGGTGGTTCACAGTAAACTGAATCAATAATTCAGCCAGCTCAACAAACATTCAAGTAACTAAGTAACTACAGTTAACAAACAATTTAAAAAAGAAAAAATACACAACCCTGGCTCTTAAGACGAGCTGCTCTTAAGTCGGGGTACCATTGTAGGTCTAAGGGGGTCATTGACTGAGGAGTGTCTTTATCCACAATCTCTTTAATCACAACCTTTAGACTACATAGCTGGAAGGAACCTTATGGATAATTAAGTCCAGCCCCCTCAAGGAGGCACAGCAGGGAACTGAACTCCCAGCCTCTGGCTCCATAGCCAGAGACCTAAGCCTTTAAATATCACTTTGGGATTGTTTACATCAAAGCACAATACAGTTACAGTGGACCCTTGTATAACAAACGGTTTGTATAATATAAAATCTGAACAACATAAAAAATTTCCGGAGATAGGGGAAATATGCTTAACAGAATCGCCTATGGGGCAAATCCATACAACATAAAAATGGTCGTGATTAGGGATTACTCTGTTTTCAAAGCATTCCTTTGGGAAATTTGTATTAAGGAAAACTTGCTTAACATAATTTCATTTGGAACAAATTAATTCCTTTATACAAGGTACCACTGTACTAAAACAGAGAGGACAAGAGTAGCTGTCTGATCGTTTAAATGGGAGGACTCTCTGGAGTCAAATGGGTGAATTTAGGAATTAAGAACAAAAAAGAGAAATAAGGCCAAAATACTATTCACTTAGAAGTCATGCAGCACCAACAGGATACTATCATCATTCAGTGCTGGCAATATTAAACTCATTAAGAGCTTCCAATACCCCCTTTCAGGTTCTGAGGTTCCCTAGGGCTTTCTTTTGCTCATGGGATGCCTTTGGGACCCTTGCAACAGGGTAAAATATAGTCAAAAATAATAGTCAAAAAGCATTACCATTGGTCCCGACCTGTTGGTGGTGATCCACCAGCAATGTGTTACTATTAATGTTTCCCCTCCATTTCAAGGCTCCCAAAGGCTTCTAAGGGCAGAAAGGAGACCTAGTAGGGACCCTTAGAACCTGCAAAGGGGGGAGGGGTTAGATACCTTTAAGTTAAATATTACTGGAACTGGATGATTATATTATTTGGTTTGTACTGTGGAAGCTTATATGAGACAATTCTGACTATTGTTGCCATGCACATGCACCACTGAACAAACTGAAAGACAAACAGCGGTAACTGAGACTGTGTAGAAAAATGGGCTAAAAGGAAGGGGGTTATGTTTGAATCGTGTTCAACTATAATATAATTTAAGGAAGAAAACCTGGAGTACACACTAGGATTTCTGATAATGACAACAATGAGAACTTTGGGAACAGGGAGGGAAGGAAGGAAGGAGCCAGAGGAATTTGGGCAATGAATGGGAAAGAAACAGCCTGGCAGGCATATACTGTAGATTTTATTGAACTGTACTACTTATAACAAAATTATAACTGTGCTACTTATAACAAAATTATAACTGTGCTACTTATAACAAAATTATAAAAGTAGAACAGGTTATATCTTTAGGCTACTAGAAAATTATAAAGAGTTATGTCATAGGAAGCACTGAGGGAGGGAAAATGTACAGATTTTTAAATAAACAGTTTCTGAAAGTAAAGATCCTCTTAAAAGTTTGAGATCTGCATAGCATGTTAGGGGTGGACAGAAGATGAAACAATAATTGTGTGCTGTCAAGTTGATTCTGATATCTGGTGACGCTTTTCAGGGTTTTCTAGGTAGATAATACTGAGAAATATTCCCTTCTTCTGTGGGTATCCTGGGACTGGGCAGCTTGCCCAAGGCTACAAAAGCTGGTTCTTCTCCCAGGAGGCACAGTGGGGAATGTAAATGCCAAACTCTGGCTCCTCAGCCAGATAGCTAACTCGGGGAGCAAGTCAAAAGATGACAAGCAATTTTCAGAACAATGTTTTGAATGCATCAGTAAGAAGGAGACAGCAGTGGATTCACCAAACAGGGATTACAAGTCATCTCCATAGGATTCTACGTGTACTATATATGAGTGCCATAGAATAGTGTGTGAGGGGGCAGCTTTAAAATTCAGGTTAACTCCAAGAAAAAGCCTCCAATTGGTAGAATTCTCCTGTCAGATGTTCATGTTTATGGCCCACCTTATTCTGCAGGGCCACAGTAGTGAATATAGAGCTTATTGCAATTATTAAAAAAGGAACATTCCATAGATACCTACCTCCACGTTCAATACTAACCTACACTAAGAAGAGCTTCTATAAATTCTTCTGTCACAATAGGAAGAGGAAGACGAAATATGTCATAAAGGACTTCAAGCAGCCCTCGCTATAAACATAAGAGGAAAAGAATTACAAAGACGCCTGAGAGAAAGTTCGTGACAATGGACACCAAATAAAACTTTTTAGAGTTAAGGTGTTGCAAGACTCTTCCTTTACAAGAGTCCCGTGGTGCAGTGGTTAAACGCCTGTACTGCAGGTAAAACTGTGCTCATGACCTGGGGTTCAGTCCCAGGTAGCCAGCTCATGGCTGAGCCTTCCACCCTTCTGGGGTCAGTAAAATGAGTACCCAGCTTGCTGGGAGGAGGAGGGGAAATGTGTAGCCTGCATTATTGTAATTAAAACTGTAAACCACCCAGAGACTACTTGATGTGGTATGGGGCAGAATATAAGCAGAACAGTTTTGGTTTCTAAAGTATGCTTATGGCAATTATAATGCACATGGAAGTGTTAATAAATTGTTAATAAATATTAGGACTTAAAATCTGCTTAAGGTTTGCTGAAAGTAATAAAAGATTTCATGAATTATTGTGCAAGTCAGGTGCCATGCCCATGAAGGAAGAATTAACCCTGTGTGCAATATACACACTTCTCTTTTGGCTAGTGAATTGACTGAACCCAAGAGACCCACACAGACATCTGTGAGTTATATGAGCTTTAGCTTCAAATTTATACCAAACTGAGAGGGAGCACCAAGTAGCAATATGGGAGACTTCCCAAATCCCACAATGGACCAAAGCAGTTGGCACGTGCATGCTAATGAAAAGAAAGAATGAATACTAGATCAACAGAATGTTACCAACAGGATTCTGTACGTAGGCATAAATGGCCAAACTAGAAGTTCATGCATGTAAATTTCTTAATTTCTCCCCCTACAAAAATCAAAACCACAGGTGATGTATAATCACCTAAAACTGTATGTATAGCACTTAGTCCCAAGATACTACAAAATATATATGCCAAAAAAAAAAAAAGAATCACCTCTGGGCCATACTTAGTATAATGTCTACACACACACACACACACACACACACACACACACACACACACACACA
>JAHTLZ010000195.1:13287390-13317635 GCA_023846285.1 Phrynocephalus versicolor
CACACACACACACACACACACACACACACACACACACACACACACACCCCAGAATCATACTACCCACATAGAATGGTCAATGTTTTTCTTGTACAAGAAGCCAAACACATACCCGGACTTCCATGTTAGGTATACAAAGCACCCCAATAAGAGACTGGATCCCAGAGTTTCCTGGCTTGCATAAACTGATAATGCCTAAAACAAAACAAAACAACTAATTATATAATGGCAGTATGATAACATGATTTATACGCATATACAGTGGTACTTGTATGAAGGAATTAATTCGTTGCAAATGAAATTATGTTAAGCAAATTTTCCTTTATACAAATTTTCCATAGGAATGCATTGAAAAGAGTAATCCTTCATTGCGACAATTTTTATGTTGTATGGATTCACCCCATAGGCGATTCGGTTAAGCAAATTTCCCCTATCTCCGGAATTTTTTATGTTGTACAGATTTTATGTTATACAAACTGTTTGTTATAAGAGGGTCCACTGTAATCTAATGCCAAGATATTAATATAGTAGTACCTTGATTTACAACATTAATCTGTTCCTTTGTTTAACTAAACCTAGTTTAACTAAACCTAGTTAAACAAAGAGGCATCACACAAGTCCAGGACCCTGGTGTTGTCATCCGTCCAGCAGTTCTCCCCGGAAAAGAACTGTCACAACTATTTCTGGCATTTTGTTTAGTTATTTACTGCTTGGATTTCCCTAAACTCCAAAAACCTGGCATGGCATACTCGCAGACTGTGAATAATCCCTTCCCAAATCTGGTTTTGATCTGATAGTATGATGAAAGTTAGGCAAGCCTGGTCGAACCACCTCGACATTAATACTTAGTTTCCTTCTCTGCACAGGACGGTTTCCACTGTTGTGCAGGATACAGTACTTGTGTAGAGATGTAAAATTTCCAGAAATATTGAAGATTGGGAAAAAATGGGTTTTTCCTGTTTTTTTTCCCCAGGGGAAAAATGGAATTTTTTGGAAAAAGTGATACAAAATGCTACATTAGCACTCCCATTCCGCTTGAAAGTCATTCTGTTACTTTTGGAACATAAAATATGACTATGGACAATTTGACTTGGCATACAATTATCAGAACTAACATATTAAAAGATAATGTATCCAAACAATTATTACAAACAGAATTTAGTTTTTAAATAATATTTATTTGTAATTGTAAGGAAGAAATGGAGCAACAATCTCCTGAACTGTTTACTAGTTTATGTGGAACAAAAAAAACCCTCTACACAACAATGTTTAAAAATCCAGAATTAAGAATGATTCATATTTCGTCTCCACAGTATTAAAAAAAATAAAAAATAAAAACCTATTTCTCATAAAAAATGAAGAGGGGGGATGTTTAGAAAGGAGTGGGACTAAGTTTCAATGAATGTGCATGAAACTTAATCAGAAACATTTTTGTTGCTCTGTATATTCTTCCAGTGCTTTGAGGCCTAGTGAAGAGGACAGAATAGAACCAGACATACCCACCCATAAGCAAAAGCAAAAGCGAAAACCTTTATCTTTTTTCTTGTGACAAGGGCACTACCTCCTAAAAGGAAGAAATGCATCTTGTTCTTTCATTGGAGTTCAGTTTGTAACCTAGGACTTGCTTGTCCTCAATGCACAGAAATTAGAATAATCTAATACTATGCATATTTTTTAGAAATGATTTGGAAAATATTTGAAAAATCTGTCTTAAAATATTTTATTAATGTTAAAATAAAACATTCCACAATCATTTTCTCTTTTTTCAACTTTTCCATTGGGGGGGGGGGGGGGCCCAAAAAAGGTTTTTGGAAAAAAGGCCTTTTTTCCAGGCCTTCAATTTCTATACTTGTGCTTCTTAGAAGAGAAATTTTCAAACAACTATCAGAAAGATCAGTTTTCAAAGAATCATGGTTTCAAAGGATTTTTCTAAACCTTCCCACACAAAGCAAGGAGTGGTACATTGTCAAAGAAGGAATTCATATCTAAAGGTTAAAGTACTGTACTGGGAAACAGTGACAGCAATTATTAGGTTACCTGTTCTGCATATTTTCAAACTAGTTAAACAAGGTTTTAAAATTCACAAAAAAAAAAAGTTTTCTTTGGAACTACCAGATGGAACAGTTTTAAATTTTAATGTGGGTCTATTTCCTATTCAGAAATCTATTCAGAAGTCTATTTCCTATTCTGTACTTTAATGAACATGGTTTGGAAGTTTTTAAAGTCAGCGATCCATACAGACACTGGCCTTGACGAGGAGGAGGGGCTTGCGTGCTTCAGCACAACTTGGAGCTATGCTGGCGGTAGCATTGCTACCAGAAAGGTCTCCCAAGCCAGACAGGTCTCAGTGGAGAAACCAGACTAACAGTGTCCACCCTGAAGCATCAGATCCAGAATAGGTGGCTTCAAACAGCTTCTGATCCATAATGGGCAGCTGATATAATGGCCAGTAATGGCAAGGAAGTAGGCAAGAGGGAATCCACTTCATTCAAGTCAACTTCCCCAGGGAAATAGCATGGCTGGAAAACCTAAAGCCACGGCTCCCAGTCCCTAGCAGCCCTGCAGTGGGCAAGGGGTGCTAAAAAATATCTGGGCCAGCCATGAGAAGAATAGCTACCTGGAATGTTCGCAGCTCATTTCAAAGTGGAAAAACTCACAACGTCATCCGGGAAATGGAAATACTTAATACTGATATCCTTGGTATTAGTGAGATGTGTTAGCATCTGGAAAGTGTGTAGTAGATTGATATTATGTATACTATGCTGGTAACAACGAACCTCATTGCTTTAACAGAGTAAAACAAGTTGAGGAGCCGTATAGCCATCACAAAAACCAAATACCTGTACAAAAGTAGAATATTATTTAATATTATTTTTATTTTATTGTGTTACTATTTATGGTTTTATTGTATAAATTGTTTGAATGTATTAATTGTTGTAAACCGCCCAGAGTGACCTTGCTGTCAGATGGGCGGTATAAAAATCCAATAAATAAATGAATGAATGAATGAAGGAATAAATGAATAAATAAATAGGTGATACCTTTAGGCTACTAGAAAAATAACAAAAAAGTTGCTAGTATTTCGAGGCCCAAAACCCTCTTCCTCAGAGCTGTACCAACAGGTTAAAACATGTTGTCTATGAATAAAATATATTTAGATATCATATCGAACTGCAACTGATAGACTTATATTTCCATGAATGGATTTAAACATATTTTCAATCTCATCTAGACCAACTGCACTGCTCATATTTTATGACAATACTTATGAAATATATGAAGGCCTTTAAACTGTTCCCATACATTCCTTTAGTCATGTTTTCAAAAACTAGAAAGATTTCTGGGTCGTAAAACGTTCAAAGACAGTGGTGGCCAAACTTTGGCCTTCCAGGAGCTGTGGTCCAAAACATCTGGAGGGCCAAAGTTTGGCTATCACTGTTCAAAGACATTCACATCAGGCACTTTGTTCATGTTTTATTTATCCAACAGCTCTCAAACCAGATGTCCTAGGTTGCAACTCTATTAACACAATTGTTTAAAACTATACGCAGAATATGATTATATTTAATCAAGTTCCACCCATCCAAGGTTACCTTTAAGATGCATGTGTGCATGCCTTTGCTCACCCCACCCCCCCGCCCGCCGCACAAGGCTATTCCTCCCCTGTACATGCACAGCAGGGCCCAAAATTAGAGAGAATGCTCCACCCATCCATTCAAATTCTATCTTTTGCCCAGAGTTTTTGATTATTTTTTTAACTAAAGCAGGGAGGCTTTATAGCAGCATTGTGGCCAAGCTCCTTTTCTACACATGCATCATAGGTATTGGGGAAGGCACACTCTGATTCATACTTTGAGGGGGGAGAGATTTTCTTCTATATATGTGGCAATCTCCATTGTACTCTGCCAATCTCAGAGCTCTCCCTGCAGAGGCAGGGACTAACTGCTATAATACTAAGAGAGCCAGAAAGAAAAAAAAATGGAGTAATATATTCCTAAGATATTTGCACCTGTGCTGGTCCATTGGAATGACAACTAAAACTTCAATATGACCATATCTCTCATATTTTATGCTTCAAACAATGCCACGATTCCATTTATTAACTTGTGTCAACGGTGAAAGAAAAGTCTTACCTGCCCACGATCGAAACGCTGCCACAATTCCCATTTTACTAGCAGACAGACGTGCTTCTCGGTCCTCTCTGTTTAGATAATGATATTTTAAGTCCAGAACACAACAAATACATTCAATCTGTGCTATTACGTGATCAACAGTGATTGTACTTACTTGAGCTGTCCTTCTGCAGTGTCTGGATTGTGCCTGTAGTGAAAGTCCGTGTATGGGGCTAAAATCCGCTACAGAAAAGATTGGAGTCGTTTCTTGAATCATTATTCCATCTTGATTATTACACATACGATAAGATTTAGATATACTGTCAAGTCCTACTAATTGCCTGCATTTTGTTTACCCAACACCTTTATATAACAGGACTTTTATGAAACACAGATAATCTACGGTTTATTAAGAGACTGATTTAAGTAAAACAAAAACATCAACAACACAGCCAATAGCACAATGTGCTTACATCGACCAAATCTAAAAAGTGATGCTGTCCAAATATATTATCCTTTATTTTTCTGTAAGTTAAATGTATCGACTTAGCTGTATATTCTTTGTGACTCATGCTGAGCAAAGGAATAATCACAGAATGAGACCGTGTTCAGAGCAAATCCCATCTGTCTGTTTGTCATCAAGTATACAACAAATTGACAATCTTGCCTCTAGCTGCCACTTATATCATGTTGGCATCATTTTAACCTGTTATAAGTTGCAATATTTTTTCCATCATCTTTAATGAACATTTTGTAGCCTGGTTTCACATGCACTGAAACAACTTACTTTATTTATAAATATAGGATTTGTATTCCTACATGCAAATAGGTGTAACATTTCAAAGTCAATGAGATGGAACTTGGTTTTGGATCGGGACGAAAAAACTGTTCTGCAGCTATGCCAGCAGAAGGAATTGATTTCACTGCACTATACTTAAAGAGCTCCAATTTTGGGTTGCACCAAAAGGGGCACTCAATTCTGGAATCAAAGGGCACATTCTTTAATTGCTGCCAGTAACATAATATGCTGATATAGCTATGTAAAATGATATTGGCCATTAATTTCCAAATACAAATAGGTGTTTCTTTTCCTATAAATATTTGTATTACCATTCATATAGAGTATTTTAAATGTACTAAGGAGTTTGCTAAATAAGCATTTCAGTTGCTCTCTCACTAACTGATCATAAAATGTTAATTAGGCAATATGAGGTTACATACAATGTCATCCCAAAGGGGTCAAACACATACATAGCTATACTAGGTTCAAACTTTGTAAGCATAGGTAGAAAACGGATATAGAAAGGTCATTTGTATTCTTATCGTTAGGATAGGAATATTAATATCAACACCACAGGTGCCTACACAGTCCAGCAGCCTCTCCTCGAACAGGACTAGCCACTTACCAGTGGCCATGCAGTGTCATTTTTGCTGCCCAATCAAAGGAGCAGCCCAGACAGCTCTTCCCCGGCTTCCCGTGCAGCTGACTTTGCTGGAGGGCTGGGATGAAAAGTCTCCCTGCTCTGCCCATAAGTGGCTGGCTGTGCAGGGAGGTAGGGAAGAGCCCCTGGCTGCTGTCACAATCAATGTGGCAAGGACTACATGCACTGCACAGCCACTATTAAGTGGCCGGTCCAGTTGGGGGAGGCGGTTGGGTACTGGGCTGTACCTAGTGCTAATATTCATTTTCATATCCTAAGGATCCAAATACTGTATGAATGATCCATCTTTAAATATGAATGGAGACAAAAATGAAGTTCCTACCTCTAATTCTACGTCTGCTCTCACATACTGTCGAGTCTTTGGATGATTGAGAAGATGCAAGACTGTCGTGATGAGGGCTTCATTAATACGGCTCAACTGACAATCGATCACATTTTTCAAAATGGTGCTGAGCCCACCCCGAAGAGCAACTATTTCTGGATTCTGAATTGCTGGAGGGAGAAAAATGATTCAACTAAATGATTCAGTTATTAGAAATAGTTAACATTACCACATATAACTCCAGAAAATCTGAAACCTAGTTTTTGCATGCTAGGCTTCATTTACGTGTTGTCGTTTTTTTAAAGCTAATAGTTTCACGTAAAACCCTTTCCTTTTTAGGTGCAAACATACTGTGAATGTTTAAGATGCCACAAAAATCTTTTAAATATATAAAGTGAAAAATGCATAGTTGGTCAATAGACCAAAACTGTTCATAAATGTGCTTTATAACAGGCACCTCAGAGGCATAAGAGGTGTGATATTTTAGCTACTAGTGCAAAAAGGTATCCAGTAGCTCCCACATACTCAGAAGTTTGTATGTTCAAATGGCAATTAGTGGCACAGCTTTCCATTCTAACAGTATTTAACAATTCCCCAATTTGATTTGTTTCATGTTTGTTTCATCGAACAGAATAATTTTCATGTGGCGGCAAGTTCTGCTAGCCAAAATTTTGTTGAGCAACTTTTTTTAATAACAGCAATGATATCAGCAACAGTAACAGATTGCTTTTGACTTCCTTCTTAAGTTTTGGGCTGCACACCACTTGTAGACAATCACATTAAGTTTTCTGGACCCTGAAATTGAAAAAAAAAGTAATCTACTGCTGGCAATAATGTTATTCCCACTGCACATGCAGACCTTGCTCAACACAATTTGAACTTATGTTCAATGATGTTTACTTCTACATAATGTGCATCTCTTTATAGCTGTGCATGCATGTTGCTAAATGGTTTTTTAATTGAGAGTTATGGCCCATTTGTGGCTCCTAATATAAGTTGAGAATTTACATTTGACTACATCAGCCTAGCTCAGACCTGCCCAAACTTCGGCCCTCCAGATGTTTTCGACTGCAACTCCCACAGTACTTTGCTATTGGAAATACAGGCTTGGAATTCTGGGAGTTGTGGTCCAAAACATCAGGAGGGCCGAGGTTTGGGCAGGCCTAGCTGTTCCATCTGCATTACATGGTGTTGGCACCACACTGAGCGGTATTTGAAGAAAGAATACTGCAGCGTGTGCTAAATCCCTTCATGTCTTGCTTGTAGGTTTCCAACAGGTCAGAATGCTCAACTAGATCAACCTGTTGCCTGGTACAAGTGGCTCTCCTTATGCTCTCAAACAGGTCAACAAAATGGATTGGTGCAAGTCTATTATAAGCCGTGTACATCTGTTCAGCTGGTGGATTGTAGATAACACTAACAGTCATCAGACAACAAAAATGGGATTGCTTTCTCCGGAACTGGTCGCCCCGTTATCCTAATATTAGAAGAGGGACAAGCATACAACATGAATTCCTTGGACGATGCTCAGAGAGAGTGAAGAGGAAACTTGAGAGCGATGTTCCCTGCCTTTTGTGCTTTAATGATCCATCTTGTCAGTCAAGGGTCTGAGCTGTGGTGGGCTACATTCTGGAGCAGATAAGTGGAGGTGATAGTGGGGTGAGAGGACCTCATATCAGGCGATCCCTGAATGTGCCCCCCCTTGTCAAGTCTTTGTTACTGAGGTCTGTGCTGCCTGGCTGTGCTGCTTTCCTTCTGACCAGCCACTGCCAAGATCATACAGATCTTCTCCAGTTGGAAGTACATGTTCAGCTAGTGTGGTGTGCTCTCCTGTGTCTCCCCCTCCCATTGCTGGACTTGCTGCTTGAGTGTGGGGGTCACTCTGTCATCTTGTTATCCTACTGGTTGCAGCTGGATGGGAGTGTGTCACTCACATTGTTGGCCATTGCTGGATCATCTGCTATTGGGGGGTGCAACCACTATCCCAAGGCCGGGGACTATGGAAAATCTACAGAGAGAAGAGATATTGGCAGGGCCTGTCATGAGACGCATTGTGCTGGATGGAGCTATGGAACGAGAAAGATAGGACTGACTGTATTTGTAAGTGCAATAGACTGAAGGTCTTAGAAGACCTTCAGATGTGGAAGTAAAATGTCCTTGGGTATAGTTTGCTGTTGTTTGGACTATGTCTTTGAAGGGATAGTTATAACTAAGATAAAATTGAAACACCTGGCTGACTCCTTAATCATAGATGGTTAAGTATGTTGAGAGGGAATGTGGAGGACAATGGACTGAATATAATGGCCGCTCTATTTTTCACAATTATCAACATGCTACCAATGAGCTCATTGGTAAAGCACTGAACTCTGATATGGCTTATACCCGATCTTCCCAGGCTAGGCATTTGAGGCAATTAACACCACGAGAGGCCTGAAAGGAATAAAACAGAAATAGGGCCTTTTTCGCCATTGCCCCTTGCCTGTGGAATAACCTTCCACCAGAGCTCTTTGGCTGTTTTTTTAAAAAAAAAAACTATTAAAAATAGCTATTCAGGCAGGCATTCCCTCAAATATATTAAATCCAGTGCTCACCCATTAAAACATGATTTTAACTGAGCTGCCCACTAATAACATATATACTATTTTATGTCACTTCAATTTTAATGTTATTATATTTACTGTATTTTTTTGTTTATTTTATTGTATGAAGTGTTTGTGCTTTTTTGTACTATATTGTATTCTCTAATGGTTGTTAACCACCCAGAGTGGCCTCGCTGCCAGATGGGTGGTATAAAAATCCAATAAAATAAATAAAATCGAAATAAAATAAATACAAAAATAAAGACACTTGGTGTGGATGAATAGCAGACCTTCTTCCTGTTATGAGATCAAAATGTTACAGTACTAGCCATAAAGGTATATCAGTGTTTCACAAACTTTTAAAAAGGAGGTTAAAAAAATTACCCTTGGGGCTTTTAAGGGTTAGGGTTAAATGGCTTTCATCTGATTTACCAGTTACCAGTTTCTTTGGCTTTCATCTGATTTACCAGTTGGGGAGAAATTTAGGTATCGGAATAATCTCTTATAGTCCCTGTGTGCTTTTATTTTATTTCTGCTGTTTTAGGAGTAATCTCAATGTATTTATTTGTTGAAAGCCTCTGCCTAGAGACCATGGAGCTATATCAACAAGATATAAATGCAAAAAGAGAAGCAAACTGCATGCAAAGCAGTTACAGGGTACTTTAACAGCCACTAGCACTGTGGACTTTAAAAAGGAGCAAAAAAATATTCAAGGGGAATACGCTATTATTAGCTATTAGTGAAATCAACAACAAAAATGAACTTCCATGTTCAGTGGTATTGACCTTTGACTGCCATATGAAAGGGACAACAGCAGGAGAAGGCTCACTCAGTCTTTACTTTTATATGGGCTCTCCATTTGCAGACTGCTAATGAACACAACATCCTTGAGTATCACGAAGGAAAATAATTCTCTTTTGTGTTCACCTGGTATTTCAGATTTTCTACATCACTCATTCATTCAGGAGAATGCTTACTCATTTTTCACAAGGGTCTACACTCTACAGGACACGACTGTACTTAAGTTTTAGATTATTGAATACATTTCTGAAGAATTTTCCAGTTGTCACAAATCAACATTAGGTGCTTAAGTATAATATTTGTTTCAAAAAATTCTTACCCAATTCGCAGATAATAGCAATACATGCTCGAACCATCCTGTCCCTCTCCTGAAGGCCATCGTTTCCAACAGCTATCAAGGAGTTGGTGACAGAACTAGGAAATAATGAGGCATTCACAGTGATCATCTAAAAAGCAAACAATTTTTTTGAGAAGAGTGGTTATGTTTGTCCAGAAAAAGAAAAGCATGTTCTTTATGCACAGTAAAATTACGGAAAAACACTCAAGATTCATTATCTGTTCAAGCTCACACACCACCACTACCCCCGCTTGCTTAGTTTTGTTCAACACTGCTCTTCTACCTGTACACCTATTGCTAGGGAACTCTGACCTCTGCGCGTGTGTGCAGGAAACCCATCGGTGTGGCTTCACGAAGGCCACGAAGGAGAACAAACGGTTTGTATAACATAAAATTTGTACAGCATAAAAAATTCCGGAGATAGGGGAAATTTGCTTAACAGAATCGCCTATAGGGTGAATCCGTACAACATAAAAATAGTTGTGATTAGGGATTACTCAGTTTTCAATGCATTCCTATGGGAAATTTGTATAAAGGAAAAAATTTTAACAAATTAATTACTTCATACAAGGTACCCCTGTATAGGTTTGCATGCAGAGCAAAAAGCAGTGTTCTGCTTATATATCGCCCCACAGTCCATAAAGCACTCTCTGACCAGTTTACAATTTAATTATACAGGCTATACACTACTGCCCCACTGCTCACCCTCCGTGAGCTGTGCACTCATTTTACGAACCTCAAAAGGACTGAAACCTGGGTTGTGAGCCCAGTTTTGGCTAAAGTGCAGCGGTTTAACCACTGTGCCATGAGGCATGCAAGGCTAGGGGTCCAATTCTCTATTGTGCTTCCTGCAGAAAGAGCCAGCTTATATGTCATGCACAGTCCAAGATCAAAACCAGAGAAAGGGACGGGTAAATCACGTCTGAGTAATTCGTATTTAAGAATATGGGTGGGCACGAATAAAAAAATGAATTGCAATATTTGTTCATAAATCCCTAATCTGTTGTTTCACATTCATATGAATTGATATCCCCAATGAATACAAATTGGTGAATTTTTAGCTCTTTTGATTCATTCATTCAGTGGGCTATAAAATGGCCCCCAGGGCACCTAGATATACCAAATATGCAGGGAAACTTCCCCTGACTCTTCTCTACAATCCCTCCAAGTTTGGTGAAGACTAAGTTACCCCAAGTCTGTTGCTAAAAGTCAATTTCCTAGGAGGGCCCACTTGGTGGGTCAATAACTCAGACTGAAATTGCTCCTTTCTATGCAATACCCAACACCAAACCAGACAGCATGTTAAACGCATGTATTGAAACAGTGTACTGTATATTTTAATATGTAAATTGCATTTTTGAAGGGGGCTTTTCCATGGGCAACAAAGAGAGAATTCCTTCCAACAAAAATAGTATATCTAAAAATGTTATTTGTGTCAGTAGTACCTCAGTGGAAGGAAGGCTGAACTTTCTCATCCTGCCTACTCTTTAGGATACTTATGTGTCCGTATCAGAAGCTGTGGGAGGGGATGGTGAACTGATACTTATAGAATCATAAAATCATTTTACTGAACCTGCTAACTTTTGAAAACAATTCATATTATTTTCAAAGATACATTAAAGCTCTAGTTTATTCTTAAGGAAGGGCTCACAAAACTATGTTTGGAAGCAATTCAAATCTCCCTCTCTCTCTCTATTAAAAGCAGGAAGGTCAACTTTCAATTGTTAATGTATACAAGATGATTCATACAACCCTGAAGCATATGTATGATATAAAAGATATGTTTTGTGCAAAACTGCTGCTTTGTACATAATAAATACTATCCTAAGAATAGGAAATTTCTTCAGACCAACTTCAGAACCCCTTCCAGTCACTCTTCCTCCATTTATAAGGGAGCCTTTCATTTAATTCATTTTCTTGACCCACAATATTTCATTAGGCTCTAATTTTATTCAATATTCCAAACAGCAGAAACCAGGAAAATTCTGTCTGATTTCAACAACAACAATGTGCCGTCAAGTCAATTCTGAGTTATGGAGGCTTTTCGCAGGGTTTCCTAGACAATAAAGACCCAGAAGTGGTTTGAGGTTTCCTGCTTCAGACAGTGCACTGGGGCTTTGCTTCTTCCCTCTCTACACAGCTGGTCTTTTTCCAGCAGGCAAAGTGGAGAATAATACTTCTAACTGTTGGCTTCACAGCAACATACCTAACCACTAAGCTATCTGGTCAGCTTGCTTAATAAAAATGCCTTTAAAACTACGTCAGTTTTGTTAATACCATACCATTGTTAAGAAATCATGGGGATGGAATCCCGGATAAAGGACATATTAATACAAAGCATGTTTTTCTGTAGTAATTTTAAACAGAAAAATCCTACATGTTCAACTTCCCTTACCTTGTATCTGGTCTCTACTTCTTTCCCTAGAGACTTATTTGCCCACACATCAATCAATGTTCTCCATATAGCAAACAAAACAAGACGTAAAATACACATTAGCCAAAATCCTGCTGCACAGTGCAGTAAATTGCAATAGAGTAGGCCCACTGAATCCACAGGAATTGAGTGCATCAACTCCATACATTCCACTGATTCAAGTCTATTAAGTCCTCAGCTTAAGTCACAGTTAGAGTAGACATTATTTGAATCAACAGAACATAAAGAGGAATTGAGTTTCCAAATCCCAGTCGATTCAATGAGCCTACTGGAGTGTAATTTGCTACATCAAGTAACAAGATTTTGGCTGTTAAAATATAAAAGAGTTCTTTTTTTAAAAAAAAACAGTGAACACAATGAAAGCTCCCCTTTTTTGTATTTATAACACTGGGTATTTAAAAACCTTAACTGAAAAAAGGCATTTCAAAAACACTAGAAACCTGGTGCTATGCACATTTTATGAGAGGGTATTGCACAACTAGGATGCTATCTCAAAAGGCCCTCTCACTAGCAGGAACCTACCTGTCCTTTTCTGGTGATGGTATTAAATTATTTTTAAATTAATTTTTATTATAATAATAACAAAATAAACACCACATACATTCCCCACAACACATTTGTGTTATATTACCCTCCACCCTCAGGATTATATAACATTACATTATATAACATTATCTGGAAGTTGAGTTATGGCAACTGGACTTCTTCTCTTGATAGATTGAAACATTCTGCTGCTCATCCAAACAGCTTCATCAGTCTGAGGAAAGCTAGTTGCGAGTCCTCCATTTTATAGTTCCCTTTGACCTCATATCACCATGGTCTGAAATAGGCTCATAAGACACTGAGGTCAAAGGGAACTATAAAATGGAGGAGTCGCAATTAGCTTTCCTCAGACTGATGAAGCTGTTTGGATGAGCAGCTAAACGTTTCAATCTCTCAAGAAAAGAAGTCCAGTTGCCATGACTCAACTTCCAGATAAACTCACCTGGATGACTGAGGATCTTCACAGGCATAAATTATATAACATAACCTTTACTACATACATGTTTTTATGCATCCCGTCTCCTTCCCAAACTGAATTGATTCTTCAAATGGAGTATATCCCTTATGTTTTAGAAATACATGTTCTATAAATTTATGCCAAATCTGATTTAAAACAATCTCTTTCAAGATCCCTTTTGTAACTTTCAGTCACAATTCAGTTTATTGATGCCTAAACTCCACATTTCATCATACCATTCTTCTACACTCATCTTCTTTTTTTGCCATTATTAATCTTGCACTTGTTATCATAATTATAATCAAATACTTCACCTCTTTTTCTATTTGACAATTTCTAACTATGTTTAGCAGTGCAATCCTTGGACATATTTCTTTCCCTATAATTTCTTTTATCTCATTAAAACTATTATAGATTCCTTTTGTTTTTCTTCACAAGTCCACCACATATAAGAACATAAGAAGAACCATGCTGGATCAGACCAAAGGCCCATCTAGTCCAGCTTCTTGTATCTCACAGTGGCCCCACCAAAAGCGTCTGGGAGTGCACGAGACTAGATATCTGTCTCCTGATACCACTCCCCAGCATACGAATGTCCCCTTTTCCTTCTTACACCTCTAATACATGTGTGTTACCTCCTTATTTATCACATACAATTTTACTGGTGTTAAGGAGGATTTAAAGTCTATAATGACTGTGGGGCTCAGAAAACCTAAACTGCTTCCATGATTCAACAAAATGGCTTATTTCCAAAATGTCTCCAGAGTTTTATACTTGCACTAGCCGCTTTCACCCAATTTTTGTTGGCTTTACTTCTCATGCCTCAAGCTAAGTGAAATGATAAAATGCTTCAGTGTAAAAGAGGAGGAAGAAAGCTCCATAGAACAAGCAGTCATTCTCTACATTTACCCTGGCCATAAGATCCAATTGTTTCAGTATTTCTGAAGACTGCTTCTGTATTTATGATTCTGTTTTCAATATTTCAACCGGACACCACCACTGAGGGTGATGTATTTGAGTTCTATAGCAAAAATGAGTGCAAAAGAGCTTAGCTAGCTGCGGAGCCGAAGGCTAGGAGTTCAATTTCCCAATATACCTCCCTCGAAGGGAGTGGACTTTATAATCCTCAGGGTCCAATTTAAGTCTGCAAATTCGACAATGTCTGTCACTTCTTTTAGAGTAACATATAATTCAGGACTGGGTAATTTTAAAACAAACCTGCAAGATAAAATTTTGCCTCTACATACCTTTCGGACTAATCGAAGTGCTTGTGTCCTTTCAACTTCATTACTCTGCTGTATGTCGATGCACCTATTTTTTTTTTAAAAAAAGTTTATTATACCTTATTGCATCTCTTGACATTTGCATTGAGGCAACAAATTACTGTATTTTTGCCCTATTAGACACACTTTCTCCATCCTCAAAAGTAAGGGGAAATGTCTGTGTGTCTTACAGAGCAAATACAGCAGTCCCCGCTACATACATAGATTTTTCATTTAGAGATAAGATACCTGCGGGATCCTCTCCCATCTCGTGCTGCAGCCAAGATTCCCCAGTCAAAAATCACCTTGTTTGCAAAGAGGTCTCCACGGAGTCCCTGCCCTCCCCTTCTGAAGCCTGGATTCAACAGCTCCAATTACCACGTTTACAAGCCTCCCCTTTCGTAGTATGAATCCCACAACTCCAATTACCTGGTTTGCAAACTTCCCCTTTTGCAGCTTGGATCCCACAGCTCAATTTACCGCATTTGCAACCCTTCCCTTTTGCAGCTTGGATTCCACAGATCCAATTGCCTTCCTTTCAAGCCTCCCTTTTTGCAGCTTCGATTCCACAGCTCCAATTACCCCATTTACAAGCCTCCCCTTTCGTAATATGAATCCCACAGCTCCAATTAGCTGGTTTGCAAACTTCCCCTTTTGCAGCTTGGATCCCACAGCTCCAATTACCTCATTTGCAACCCTTCCCTTTTGCAGCTTGGATTCCACAGCTCCAATTGCCTTCCTTTCAAGCTTCCCTTTTTGCAGCTTCGATTCCACAGCTCCAATTACCTCGTTTACAAACCTCCCCTTCCCCCGCCATAAAATCTTAGGCTAAACATTTTTCTTGTTTTTCTCCTCTAAAAACTAGGTGCGTGTTATGGCCCAGTGTGTCTTATAGGGAAAAAATATGGTATATATCATTTAATAACATCCTTGCTGAAATCATTTCTCAGATGCATTCCTGACAGAAGAGTTCTTTCTTTCTACAAAAGGCTTCTAACTAAGTGCTTCAATGGCAAATTTCTGATGGCAGGGCTGGGAAGAAACGACCAGTCCATTTCACATGCCCATGCCATCAAAAAATCTACTTCACAGGGTTGTGACACTTTGTGGAACACACGGGAAAGACAGCACTGCAGACAAACATCATCCCATTCTGTACCATTACACCAAATTTAGAAAGTTGTCAGAATGGGCTGTGGGAATGGCATTATTTCAGAAATGGTAGAAAAACAAGAAAACAAAACGTGTTCTTTATATGTGGTACAGGTTAATGATATATCTAGAAGGGGACATATAACAAGTTTGTACAAGGCCTCAACTAGTGATGCTTTGGCCTTCCTCAGGAGTGACATTTGTGGCAGTTCACTATGCCAATCACAAAAAGCAAATAAGTCCATATTTTTAAAAATTACCTGGCTATCAAGTAATCCACCTTCAGCTTTAACACCTTCTGCAAAACACTGGAGTCTCGGATAAGGTATCGAAGGGCTCGTAACCCTGCTGCACGAACCTCTTTTGCTTCATTTAGTAAAGCTAACCGCAAACTGTAATACAAGTGATAAGACAACTGTTACAACTTTAAAAATAAGTGTATTTCTTTTGTTGAAACTGCTCTCCAACCCCAATTTTATGTGATGGGCAGAACTGTGTTTAATACATGACCAGTTTGTGGTCTTTCCACACCAAAGGCTGTAATCCTATAATCCTTCGGAGGAGTGGAGGACCTGCCTGACTAGCCAGCCACTGAACTTCCTGCTTGGGTCCCAGGTGGATCGGAAGTTTTGAACTTCCCGCTCAAACTTCTGGTCCACCATCTGGGATCCAAGCAATAAGTTCAAAGGCTGGTTGGCCATACAGGTCGCTAAAGTGACCAGCCCACTTTAGAGGCACCCGGCAGAAGAGGCGCCCACGACACTCATCTGGAACATCAGGGCAGCAGCAGCAGATGTGCTTGCACTTCTTGCAGGCATCTGCAGGTCCATGTGGGCGCCTCTTCCGCTGTCGCCACCAATGTTCCAGGCGAGCGGCACATCGGCACTTCTGCTGCTGCTGCCGACCCCCCGAAGTTCTGGGCGAGCAGCACGGGAGCCTCTACTGCTGCTGGCCCGGAAGTTCTGGGCAAGTGGTGCGGTTTGGGTACCTCTTCAGCCACCCCCAACCCCACTGCTGATGAGGTTACCTCCTGGCCTCGAGGTAAGGGCAGGCGTGGAGTGGGGCTGCGGGCCAGGAGGGGCAAAGGCTTCTCTTTTACCCCCTCCATGGCCACGACTGCCACCTTCTTTCACTTCCATTCCTCACCACCACTGTCACCCTGGATAAGAGTGTTAGTTCTTATCCGCAGATTTCTATATTTGCAAGGGTCCTAAAACCTGCAAATACGGGAGACCTACTGTATTTTGCTAATTGGTTGGTGGCAAAAGATGCATTTGTGTAGCTCGTGAAAGGTCTCTGCTAATAATATCCAGTGTTAACCACATCCAAGCAAAATTCCCTCTAAGGCAGTGGTGGCCAAACTTTGGCTCTCCAGATGTTTTGGACCACAACTCCCAAAATTCCAAGCCTGCATTCTCAATGACAAAGGATTGTGGGAGTTGTGGTCCAAAACATCTGGAGGGCCAAAGTTTGGCCACCACTGCTCTAAGGTATATATATCCCTGCATGCACGTGTGACTCCACTTCTCTCTGCACACTGATCCTCTTTCTCTGTACAATTATTTTATTATTATTTATTTATTTGATACACTTTTATACCGCTCCTTTTTCCATAATGGAATTCAGGGCGGTTTACAGATTAAAAATATCAGATAAAACAGCAATATCAAAGACATAGATAAAACTACAATATAAGCAAAGATAGAGAACCCTCGGCAGGGAGCAGCGGACAAAAAAAAATAAACAAAGATAAGGTCACCATACGTCTCCTTGAAGAGCATAGTTTTTAAAGCCTTTTTGGAGGCGGGCAGGGACTGTGCAAGGTGCAGCTCATTCAGAAGATGGTTCCATAGGGAGGGGCCAACAACAGAAGTGCGGCTGCGAGTTACCGACTTCCGCGCCTCCCTAGGAGTGGCCACCCTGAGTGAGCGCGCCTGCGACAATCGAGTGGGCCTGGCCTCAGATGACCTCTGGGAGATACGCTCCGCCAGGTACTCTGGTCCCAAGCCATGGAGGGTTTTGAAAACCAAAACCAGGACCTTGAACCTTATCTGGAGAGCAACGGGTAGCCAATGCAGGTGCACCAGAACTGGGGTGATGTGATCGTATTTTCAGCCCCTTTGGTTCCAGTTGTGACAGAACCTTGCGAATTGGGGGCCGAGTCACGCGGGGCAGAGTCACCCATGAGAGGGGCAGAGTCCCACCCAGCAAGGCTGAAAATTACAGGGACTGTTGCATGTAAAGCTGTTATTCTCCCAATGGCCCAACATTGGGAGCATGTTTGCTTGCCTGTTATCACAGATAGGAAAAAAGAACAAATATCTGCTCTGCTTCCATTTCAAAGGGTTATACAACTCTGTTCACTCTATTTAACACATCAAACAAGCAGTTTGGTTTCTGTTTCAAAGCTGAGTGGATTCACTCTTGATGCTAATTTTTAAAATGCAACCCACAGTTCTGAGACCATTAAATAGTGCTTTCCATCACCCTCTCCAATGACATTATTTGAATTCGGAAGGTAATGGAATGTGTGGGGCCTGAAACTTTATGTTTTGAAGCTTCTTTAGTCTCAAAAAGAATCAGTGCTAAAGAGCTTAAACTTCTCAAGACTCAGCTGGATGGTCTTGCTTCTGTAAACAGAGGCCAATTGTTCACTGTTAGGGAAGATATTCCCCAATGAACATACTTCTCAGTAATGAGCGCTTTTACTTTCCTCTACTGTTATAGCTCAGTGAGTTAGGTTTCTGGCTGTGGAACCAGATGTTAGAAGTTCAATTCCCCACTGCACCACCCAAGAGAAGAACCATTTTTGCATCTTTGTGCAAGTCCCGGGGCACAGGAGAAAGGAATGGAAAACCACTTGTCTATCTAGAAAACTCTGAAAAGGATGGCCATAAGTCAGAAGTGCCTTGATGGCACACAATTATTATTGCTATCATTATTTCAGGAAACTGTCCCACCTGACATGCGCCTTTGATTTGACTGTGGAGTTCTTTATTAGGCTGGCAAATTAACATACTTTTAATAATGTTCAAAGATATTGGCTAACATAATGATTATTGATAGCCAAAAGCGACAATGATTTTATTTCATAGATTTATATATTGTGGATTTACAGTTTTATATCAGAATTAACTATATCTTAAATGTATTAACAATAATGGGCTATAATGTCACTTTACTTCTATGCAGGAGTATTAGGCACATGTGTTCTTCAAGGCTTTGTGGTAATTTTAGACTTCACAAAAGTGGTCCAATGTATATAATCATAGATTGCCTAATATGGTAGCAATCAAAGTTCCCTCTAAGGCAGTGTTGGTGAACCTATGGCATGAGTGCCAAAGGTGGCACTCAGAGCCCTTTCTGTGGGCACCCAACATCGCCCCTTCACAGCCACTTGCATTCAGGTGAAATTGCTGTATTGGCACTTTGCGAAAAATTAGTGGGTTTTGAATCGCAGTTTGGGCACTCGGTCTCCAAAAGGTTCGCCATCGCTGCTCTAAGGTGTGCGTCCCTGCACACACATCAGCCCTTCCCCCCGCACAGGGCTTCTCCTCCGTTTTATTTTTGGTCCCAACAGAACCCATGTGGTGGGGAAGTTGTACACACCAGTAAAAGCCCCAAGTAGCTAAGAAGAAAATTAGAGGGCACGTTGGCAACAACAGATAGAAATTAGTCAAACACAATGGTGGGATTTGTAAAAAAAAAATAAAAATAAAATTACCATAAAGCATTAAGCGAATTACAGCATCTCTTATACTAATTGTTTTTTTTAAAAATCAGACCAGATTCCCAGTGAACTCCCAAATCTAAAAATACTGCAAGATACAGTAGCTTAAACTACCACTCATATTAAGTCTAGTTGGGAGACATGACATATTGTGAGGATCCAGCTGAGGCCCTATGTTCAGCTGAATCCATTCCTGATTATAACTTTTTTGATGTTTTCATCCTCTCTGGAGAAAAGACACTATATTTTAAGACCTGTTGGTAACAGTTAAGTGATAACAGCTAAATACGGTTTAAGCAGTTGGAAATCCACTGCACATTCATGCCAAAGTACTGTAACTCTACTGGTACAGTCACCCCCCGCCACTTCGCAGTTCAGGTACTGCGGTCCAAGTACATAGCGGGATCGCAGTACCTGCACCTCGGAGACGCAGGGGGGGGCAGCGGGGGTGATCGGGTCGCTCCATGCTGCCCCCCACGCTCCTCTGAGAAGCCTCGGACAGGCGCGTGATCGCCCCCTGCCCCCTGCTTCCGCATATCACGGATTTTCATGCATCGCAGGTGGGGTGGGTCTCTAACCCCCGCGATCGGGGGGGGGTGACTATAACTTTCAAGTGGTGAATTTTTGGCAGTTAAAAAGTCAAAGGAGGCAATTCCTGTCCCACACTGAGTCAAGTGACTGGTATGAGACAGGAAATGTTATGCTGACTTCTTAATTTGCAGTAATTCACTACTATAAAGTGAATATTAATTTAAACAGAATTTTCAGAGCACAGTTGGCTGAAATAATGCTCAAAAAAGAAATGGCATGTCTTACCATATGATTATGTCTTCATAAGAAAATCCTAATTTATCTTCAGCATGCCCAGCATTACAAAGAAGCTGAAAGGAAAAACATACAGCTCATTAAACCAGTTTAAATATTTGGAAGAAATCAATTTATTTATTTGTGAAGTGTCTTGTATTCCATAATCACTTGAATGAAGTGAGTTATCATTACAAGATTTTCAAGATGAGATACAGATTCTTATAAATGATATAAGATTCATTTTATTTTCCTCCTCAGTCTCCCAAGGCTCAGCACTTAAGTGTCAGTTTCATGAAAAACCTATCACAATTTATCTAATCTACTTTTGTGGCTTAACATTATATTCTTGAGTAGCACTGCTGATTGGGTTCTATGTTTCTAAAGAGACTGACAAATGGGATTTTCAAAAAAGACATCAAAAGACTCAGTTGTTAAAATAAACTAATAAATTACTAATCACCATTTTATATAAAGGTGTTCAAACTAAATGCCCTGAACATTTTAAAAGGTAGAATCCAGAAAAGTAAAATATATGAAGAAAGTGTTTCTGCAACACCGCATAGACAGCATGTCCAAACTTCAGCCCTCCTGATGCTTTGGACCACAACTCCCAGAATTCCAAGCCTATATTTCCAATGGCAAAGGACTGTGGGAGTTGTGGTCCAAAACATCTGAAGGGCCGAAGTTTAGACATGCCTGGGAGGTAACCTTTGTTGTTGTGCCGTTCCAGTCATGACCGACTCTTCGTGACCCCATGTCCATGGAGTTTTTACTGCTTGCCAGTTCCTACTCCAGGCGCCTACAGCACCTGGTATTCCCTGGTGGTCACCCATCCAAGTACTAGCCAGGCCCAACCCTGCTTAGCTTCCGAGATCAGACGAGATTGGGTGTACTCAGGGCATCTAGGCAGCTTAAGGTATACTATTAAATTAGAAGAAAGCTGTTGGGAAAAATGGTCAAACTTATAAAAGCATTGTGACAAGGAGAAATGAGAAACTGGTTTACAGCTGGCTTCACCTTATCTAATTGATTAGTTTCTTTGGAGTTCTAGAGTATGATCCCTGCACATGTTCGCCCTTTGGACCTAGCACAAAACTCACAGGAGTCCTAGCACCAAGGAAAAAGGGGATGCATCTTTTTGGATGCTAAAAAGTGTATTTTGTCCTTCATTTTTGAAGATCATGTACATCAGGTTCAACATTTAGTGGGAAATAAGAAGTGAGCAGTTAAATGCGAGTAACAGCAAGCTGATGAGCATGCAGGTGAGTAATTACCACAGTATGAGTGCCCACCCACCAGCTCGGTGGCAGTGGCGGCGGTGGAAGAGGAGGCCAGGCAGCCCAGGAGCACCCACACGCAAATTTGGCGTCAGTGGCAGTGGTGGATGAGCACCCACCCGCCAGCTCAGTAGCAGTGGCAGCAGCAGCAGAGGAGCGCCCACCTGCCTGCCTGCAAGCTCAGTGGTGGTGGCAGGGGGACAAAGGAGTGACCACTCACCCGGCAGTGGTTGCAGCAGTGAAGCAGGTAGCCACGCGGCCTGGGACAGCCCACCCACCCTCAAGGTCGGCAGAGGTAATGGACGTGGTATGGCGCCATGGCACGGTTCCCTGGGGTGCTGGCAGGCTCTCTCACTGCTTTCACCCCTGGCACCCTTGGATAAGAGCTTTCGCTCTTATCCATAGACTTTATTATCTGAGGGGTGGCCAGGAACCAATCCCCCACAGATATGGGGGTCCTACTGTGTCTTATATACCTTATATATGTTGAATCTGGAAGTTGAGTCATGGCAACTGGACTTCTTTTCTTGTGAGATCAAAACATTTTGTTCTTCATCCAAGCAGCTTCGTCAGTCCTGATGAAGACTAACAAAGCTGCTTGGATGAGTAGCGAAACATTTCAATCTCTCAAGAAAAGAAGTCCAGCTGCCATGACTCAACTTCCAGATAACCACACCTGGATGACAGAATCTTCACAGACATATATGTGATGAACCAGTTCTATGGTTCATAGAAGGTCCACCCAGAGAAGACTGGCATTTCATCACGATCGTCTTGATATTGATCTTCAGGCTGAAACTATTGCAGATGGAGAACAGCTCAAGACTTCTTTGTCTACTGAAAAGGGTAGCTCCATAACAGTACATGCATTGACAAATAAAATCCTACACACTGTGAAAAATAACAGTTTAAATATGGCCTGGAAACAATGCAGACTGAATAGTTTCATATCAGTGTAATATGGAACACCAGATGTTTCTTCTATATAAGCATCCCATAGTATGGCAGAAAACATAAAACAAAACAGAGTTGGATGAAAAACACAGCCTTTAATACCACCTGTAACAGGAAAGTAATATGAGATTATACTGGTCTGTCATGAAATTAACGAATGGTAAATGTTAATTTTTAAGGGTATGCCTTCTCTGCGCACGGTGTCAGATCTATGAATGCTTTGTAGATGTTAACACTATTTCCGGTAGCTGTTGTATGGCAAAGGTCATGTCAACAATTCCTCATTCCTTACAGAAGCTACACTGAAATTCATTCATTCATTCCCCTCCCATATCACAGGATCTCAGGACAGTTACAGAGCTGTATTAAATCAAATAGTTTAAAATGAAGTTCAAACATTAATACCACTATAAAACCTATGCAGGCCACAATCCTCAACTCCCAAAGACTGAAATAAATAAGTAGGTTTTGACTTGGCATCAAAATGAAGCCCAGGTCATCGCCAATTAAGCCACTACACTGAGGACGCTACAACTGTGCTCTTGTTTAAGGCCTCCATGCAAGTGCCCTAGGGGGTAATTCAGAAGGTTTCTTGCTGGAGTTTTCCCAACTGTAATCAAGAGTGAGGTGGCTTGGTGGATGTCATAAAGTTGATGCTTGTCTTCCCTTTTATAAAAGTGGACAACTGTTGCATCTTTGAAGTCCTGAGGGGTTTTTCCTTGTGGCTGCATTTTTTAAAACAGGTCCATCAGTTGCTAGAGAATTTTATCACCATCTTTTCAAAATAGATCTCTGCTGAAACTGCATCTGTCCCTGGGGCTTTTTCAACTGAAAGTTCTTAAATGGCCTTTTGTGTTCCTTCCAGAGGGGTGTCCCATGGAACCCCTGATGGTTACTTGCTGCAGCCTGCTGATTGCCTCAGTGATTTCAGACCTTCTTCAAGTGCCATGTCCTCAGAGAATGTCTGCAATCAGTAGCACAATCTGGTTTTTATCTAAAGCTATTTTAAATAGGGAATCTGTGCTCACTGTGAACCAATGGCTGAAATTCTTTTCAGAATGTTCTTCTACACCCCAGGCTATGCTTCTCATTTAATTTTCCTTGAAGGATAGATAACCTGCAGCAGATGGTATTTGATATTGCGCATTATATGACCAAAATATCAGAATTTTCTAATTTCAGATAGTCTGCTCCATACACTTTGAAAATGCTGAGGCCATTTCTGCAAATATTTGTGATTTCCTTGTAATGAGTACTACCGTGTTTCCCTGAAAATAAGACACTGTCTTATATTTATTCTTTCTCAAGAAGACACACTAGGGCTTATTTTCAGGGGATGTCTTACTTTTATTAAGTATAATATGCTTGAATGTCAGCCCTGCACACAACCATAGCCACGCCCATCACTAGGCCTTATTATCAGGGTAGGGCTTATATTTAACAAATGCAAAGAAATCCTGCTAGGGCTTATTTTGGGGGGGAGGTCTTATTTTCGGGGAAACAGGGTACTCTATTGGAGCTGAGGAGTGGCAATGTGGTTACTGGCTGGGGGCCATGGATGAAATTGTAACTACAGTGGTACCTTGTATAAAGGAATTAATTCGTTCCAAATGAAATTATGTTAAGCAAATTTTCCTTTATACAAATTCCCATAGGAATGCATTGAAAACAGAGTGATCCCATTTTTATGTTGTACGGATTCTCCCCATAGGCGATTATGTTAAGCAAATTTTCCCTATCTCCAGAATTGTTTATGTTGTACAAATTTTATGTTATACAAGCTGTTTGTTATACAAGGGTCCACTGTACTTCAAATATTTTCTTAGTTTCTCCATGATCAGCTAAGTCCCCAATCTCCTTTCTTTTCCTGCTGAAGCATGAGTTTTTCATCTCATTAGCTGACCAGAATTTGTGAAAAACTTTGTTGAAAGCAGCGTTATTGTCCAGTGACTTTTTACTGAGTTTTTATACTTTAGGTAAGTGGTTCTCAACTTGTGGGTCCCCAGATATTCAGAACCACTTTCCAACATAGCAAGTGGTGGAGGCTTCTGGGAGTTGCAGTCCAGGAAAATCTGGAGACCCACAGGTTGAGAACCACTGTAATGCTTTTTAACCCAAAAAACACTCTCAGGTGTGGAGGGGAGATCACTGTGAAATTTGTCTTGGATGTCACCACTGTTGATCATGATTGGAGCATAAGCACTGGAAAATATAGCATATTCTTCCCAGAAAGTGGGAGTCAAAGAGCCATCAAGTAAGTTTGCTGACAACTTGGATTCCAGCAACAAAGCCAGCCTCTGCTTCATGACAAGCCCCTTTTAGCTGAGAAGTGTTTCACTATGTGAGATGTTGTCAACATTATAGTGCTTAAGTTCTCTAGTCAAAAGAGCTCACGTGTTAGCTAAAAGGGAATGAAAGTTCCATGCCTCAATCTTAATCAAGACAAACGTTCTTTTTATTCTGCAAATTTCTACTGCAAAATGTGGAATTATACAGACAATGTTTACAGCCCCTTTTCTGACCTCTTCCAAAACAGAGGTAAACAGTGGGACCATAAGAAGAGTTGTTCTGCTGAGACCATAAGAGGTGACTGTTTAGAGTGATTATATACCATGAGCCAGTGTAGAAGTCTGTAACTACGCCTTCCAGTGTATCTGCATTTTCTGCACCACCACTCCCCCATTGCTGTGAGGCTTTTGAAAATAATAGACAGTAGTACAATCTTTGGACACAACATACAGTCGACTTCTTGACTTCAGAAGGAGTTTCTGGGTTAGAGCCTGAAATTAATGTTTACTTCATCCAGGTAGGATGGGAACTGCAACATAGAATAGGTAGAGAGCTGGTACAGGAACACCAGGAAACATTAAATGAATTTAAGTCTCCTGGACCAGATGAATTACACCCAAGGATATTAAAAGAACTGGCGGATGTAATTTCAGAACCATTGGCAATAATCTTTGAGAAGTCCTGGAGAACAGGGGAAGTCCCCATCGACTGGAGGAGGGCTAATGTTGTCCCCATCTTCAAAAAGGGGGAAAAAGAGGACCCAAATAATTACCGCCCAGTCAGCTCCCTTCAATTCCTGGAAAGATCCTAGAGCAGATTATTAAACAGGCAGTCTGCAATTATTTAACAAACAATGCTGTCATTACAAGAAGTCAACACGGGGTTCTTTTAAAAAAGTCATGCCAGACTAATTTGATCTCTTTCTTTGATAGAATTACAGGCCTGGTGGATGAGGGGAATGCTGTGGATATTGCTTATCTGGACTTCAGTAAGGCCTTTGATAAGGTTCCCCATGATATTCTTGCTAAGAAGTTAGTAGAAAGTGGGATAGATAGTGCTACTGTTAGGTGGATTTGTAATTGGTTGACTGATCGCACCCAAAGGGTGACCATAAATGGCCTCTCTTCAGCTTGGAGAGACGTGACCAGTGGGGTGCCCCACGGTTCTGTTCTGGGTCCAGTGCTGTTCAATATCTTTATTAATGACTTGGAGGAAGGAATAGACAGTATGCTAATTTAATTTGCAGATGATACCAAATTGGGAGGGGTTGCTAATTCCTTAGAGGATAGGATGAAAATTCAAAAAGACCTTGACAGATTAAGAGTGCTGGGCCAAAGCCAACAGAATGGATTTCAACAGAGGGAAATGTAGGGTGCTACATCTAGGTAAAAACAATGAATTGCACAGATATAGGATGGGGGATACATGGCTGGAGAATAGTACCTATGAAAGGGATTTGGGAGTCTTAGTGGACCACAAATTGAACATGAGTCAGCAGTGTGATGCGGCGGCCAAGAAAGCCAATGTGATTTCTGGTTGCATCAACAGAACCATAGTGTCTAGATCAAGGGAAGTGATAGTACCACTCTATTCTGCTCTGGTCAGACCCCACCTGGAGTACTGTGTCCAGTTCTGCTTGTGCACCTCAATTTAAAAAGGATGTTGACAAACTAGAGCTGGTGCAGAGGAGGGCGACCAGGATGGTTGAGGGTCTGGAGGAAATGTCTTATGAGGCACAGCTTAGGGAACTGGGAATGTTTAGCCTTTCAAAAAGAAGGCTGAGGGGGGATATGATAGCTGTGTTTAAATATTTGAAAGGATGTCATATTGAAGAGGGAGCCGGTTTGTTTTCCATGGCTTCAGAGACTAGGACTCGGGGCAATGGTTTCAAACTACAGCAAAAGAGATTCCATTTGAACATTAGGAAGAACTTCATGACAGTTAGAGCTGTTCAGCAGTGGAATATGCTGCCACAAAGGGTGGTGGAGTCTCCTTCCTTGGAGGTTTTTAAGCAGAGGCTGGATGGCCATATGTCAGAAATATTGTTATGGGGTTCCTGCATAGCAGGGGGTTGGACTAGATGGCCCTTGAGGTCTCTTCCAACTCTATGATTCTATGATTCTATGATTCATTCAATATTATCTCAAAGTTGAGTCATGGCAATTCTATTTCTCTTTCTTGAGAGAGAGAAGCATTTCACTGCTCACCCAAACCAGCAGCAAATGAGCAGCAAAACATTTCTATCTCTCAAGAAAAAGAAGTCCAGTTGCCATGACTCAACTTCCAGATAAACTCACCTGGATGACTGTCTTCACAGACTCAATTGATATTCTTCAGTGCTATTTCAATTCAATCACTAAAACTTCAAATGAGGTTATATGGATTTAACACTAAACTATGTTTTGGCATTGGAAAAAAAATCACAATGAGTCTCACTATCACACAAACATTTATTTCCTCTAGTATGGTCTGGCATACAGAAGCTTCCATTCTTATTTTAAATATATTATGGTGTGAGTCTTGTCCAAAGGTTTATCTTAGTATGCCTAGCTGAAACAGGCCACTTTCAGGTAATATCCAATGAAATTAGTTTGTTTCAAATACATATTAACAACATGCTAAAATGCAACTAATACTAATCTAAAACAGAAGAGAAAGCTTCTTAGGACAGCAGAAAGGAAAGGGAGCAGAAGCAGCTGGACATGAACTGAGGTTTGTTTGTGCAACACTAAATTATTCTTTAGCTTCACCTGAACAGATTCAAAGTCTCCTGAAATTCCACTGTATCTCTTCTCCAAATTGTTACTGAAATCTACCAGTATTTATCAAATACTATACTATAAAACAGTTGCATATATAAGCAAGTCAAACATTTGTTATTAATACATTTGACACTGGAAATACATATCAAATTGTGCATGGTGAGCATTAAATTTATTTATTTATTTATTTATTTATTTATTTATTTATTTATTTATTTATTTATTTAGCTTGTATGCCGCCCACCCAAAGGTCTCTGGGCGGCTCACAATCAAAGTAAACAATTTAGACAATTAAAACATCAAATTGCAATAAAATTAAAACAATAAAACATTTAAATACAATAAATACAATATATTAAAACCCTGCACTAAAATCGCAATCAAGATCCAAAGTGATCAGTTAAAAAGACTTCTTGAACAGGAATGTTTTTACCTGGTGCCGGAATGTCATTAATGTTGGCGCCAGGCGGATCTCGCTTGGGAGGGCATTCCATAATCTGGGGGCAACTGCCAAAAAGGCCCTGTTCCTACAAGCCATCCCTTTCACCTCCTTGACAGATGCCTCTTTCAGGAGGGCCCTCTGGGCCTCCCTGGTAAGGCTGGATTATGACACCACATATTCTTAGATAAGGATAAGGCTTAGATAAGGATAAGGATAAGATTTTCAGGTAAGGCTGGATTATGATACGGCATATTCTTAGCATATGAACATTTGACTGTAATTTATTCAGAAAAATTTGAATAGTCTGCCTTATAGAATTACTGGGTGAAAGCACCAAAAGCAAAGAAAAATTAAAAAAGATGCAAGATATATGAAAGTAAGGTACATATATTGAGATAATTAAGGATTTGAAGCTTTAACATTAGAAAGAGGGTTGGGTCTGATGAATTTACCTGTATGAGTTAGCAGTGTTTTAGCTCAGCAAGAGAAGATATTCCAAAAGAGCTGATTTATTCGAACTACAAAAACATTATTTTAGTTCATGTTTTGGAAAATCTTCTTTGGGCAACAGCTTCCAAATTCCCAGCTAGCAACCCCCTCAGCTAGTAAGGTTGCTAGCAACACTTGTTGATAGATTCTACCTGCTCCTGTCCAAAATAAAGAAGATACAACATTTTTATAGCTCCAATTTGAACACTAAAATGATCGCTTTCTGGTAAGGATAAATAATAGATACTAGTTACCCGAGTCATTGCAACTCAAATCACCAAACTTTATGATAAGCTTAAAATTAGAATGATCTGAGATTGACAACAACAGTGCAGTGAAAAGGAAAACAAATGGCTATCATTCTTTCTAAAACCCAATTTCTTGGTGGTCTGCCAACCGGCAGAGGAGTTAACTAGGACCACCCACAGACAAGATAATAGTTTCTTCAAAGGACTCCCCAAGTAGAAGGAAAAACAACAGCTTCTCTTCCACAGGAGGCTTATGTCAGAATCTATTCAAATCCCTGGTAATCACAAAAATAAAACTATTCAAGAATCATCACTCAAGATAGAGCAGACCTTCAGCTAACCTGATTGAACAGATTAACCATGAAAGTTAATCAAGGTAACAAGCCTGGAATGTTCTCCCTCAGGAAGCTAAGTTGACCACTTTTCTCTTTTCCTTCTTGAGATAGGAGAAAATTATCCCTTTTAGACAGGCTTTTAACAAATAACTGGGCAGTGCAGTTATTTTATGTATATTTTGATGCATAACTGTTTCAACTAATTGTTTAATGCAATTCATATATTGTTTTCAATGTTGCCTTTTTAGTTGGTTTGGTTTTTAGCTGTTTTATCTGTAAGCCACCTTAGGTCCCTTCACTGGGATAAAGGCAATATAAAAATGAATGAATGAACGGACAAAAAAACAAACAAACAAACGAACGAATGCGTTGGCTTTAACACTTGAACTAGCATCCTTTAGAACTTACAAACAAAAATGAAATAAAGTTCTAGCCATCATTTTAACATTTTAAAAAAAAGTCTATCCAAGAAAGCACAAGAAGCTGGGAAAACAAAACATTTCCCAGCTGTAATGCTAAGGTTTCAGAATGGTGACGGAGGGCAACTCAAAACCTGCACTATACAGATGGGTGACCACCTTCACAATCTTCCCAACAGCATCATTATCTTTATGCATAGAGGAATTACTCTGTGGAAAAGACTACACCCATCTCTCCATGTATTCTTGTGTGGTCTTGCAGGATCATTCTAGAAGCAGAATTTCTGCTTTCTTAAGAAAATACTTATGGAAGGCAGGAGAAACAAAGGGTTTGTCTACACAGCGACAAAGGGTTTGTCTACATGGGGTCTTTTATACTGATTCATCTAGCAATTCATTTTGTACTGAAAGTGGTTTCAAAACTAAACGTAACTACTGAATTTTGAAGAGATAGCTTTTGAATAGTTCATGTTAACCAAGTTCCATAAAAGGGCTTTTGGAACACCTATTCTTAGATAGCAACCAATTATTATTATTTTAAACCATAAGGTCACATTCTGAACCAAGTACTGCAGAGAGTTCTGTGTATGGATGGCAATTCTTTCCGCTGATATACTGCAACATATCTCTATTCAAAACAACATTCCTGAGATTTCTGACATACTGACAGGGGATGTGCAGGCCAGGTTCAGTTCTTCTGTTCTTTTGTTATAGGCCTAAGAACCATCCAGTGTGTGTATCTAAAATGATAATCCACAAATTATTCTAACATCCACCACCACCATAACACCAGAACTGCACATCCTTCACACAAAAAGTTCTTTTTCCTACACTCAAATCCTTATTTGTAGTCCACTACGGTATTAAGAAGTTAGTACTATGAAATGACATCTTCATTCTGGATTAATTGCCCTAGATCATATTATCACCCCACTACTACATCTATTTGCATGTTTTCCATGACAAAATTCTCCACTATATAATTTGTTATTCATTTAGCAAAGTAAGAAAAGAAAAGAAAAGAAAAGAAAAGAAAAGAAAAGAAAAGAAAA
>JAHTLZ010000195.1:13323689-13336546 GCA_023846285.1 Phrynocephalus versicolor
AAATAAATAAATAAATAAATAAATAAATAAATAAATAAATAAATAAAGGCCAGGACTGCCCCATCTGGTATGTCTTTCCAGAAGCAGGCAAATTCCTTCTTCAGGCAAGCTTTCCGTGAATGGTGGACTACCTATGTGTCATTTATATGAATCTATAGGTTCACATAGACTTTGTGTTTATAACTGCTTATAACCTTGCAGTTTTAATGTAACGTTGTCTATTAATGCTATAAAATGTCCCTCAGTTCCTTGTTCTCAATACTTGACCATGTCTTAATTGCACTGGACTCTGTATTATCCCTCATTATTGCTGTCAGCCACCTTGGGTCCTTTTCCAAGGAGAAAGGCAGGATAAAAATATTCTAGAATAAATAAAAATAAATAAGACATGTGTTGATGAGAAAAAGAGCTTGAAGAAATATATAGTGATAAAAATGTACTGTCAAATTGATTATGAGATATCACAATCCTTGCCAGAGTTTCCTAGGTATAAAGTACTTAAAAGTGATTTACCGGTCAGTCCCTTCTTCTGGGGATGCTCTAGGACTATGCAACTTGCCAAAGGCTATGCAAGCTAGCTATCCTCCTAGGAAGCACACAGAGAATTAAACTCTCAACCGCTGGCTCTGCAGTCAGGTATATCAACTCATTAAGCTATACAGCACACATGTGATAAAACTGCTACTGTGTGAAGGGCAGGACAGCCATCTGAATGAATGCTCAGCATTGAATGTAAATATCTCTGATTTTTAAACACAATGAAACTTTATTAAAATTAGGAATGGAATGGGTCAGAGTAGCAGGTTTTTGAAGAGTTACTAAAACATTCCTCGAATTTTTGCTAGTTTAATCATTTTTACACATCTTGAAATGTTATGGTACATTTAGGATACAGTTGTTCTCTTGATGATATACACTGAATGAATTTTCTTGTAGATGAAAACTGTTAATACTTTTTTTAAAAATGTAATTATACCTTCAATTATTCAAGACTGCAATACATCTAAGAACAGGCTTACACTGTCTTATACATACAGTACTCATCTTATGCACAATGGTTTTCACCTTGGAAGCGTTATTCCTTAAGCAGATGCTAAATTACTAAAGGAGGTAACCTCCTTCCTAAATTCAAGAACCACTCTGATGGGTACCTTGAGAATATGAGGATAAAATTAACTCAGTTTCTACAAACTAAAAACTTCATTATGATGTAGGTAACTGTGCTCTCACAGCCTAAGTGATCATTGTTTCAAGGGCACAGTTAAAGTCACTTTTTCATGCATAATTAACTCATGAATTTCATGTAGGACATTCAGGCTACACTTTTCTATCTCTTGTTTTTCGACAAAGCACATACCTATATATATATATATATATATGTCTCATGATGATAACTTGGGAGGGACACATAAGGAGGGCTCCACTTGATCATCCCTACAATCCCTTCCAGCTCTGCAAATCTAAGATGATGATTTCCCCTAAGGAATAAAGTTGAATCCAAGCACATAACATTAAGTTCGTAACCAGGCTTTTTGGGACAGCTTCTAAACATATTATGACTACTGAATCTAACTCACGTTCCTCTTGCTTAGCTACATAGCAGTGCACACACCGATGAAAAAAGGGACTGTATAAATTTACGGACTGCACAGACGTTGTTGGACCTAGACCAACAAAGAAAAGTAAAGCTAAAGGTAACAATAAAACTAGAGGAATCATTTTTATTTTAAACTTGTGGTTGAACACAAGCCAAAACAAAATTTACCTGAGTTCACATATAGTACATTTTTTCTGTACAAGAAAGAAGAACTATGAGCAGAAAATACTTCAACTGCTGGGTTGCCCAATGGCTTAGCATCTAGCTGCAGAAACAACAGTTGGGAGTTTGATTCTCCACCGTGTCTTTAATACCTTGGATAACGAATGCCTCTGTATAATATAAGCCTAGTTTTTCAGCCCTAATTTGGGGCTGAAAAAAGGGACCCTCAACTTATATGCGGGTCAATACTTTTAGCCACTGAGGAAAGTACTTGGGTCGGTGGCGAAAAGTCATTTTAAACATTGCGTGCTGCTTCTCATGACCCCCCTCTACATCACAGGGGAGTCTAGGGTGGGAAATGCAGCAGGGCCTGGCAAGTGCTTGGGTCAGTGGCTAAAAGTCATCTTAAACATCACACACCACTCCCCCAGCTCACAAAGGAGGAGCTGCCAGTCCCTGCTGCATTTCCCACCCTAGACTTATACTCGAGTCAATGTTTCCCCAGTTTTGGGGGGTTAAATTAGGGGCCTTGACTTATACTCGGGTCGACTTACACTCGAGTATTTACGGTAATTCAGATATTTGAATATATGAAATTTCCAGGAATAGGGATGTTTTGGATAACAATTTTTTCATAATGCTTTGTGAAAAAAGTATACCCAGGATTTATTGCACCTCCCGTAGTTTGTGGAGGGGTGGGAGGAGTTGGAGCATTTTTTAATTTTTTTTTTTTTTGGCAGCCATTCTGGACATTTTTCGTTGAGAGATTTGGACCTTTTGGACTTGGAAAGGTAGGGAGCTGAGGTTTCCTTGCTTTTATTTGTTTTTGCTTTGGTTCTGACTGCACTTTTGGCAAGAACGACCTGCCATTTGTTTTGGAGCTAGCTTTTATTCATCTATGCACTGCTTTTCATTGCAATTTGAGCAGGAACAGGCTGGGGTAGTCTTGCTGCTTTCTTTTATCCGTGTTTATAATCTTTTCCATTTCTCTGCAGGCAAGAACGGGCTGGGTTTCTCTTGCTGCTTGTACTTGTCCATGTTTGCATTTTCCCCATTGCATTTTTTTGCGGGAACAGGCTGGGGTAGTCTTGCTGCTTTCTTTTCTCCATGTTTGCATTTCACACACACATACACACACACACACACACAAAGAGAGAGAGAGAGAGAGGAGAGAGAGAGAGAGATAGCAGCAGCACTACATTTCAAAGTTTTTAAAAGCAAAGTGTACTGCTTATATACCGCCCCATAGTACTTAAAGCACTCTCTGGGTAGTTTACAATCACATTATGCAGGGTTCACATTACCATCACCCCCCCCCCCCAGGGACTCCTGTATCTGTGGGGGATTGGTTCCGGGCTCCCCTGCATATAATGAAAACTGCAGGAAAGAGCAAACAGTCTTATCTGGGACAATGGTGGCGATAGTGGTGTTCGGGTGCCCAGGGCGAAAGCTTTTGTCCCTGCAGCAGACCGAGCAAGAAATTCAAAACTTCCAGGGCGGCGGACCCAATCTGACAGTCTGCCCAGCTGCAGGACATGGTAGCTCGCCGAGGCAAAAGGGCTGGACTGCGAGGCACAGCTTTCACTCCCAGCACCACACCCCACCCTACTGATCAATAACCGCAGATGACTGGATCCTCTACTGGTGAAGCAGCGGATACAAGGGTGCTACCCCCTCCCTCTCCCTGTGTGTGTGTGTGTGCGTGCACGCACACATACGCACGCACGCACACACACAGTCTATTTATTTATTTATTTATTTATTTTATTGTTATATTTGTATCCCGCCTATCTTCTACATGTAGAACTCTAAATATTGGACCATGAAGAATTACAAATATATATATATGCCCCTCTTTGGCTTGGAATATGATAAGCATGTGAATACAGTGGAACCTTGACTTGCGTCATTAATCCGTTCCAGTGGTCTAGACTTAAGTCAAACATGACTTAAGTCAAACGAACTTTTCCCATAGAAAGTAATGGGAAAGTGGATTAATCCGTTCCAGATGATGAAAAAGACCCCCGAAAACAGCAATTTAACACAAACTTGACTGGGATAGGAGATTCCTTCCAGGGATGTAAATGAAATATCTTTTCAAGGAGAGGAGGAGGCAGTGGAATTATAGTCCACAAGTTATACACCTCCACTTTTTAATGTTCATAGCAACAATGTCTAACATTTAAGTTTTACTGATTTTTAAACTGACGTTCCAAGTTCTGAACAACCCTATGCTTACCATTAGAATCCCACAACTGTACAGCTCCCCAACTAAAATGCTTCCATTGTGGACCAGACTTCTGCAGCCAGTTTTTTTACAAGACTGAGCTGACTGTCTAACCAGCGAGGCCAGCCCCGAGCTCCTGGCCCTTCTTCTCCTCTGGTGGCAATGGCGGCTTCAGTGAGGCCGAGGACCAGCTCCAGGTGCTCGGAGCTGGCCTCGCCAAAGCCGCCGCTGCCGCTGCCAGAGGAGAGGAAGAAGGCAGGAGCAGTTTGGAGACAGCAGCCACGATGCTGGGTCGTGGCTGCCGCCCGATTCCAGCGCCTTGCGCCGGGGCTCCAAGATGTAAGTCAAAGCCTGCGACTCAAGTCAAACAAGCCCCTTCTTGATGCAAGTCAAGCAGCATGTAAGTCAAGGTTCCACTGTATGTATTATTTTCAGCAAGAATAAAGCTCCCACTAATTTACTTTTCATTTAGTTTGAAACCACTCGTCATGAAAATGTTCTCTAAACATATAATATATTATAAATTAAACAGAAAATACAAAAAAGTCAAGTAGAAAGCTGATTTCAAAAGGACACTGCTTTAAATGAATGATTTTGAAATTCATATATTTCCTGTACAAGCATATAGTTCCTAAGCATGTATTTCCTGTAGATTACTAAACAAACTGAAACATTATAAAGCGTCTTACTAAGTAAATTTTTTCACATGTTTTAGGACCATGATAAAAATACTGACTATTTAATCTACACACATCTTTATGTTTACACTATGAAGATTGCAAGGATATAAAGCAAGATCAGTTGCAATCCTATAAAAATTTAAAAGAACAAAATGAAATTGATTTTTGATTAAACAAATGCTCATAGAAGCAGAATTTAATTAATGCACTTAACTTTCCATAACCACAGGATAGTCATTTGTCTATGAGAAGGAAAATAAATGTCTATATCATATAAGTGGCAATTCACAAAACATTCACTATCTAAAAACAATGCTCGGGAAATATATTAATTAAAAAATCCTTAGTTCAACATTATAGAGCTTGTTCAGTGCCAGATCATAAAACAGATCAGACACAATAGAAGACCAAGAAGAGAAATGTAAAAGTGGAGGAGAGAGTGGGCAGAGATTATTCATACCTTATCTTCAAAACCACAGTGTGTCAGAGTACAGCCAAAGAACACCATACCCTAACCTAGATCCTAGAGTCCATCATGACTAATCCCTTAGTCCGTTAAAAATTCCAGTCACAGATACTCTGCTTAACCTAAAAAATAACATTGTTCTGCATGTTTCTATTTTGCACAAAAAAACTAGCTTTTACATCAATTGGCTCCACCTAATGTATGATCTGCCTATCACAGGAACTTAAATTGGTTATGACTAGAGATGTGCACAAATGGAAAAATGGCAATTTGTTTCGATTTGCAATTCACCAAGGTCACCTAACCATGAATTTACATTTTCCCCTTGAAGAATGAATTATTTGTCAATTCATTTTTGTCTTTAAAACTATAAAATGCCCTCCTTAGCATTTAGAGAAACTAAAACTGCAGAGAAGCTTTCCCCAGCTCTCTCCTACAAGCACTGCATTTTTGGTGAAGTTTGGGTCCTAGATGTTGGGAACTATGCTCCTCCAAAGGTGACCCCACAGGAAAGTGCCCCCCCGGGGCACCCAGTGATACCAAACTGCAGAGCAGCTTCTCCCAACTCACCTCCACAACTCCTTCAAATTTGATGAAGATTGGGTTTTGGACATCAGACGTTATTTACCCACAAAGTGACTCCCAAGGATTCACTGTAGAAATCACTAACATTGAATTTAACATATTTGAGTATCTTCATCCATAACATTAGCATATTCTAACATATTGTTTTTTATTACATTCAGATTTCTTTTTCAAGTTAACAAGCATTTATTGTGTTTTTTTAATAAAATATATTTATATAATACTTGATGAGTTTTCAAAAAAAAAAAAACACACCTGCAAATTTCCTATTCAAAGCACAGAGAACATATAGGCATGCTTACCCTATACATGCTGTCAGTCAGCAGGCAGTATGAAGGAATATATAGTGCCATACTGTCATAGTGTCTTAAAATCATAGAGTTGGGAGATACCTTAAGGACCATCCAGTCCAACTTCCCCACCATCCAGGAACCCCCATCAAAGTACTCCTGCTGAAAAGTGCAGCTCAGAGTATTTGGAATGGAAGGGTAATTCAGTTCCCAACAATCAACATGATTGCAAAATCTAGCAGAGGCAGCATAACTGACACGGAAGTACAGTAGTCTCCCACCACATCATAGCCCATATATCGCGGTTCTGCTATATTGCCAGTATGTAAGCCTTGCCACTGGACTTCTGGATAAATCAGTGGTTCCCAACCTGGGGGTCAGGACTCCTTTGGAGTTCGAACGACCATTTCACAGGGGTCGTCATGAGCCAGTGAAAAAAAAGGCACAAATGGCTTGGGTCTGGAGGAGGGGGGGAAGAGTGAGTTAAAGCTTGATAGGTTGGAGGGGATGTCAGACAATGGCACGGTAGGCTGTGATTGGCTGAGGGTGCCTGTAGAGGGAAGTTCTCTATGCCACCTGTGGCAGCGGCCTGCCAAAGGGGGCTTGCGGCCTCTTCCACACAGGACAAGGGGTCACCGCAACATGGGGAACTGTATTAAAGGGTTTTGGCTAGAGATGGGTACAACTCAAAAAAATAATTTTTCGTTTTTCATTTTGGGGTCCATTTCGGTTCGTTTTCGTTTTTTTTGGGGGGGGGTTGCGCATTTTTCGTTTTCGTTACGAAACGAACCGAAAAAAACAAAACGAAAACTTTTCGCTTTCGTTAGGAGGTGTCAGCCATAAAGAAAACGAAAAACAGGGCAAAATTTTTCATTTTCTGGAAAATTTTCGTTTTCGTTGCATAACAGAAACAAAAAACGAAAACGAAAATTTCGCTGAGTCATGCCCATCTCTAGTTGTGGCATTAGGAAGGTTGGGGCCCAGTGGAATAAATGGAGGGAGCCACTTGTTTAATAAGGCATCTGGTACTTCCTTACGCAAGCTTGAAAAAAATTACCATTTGTGAAATCTGGAACCAATAACGTTCTGTTTATAGTTTTTACTCCAACTTTTTGACTGATTCTGCATACAGCATCTAGTCAACACCTGTATTAATTTCAATACTATAAGCTGTGTTGAATCCTTTTGAGAAAGACAGGATTTAAATATTTAAAAGAAACAAATAGTCACAACCTTTCAAAATCAGCTTCAGATCAGCCAGTTACAACATGGAACACTTATTAATGTAAACATGGTGCTTCTTCACTTTATATATACTGTATTTGATGTTGCCACTGATTCTACTATAAAGACTTATTCAAAACAAAGGAACATAAACAAAATGCTCAGTCAGTAACACAATGCTGTGGATTCAAATCCTTGCTCAGCCATAAAGTTAGTCCATCTCCCACTAACATTTTATTATTTTATTTTTATTTATAACATATTACCCAGGACAGGCCTATTGGTGACAATAGGATATGCCATCCATGCTGCCTTTAGTTCTTTGTAGGAAAGGAAGTGACAAATATAAAAATAAATATTTTTAAGGAGTTCATGTTTTTTGCCTCAACACTGGTACTGCTGTCGACAGTGTTAATTAACTGAAGCTGAATTATGCAAAACATTAATTTTTAAATGGTGCGCTAGAATTCAAAATAAAAGGCAGTTCTCCTCAGGACGCAGATGTAGAAAAAAAAGAGAGAAAAAACAACTTTCTTTCTAACTTCACTATTCTATGACTCTATGAACAACCATCTAGTAGATATCCTTTGATTTGAAGTCCTACATGGAAGAGGAGGTTGGACCTGATGGCCCTTCTAACTTCACTATTCTATTAAACCGTTTCAGTATATTTACAATAACTATCAAGCACTGACTATTTCTCCTCTGTAATAAAATGTTTTTAAAACTAGTTAGCCCAAGATCTCAATAAAGGAACCAATGGCCTTTAGTTTCCAGGACTGCTAATGGCAGACTTTTTGGAGATCACTGATTCACAGAATAGCCATAAGTCAGAAGTGATGTGAAGACACATTACAATGACTACTTCAACAGCAATTACAATCCTTGAGGTACCCATGTACTTTTAATATCACCTATTATCACAATTAAAAGCTCAAATATGTCAAGTGGAAATACTTCCAAACAGCATTTCCTACAGCCAAGCCACTCTATTCACTTAGTTAATGAACTTCAGTTTTTTCATATGAAAGACTTTGGAAAGCTCCTGTCAATCAAATAACACACAAGCAGCCTAGAAGGACATACACTTCTCAATTCATATTCAAGACAGCTTCCCATGTTTTTTCATGCAATAATCATTGCAATCTACAATCAGAACACTAGCTCAACAGTTATCTATCATTCCACAAACCTTGACTGGCTATAATCCTTCTTGAAACCTTTGATATACAGAGCTGCAGATGGAAACTCCCACTTTTACCTGACATGAATCAAGACTTCCCTTCTCTATGGTGCACAAGAAGCCAGAGAACAGATGTGCTTTTGCTCTATGCCCATACAGACAAAAGATGGGCAGGAAGCGTTGAAAAACAACTACATTCATTGTAGCTCCACATCTATGGAAGCCTGACCACAGATGCAGTACTCAGGGCCGGCGCTAGGTTTTTTTGCGCCCTAGGCGAGGTGCGGGGGTGGGGTGGGCAGCGGGGGGGAGGAGGTGGGGGCGGGGCAGGGGGCGGGCAGACGGGCACGGGGGTGGGCGGCGATGGGCACGGGGGTTGGCAGATGACTGGCGGCGGGGGGCCGGACAGCAGTGGCCAACAGCGGGGGGGCAGCAGGCTGGCCGGCGCCCTCTCTCCATTTTGGCGCCCTAGGCAACTGCCTAGTTTGCCTTAATCGACATGCCAGCCCTGACAGTACTCTTAATTCCCCGCCCCCGGGATATTTTGCAATTTGAAACAATGGCAGTTTGGAATGTAGCAAATCACACATCAAACAGCATGGAAGTTTTAACTTTAAAAGACTCAAACAGCCAGCACTGAAATAACTGAAATTCTGTACATTGTTAACCTATGTAATCATTGCATATATTTACAGTATGTTCAGTTTTGGGGGGCAGGAGAAGTAGCCAAGAAAAACTAACTGAAATAACTTGCAGTTCTACATCACTGCAGACAAGGGTGGGAGTAAAGACCTTGGAATCACTGCTTGTGGATCTGAGAGTGTAAAAAACTGCTGAGCAAATCATATGTACAGTGGTACCTTGTACAAAGGAATTAATTCATTCCAAACGAAATTCTTTTAAGCAAATTTTCCTTTATACAAATTTCCCATACGAATGCATTGAAAACAGAGTAATCCCTAATTGTGACCATTTTTATGTTGAATGGATTCACCCCATAGGCAATTCTGTTAAGCAAATTTCCCCTATCTCTGGAATTTTTTATGTTGTACATATTTTATGTTATACGAACTGTTTGTTATACAAGGGTCCACTGTGTTTAACATTAAACACATTTAAATCTATTTCTTTGAGAGTACATATAAGGGCTGTTGTGCAAAAATAAATGATGTGACAATATAAACAGACAGCAGCACTTCCTTTCAAGAATCAAGGGACAGACACTAAGCCTACTTAGTACTAAGTTATCTTAGAAAACACACAGGGTAGTAAAACATCAGTTTTCCAGGAACCCCTATGAAGAGAAAAGTACTGAAGCAAAATTAGAAAAAGAGAAAGAATGTCACTTATTGGACCCATTTAAATAGGAGCCATAACCCAACATGGGAACAAGCAGATTTGTAAAGGCCCAGGGGGTGAAATAAGTATCTGATAAATGAGAATACAAAGTTGACACACATTTCCCAATATATCTGGAAGTTGAGTCATGGCTACTGGACTTCTTTTTTGAGAGATAGAAACGTTTCGCTGTTCATCCAAACAGCTTCTGTTTGAACAGCGAAACATTTCTATCTCTCAAAAAAGAAGTCCAGTAGCCATGACTCAACTTCCAGATAAACTCACCTGGATGACTGAGAATCTTCACAGACATTTCCCAATATAGTAAATTCAAGTAATCCAGAAACTAATAATGGGGCAAAGGGATTTCTTGACAAACTAGTTTTAAGAGCCACCAAATAAATGCACAAAAACAATGTAGAAAACAGGAAGACATCTAAACATGGCTAAAAACAGACAAGTGAGCTGGATACAAGTAGAACTACTGAACAAAATATGCTTACAACAAATCTATCTGATAACAATCCAAGCGCTAAATTGTACTGTTTTCTACATTGCCTTTCATCTTAATACAACTGACACTCAATTTATATTTTACTGGAGCAAATTTCCAGTCATCTGATCTCAAACAACTTCAGCATGCTGAGACAGAGGACTCACAAGCACAGGGTACTCAACATGTTACGGTACAATATGATTGTCATCTGTCCCCAAGAAACAAAATAGAATATTACAAAGAAAGAATTAAGAATTTCATAAGGTGCTTGGCCAACTTGATATTTTGCTAACCTCTGCATTACAAATTTATATTAATTACTTCCAAGTTCTCAAATAGTTCTGTTTTCCTGAAAAAAGAACAGTTTTAACAATGCTAAATACGATGTCATTACTACAAATATGTAAAGTATTCACTGTACAAAGGATTTAGAAACCATAACATGCAGCACTCTTGATCCTATTAAACATGCCTACTCAAGGCTGCACCTAAGTGTAAACTGTTAATGGAATAACAGATCATTGTTAAATTACCCTGGAACTCCACAGCTAAAGAAAAGTACAGGCTGGCTTCTGCCCTTAACAAGGCTGCAGCCTTTGCCTCCCAGTAGGAACAATGGAGCAAGAAGGCCAGCCCACCCATTGGTCAAAGAATGAGAATGCCCAGAAGTTTGATTTTTCATTCCCTGCTATAAACATGGTCTGTTCCAACGTTCTGTTGCATTGGTATGTGTATTTTAGTCAACCAAAACATAATAAGCTTATTTTCAAAATAATGAAAAAACACGCCGCACCTCTTACAGTATACGGTAGCTAATAACTACTTTATATTCACACAGCAAATAGCCAGTTAATACGCAGGATCTTTTACTGGGGACTGGGCTGTTTTCAGTTAAAACAGAAATTGCATATGTAACTGAACTATGAAAAAAGTCTTTTGAGCCTAGCCAAATAAATAAAATCAGTACAGTATCTAAAGGGCTCCCAAACAGGTGACTATGACAAGAATTGCAACAACCGGCTTGCCTTATAAGGCTACACCCAGTCATAAGAGAAATTAGCTTGCTTATGGGTACCAACAGGCATGAATTGAACCACAACTGTAAACAAACTCAGGGAGCATAGATTACTTCCAAGCAGATCACTGGCAACAGAAACAATCTGAAAGCAGAGTATGGGAGCGAATGGGATGCCTTTGGATCAACTCACTGGAATACACATTTGGTGGCTACATACATACACAAGAAATGAGAAGCTGCAATGTTGTTAACAGCCCCATCTGCAGCCAGCAGACCAAAGAAGTGGGGTGGTTAGAGAAGGCAACATCCCTGTCAACAGCCCACCAACTGCTTGTTGGTAAGCTGTTTCTATTCATTTTTTAAAAGTGTAATATTTACAACTGCATTAATTTATTTAATGGTTTTATATCATGATAAAGTTCAATCAATCAACCCCACCCACTCTTTCCTCCCTATCAAAACTGTCCCAGCAAACAACTCAACAGATTTGAGTTCCCCTCCTCCCTTGTGCCTCACACTTTTCCCCTTCCATTAATGTGAGAGTAACAGGATTCCAGTACTGAAAGGGGAGAGACCCAGGGGCTCCCTTGTCACCATTTAATCCAGGCTGTGCTGCCTCTCATGTTCAATGTTCATGTTTCAAAACAAATTGCAAATCGCTTCCACCAATCAGACAAAAATGCCCCCTCCCGTGCTGTCCAAGTGATGGACTGAGGAAGGGGTGAAATATAGGGAGAAGTACTATACTGCTTTTTGTACTTTTCATTACACCGAGTTACACCGAGTTCAAGTTACAGCTTTCCCCACCACCACCACAACCCCGCGACAGTTTTTCCATCATTTGCCACCAACAGGGCGGAAGAAGGGGAAAGCCGGCAAGCCAATCCTGGGCCCACGGAAGATGCACTGAATGAAACGGGGCTGATGATGATGAATGAGATGGTCTCTTTCATTTTCAAGGAGTCGAGGGCGTGATGGAGCCTCCAGAATAGAGCTCCGTTCCCCCACCCCCACCCCACTACCCACCGGTGGGATTTGGCCCAGAGGAGATCTGCACACATCTGCAACCTTGGGGAGCGTGTCATTTTCCCAGCCCCCTCCCCGTATTCCAGACCCCCCCCCTCTTTCACACATAATACACAACACACACCGTTTTCCCAACGGGGCAGCTTCTGCTGACAGGAAGATATACGCCGGCCCTTCTCCTGACCCTATTTCCCGTAAACCAAGGAAGGCTTTTCCCAGACAGAACTGCCCCCCTCCTCTCCCTCACCCCTATGCTCGAGCCCCCCCCCCCTTCACTCACAACTGGGAAATAAACACTAAGGAGACGAGGGGGGGCAAGGGGGAGGCGGTGGCCACTACAGGGCGTGTGTGTGTGTGTGTGTGTGTGTGTGTTTTGGGGGGGGCAAGGAAAGCAGAGGGAGGGAGGGAGGGAGGGAAGAGGCGCTCGCTTTGGGGTCCCCCGACCCCTTTCCTCCGCGCCGAGCCCTTGGCCGCTGCTCTTACCTCGGGTGAGGTCGAGGGGGACGTTCTCCTCGCCGCTGTCGTTCCGGCCTGTGTGGAGAACCGGGGGGAGAAAAAGAAAACG
>JAHTLZ010000195.1:13336556-13353785 GCA_023846285.1 Phrynocephalus versicolor
GGGGGGGGGGGGGGGTGTTAGAGGGTTGTCGGTGGAAAGACTGGCGCCCAGGGGCGGTGGAAGGGGAAAGGCCCGAAGGGGAGACGCCGCGGCTGTGGGGATGGGAAGGAGGGGGGGAAGAGTTAAGGTAAAGGGAAGAAGCCGCCGCCGCCGCCGCCTTTCGTCCGTCCGTCCCGTCCCCCCCACCAGTGCCGTTCCTCCTTCCCCCTCCCGTCCGAGTCCAGGCCGAACCCAGGTTCTCCTCCTCCTCCTCCTCACCTCGGATGCGGAGGTGCCTCAGCGAGCGGGCGCGGAGGCTCACCGCCATGTTGACGGCCCCCGCAACTCACAACACCGGGGTGGGGGGGGTGAAGGACACCAAACCTCGCCCGCTCTCGCGAGAGCTGGGAGAAGAAGCCGACGGGCTGGGTCGTCGTCGTCGGCGGCAGCGGCAGCAGCAGCGGCGGCGAGTTCTTCGCCTCGCCCTCCCGCGCACCCCCTCCCTTCCCCAGCCGGAGGGTTGCGCCGCGTTCGCCTGGCAGGGCGCGCGCGCGAGGGCCGTGGGGGCGCGTGCGCATGCGGACGACGGACCCCTCTCCCCCTCCCTCCCTCGCGCGGGTGCCGCTGAGGGAAAAGGAGGGGCGGCCGAGGCGGCGGCGGGTAACACCCGGTGTGAGGCGGCTGGCGGCGGAGGACAGACAGCGCCACGGCCCGCCCGCCTCCCTCCCCGTTCCTCAATGGCGGGAAGGGAAAGGCGGACCCAAGCTGAGGAGGGGTGGGTGGGATGGCCGGAAAGAGGCTGTAGGGTGGCTCCGGAGAGGGTAGCTGTGTGAAGTCATTTCAAGAATTCCAGGGCCAACAAATCAAATAAAAAATAAACAAAACAGAAGATGCGTCTTATTTATTAATTGTACAGTCCATTCGTTTTATGGATTTCCTTGTTTTGTTTTGCTGTGTTCGTGATGCCTGTTTGTGTTAACCGCTTGGAAGACGGGCGGTATATATAAGGCACAAAATGTGGCACCTTGAAGACTAACGTTCATATGTTAACGTAACGTTTTGGTGGACAGGTCCGCTTCTCCAGAGATACAGCAGAGCAGAATGAGGCGTGCAATAGAATATGTAATGGCATATAGACGGCTCATAACAAATATTCATTGGCTGTTTACCCACTTTCCGCCTCAGTCCTTGTGAGGTTTCTAGTCGTCCTCACGTTACCTGCACCGGCTCGCTTGTTTTGCTTCTTAACCGCCAGGAACAGACCTCGACGGCGGGACGAGACCAACGGCACATGCTTGGTTTAAAAATTAAAAAGAGCGCGCATCGTGTGCTTTGTTGCGCCTCCAGTTGCAGAAAAACACCGTGAAAGATGTCTTGGCTGCTGAGAACCTAGCCAAGAATGGGACGACCACAGAAACTGACGGTCTTTTGCTCATATCTCTCTTCATGCCATGGTTAACTCTGTAGGATTCAGACGAGACCCCCCCCTTTTCCCCCTGGCCCCCTACACGCGTTGTAAATACAAGTATATAAGACAATCGGTGTCCTTCTGGACGCAAGGCTTGTTGAAGAAGAGTTAGTGGAGTTTGGGACCGAAGACCGTCCACACGCATTGAAAAAGGGCATCACACACGCTTCTAACTTCCCTATTCAGCAAATGCACATGTTCCTATTTTAGTCATAGGTCTGGAACCCGAGTTTGAGTCTTCCTCACTTCCTCTAGAACGTTTTGGAGAAGGTGGTCGTGTTAGTCTGAGCAATAATTCCAGGCAGAAAAATAAACAAATAAAACAAGAAAAGAAAAGACAAAAACATGTGGCACCTCAAAGACTTAACTTTCATATTTTCATGGAACATCCGTCTGAAAAAGTGGACATGTCCACACAATGTTACATAAAAATATGAAAGTTAGTTTTCAAGGTGCCACTTGTTTTTTGTCTTTTGTTTTATTTTTCTTTGATTTTTTTTTGCATGGAATACTCATTTCCTCTGTCACAGCCATTATAAGCTATAACCAGGTTTGTTTGCTTGTTTTACAGTATAGAGAAATAAGCCCTGCAACAGCGCTGGTGCACATCATCTTGCTTTGAGTTCTTATAAAGAAATTTTGGTAGTTTATGCTGTTGAGTGGCAGCAGCATTGATGCATTGCTTTTTATTTTGTACTCTTCAAAAGGATGAAACCCACAACTGCGTTAAAGACCTAAACGGCATGGGTATCTGTCTTTGGGAAAAGTGGAAGGAAGCAGGAAAAGAGGAAGACCAAATGTGAAATAATCTGACACCCTTAAGGAAGCCACAAACTTGACCCTACAGGAGCTGAACGGGCTGTTGCGGACAGGACATTTTGAAGTAGACTTATTCATCAAGTTGCCATATGTCAGGGGCAACTTGAAGGAATATATAAAAACAACAAATCTGTAGCAATATGCAGTTGGATGTAGACCAAGGTCATTCCCATTATTTGAAGATGGGTGGGGAACCTGTAACCTGCTTTTGGATTCTAGCAAAAGAGTACATGGCCAATAGTAAGATGTGATGAACATTCTAGTCCAAAAGCATTTGGAGGATTATAATTTTAATTTTGACTGGTAACAGATACTGCTTTTAAAAGGAAAATAACATGTTGTGTGAAGATTTGGTACCATATATACTGTGTGAGTTGTTTTCTTTTAAAAGAAAAACCATCAAATTTAATTAACAATTCAAGCTTTACAATTCTAAGGTTGTGGTTTTACTCAGAAAAGTGACTGGGTTTTCTTTGAAAAAGCCACATGCTTCCTGTTTACACTGAGGTTACAGTTTTTATATTTTCTGCTACTGATGGTAATGGAAAAAGTACATGAGCAATTAATCGTTAGAAAGCTGATGGGAGTTGGAATAAGCCTAGGGATCCCTACTCATTCTTTTGGCTCCAGATGAGCAGTTTGTTTAAAATAATTCTATCCCATCTTTCTCCCAAAAGGGCCCAAGGCGGCTTATTCCATAGTGTGCTGTTGCTTGCAGTGTTTGCAAATCTGTAAAATTCTGATGGTCCAGAATGGCATACATTTCGTATGAATGTGCCTTAATAAGAAAATATGCCATTCTTCAAAATAGAGAAATTCTGCTACCCTGTGCAAATATTTCGGCAACCATGTCAAATGAATTCATTGTATCATCCAAAATCTCATTTGCCCCCTTTCAATTTACTTGTCTTTTAAAAAAATACTCACGAAATGCTACTGAGAGTAGTAGAATTTGTGCAATTTGAAAATACTTCATACCTTTAAAATAGCAATATTAAAGAATGGGGAAGAGGTGCTCAGGAACATGGTTTAGCATCTCATGAATTAGCTTCATGATTTCTCTTATGCAGATGTAAATTGTCAATAGGATTTTTGCCATTTACATGAGACCATGTCAGTTGGAAGATGGATGCATTATGAGACAAGTAAGTGTTCTCAGTCACTTCTATGAGAATTAAAGCTACTCTAGAATGTCATACAAGAAGGAACCCCTAAAGAATAAGAAAATATTTACTATAGTTAGTTATTTATTCCATCCTCTTCACTTTTTATAAGTTTTTTGTCCCACCAGCCACTTCTAAAAGATCAAATGGGGGGGGTGATCGTGGACAGGACAAGGAGCTGTTAGTGGGGCTGCCCGCTGATTACAGACCAGGAAAAAACAGAATGGAAGAGGAGGAGAAAACGCTGAATGTCGAGGAAAGACTGGGGGATCTATTTTTAAAGAAGAAGAACGGAAGGAAGGACAAGAGGGAAAAGAGGCAATAGGAGAAAGTCAGGGGGTTGTAATGAAAGAGGGGTACTTGGCTATAGCTAAAGAAACGATGATGTGGGAACTGTTACAGAAGGAACTACAGGATATAAATCTAAAGGTGAGAAATGTGGGAATACAAACCGAGGAGGATCTAGAGATGAGAAAAGAAATAAGAGCAGTGGGAATACAAGTGGAGGAGTGGAAATGCAGAGGGAAATCTTTAGGTGTCCAAGCTAATATAGAAATAAGAAAAGAGGTAGGAACCAAGGGAATTCAGGTGGGTGAAGGATATCGGAGATGCTTCGTGGGTAAATATTGGCATGTCGGGGTTCAGGTCCAATTAGATGGGAAGGGGAAAATGAAAGATGCTGAAACACAGGTAAAGGAGAGAAGCGGGGGAATTCTATATAAGGAAATTGGGATACAAACAGGGGGCGCGAGAGGGGAGTGAGAGAGAGAGCGCGAACAACGGTTTGCCGGGATAAGGGGGTTCAGACGGAGGAAGGGACAGGCAAGAAGCCAGATGTGGGTCTCCCTCTGCCCACACCTGTGGGTCCTCCTAGGCGACTTGTGGGGGCAATAAGCCCACTCACTCACATTCAAGACTACCCCATCTAATCAAACCCACCAGGATGGATTCCTGGGTGGGGGTGGGAGAGTCCGCCACAGCCTCAGCTTCCCTACCTAGGGGATCCAGTATCAGGTGAGACCCCAAAGATAAGAAGGAACCCCTTTCTTGATGAGGAAATATTAAGAAATACTGTTCAATCTCCAAGTTTGGAACTCCCAGTGTTAACCCCTAATTTCGGAACATTCCCAAGAAAAGAAAATGCTGAGCCTTGGTTAATGTTTTCAATAAAAGTTTTATTGGTTCACCGGCAACCCAAGACTCCGGTTCTCCGTTATTATTTGGTCCTCGAATCAATTTTGAAGAACCGACACAGGGGGGGGGGACATTACTCCTTACTACGGGAATAATGATTTCCCCCCAAAATGGAAGAGGCTGGATGTTTAACTGCTAGATTAACTAATTGGACATGTATGATTATTCTGCTAAAAAGTTAGTTTTCTAATCAAATGGCAGTGGCAATTTTCAAACATTCACAAAAATCTGTCTCTGGTTAGTAACATTCATCAAACTTTGACTGAAAAATATATGGCTTGTTGGTTGTCACTGGTACAACCTGTGTAGAAAATCTTAAGAAAGCACCTATAAGAGTCGCTACCGTACTGTTAACCTTGTTTGCTGTATTTAATTGCATTGTTTAAATCAGGTTACAGTGGACCCTTGTAAAACAAACGGTTTGTATAACAAAAAATTGTACAACATAAAAAATTCTGGAGATAGGGGAAATTTGCTTAACATAATCGCCTATGGGGCAAATCTGTACAACATAAAAATGAGATCACTCTGTTTTCAATGCATTACTATGGGAAATTTGTATAAAGGAAAATTTGCTAAACATAATTTCATTTGGAACGAATTAATTCCTTTATGCAAGGTACCACTATGCCTTAAAGTTTTGATTTCAAAACTTTCAGAGTTGCTGGTTACTAAAATATTTTAGCTTGGGGAACAAGCAATGGCTTTCCAGTTTCTTTTATATTCTTTTATATGAATCTTATTTAACACAGTTGCTTCCTAGGTTTTTTATAATTGAGGAAAGCAAAGCAAATTGTGCTGCTTATATACTGTCCAGCAGTGCTTAAAGTACACTTTCGGCGGTTTGCAGGTTAACTGTGCAGGCAAAACGTGTGGGTTGTCCGTTTACCTACTTCAGAAGGACGGAAAGCTGAGTCAATCTGAAGCCAGCTACCTGAGGTGGTTGGGATTAATCTCACACTATGGACAGAGTCTTGACTACAGTACTGCAGCTTAGCCACCGTACCAAGAGGTTCCTCTCTTGCTGATCTCTCGCCAGGAATTAAAAATACATAAGATCTGATATGTAAGTTTTTCCAATGGAAATTATTCCTGTATGATCAACTTAATTTTTCAGAATTCAGAAGAGTTAAATTTCTTTTTAGCTATGGCTCTGAGGATCCCTTGGCCAGTATAGCCACTAGTGGAATTTTGAAAACGTCAGACCTAGAGAGTAAATGTTCAAAGCTCTGGGTTTTTTTTTTTTTAATAATATGCTGCTGTGTTTGGCATTGATGCTAGACTCACAAGACAGGTATTTTTTTTAAGTTAGAATCTGCTTTGCCTGATTTTTCTAAAGAGTTTGAACCAATTACATTATTTTTCTCTTTTAAAAAAATGAAATAACTGTTTATTCCAAGGCCAACAATGAACCCATTTTGGATCCCATCACATTCCCAATGACATTACACATCCTGTACCAAGAGAGGAACTTCCGCTACCCAAGCTAACTAAGGTGAAGGGGGTGGGGTGGGAGAGGAAGGATGTGGTGGTTCCACATTGTATATATCTTGTATATAAGTGCATATTGGTATGCATAGTGAGTGACTGCCAGTAGTAAGCTGGATGTGTGCCAGGAGAAACTCTAAAACCAGTCGGGATAAGAACGGAATGTGTGTGAATCGCACCCTGCTGATTGGCTAGCATGCTGTTTGGCTGTAGAGAAGCTGAAGTTTTAGAAAACACATAAAGTCTTTAATGTTTCCTAGATCATCAGAGAGTTAAAAACAAAATTTACACTAAAGAAAAACTTGAGAGTAATTCTTCTTCTCCCCCAGAGCCATACACAGCAAGATGCTAATAGAATTTAAATGTCCTAGACTCTTAACACTAGAGTTTCAAAATATAGCACAACAAAGCACAACAAAACGAGTGGTGGAGACTTAAATTACATAATGTCCCCGGTGGGGACTAATGAATATCCACTGCTCTTTCCTTTTTTAAAAGATTAAAAAGTATAATTAGACTATGTAGTGGGGTTGTTTTCAGATGCACATTTGTGTCTCGGAATGGGTGTATGCAGGGGGTGCATATGTATAAGAGAAGAGGAACTAAATGTAGTAGCAATCTAGGAGGTGAAATGGTATGTTTGTGATTAGTGAGTGCCCAGGGATGTGTTTACAAAGTATGTTTATATATAAATAAACCAGTAAATTAGTGTAAATAAACCTTAGAGATGAATACAAAAAACCATTTACTTGCCTTTATATGAGATGGGTGCTCCTTTACAATGATAGCTGCACTCAAATGGTGTTTATACATATATGTGTTCTGGGACTTAGCCATATTTTTGCTTTATACTCAGAATGATGGTCAAGTTGTCTTTTTAACCCCGGTGTACCTTTTTAAAATTGTATTTTGTGATTAGTTGATGTTACTATTATTCTTACTACATTTTCTCAAAAGGCTGGATTCCTGTACACCATATTTTAGGATTACAGTGGTACCCCGACTTATGATGACCCCAACAACCAAGAATGCTGACTTACAAGCAGGCTTCCGGTTCCCCCCACCTGCTTACAATTAAGCTAGGGTTTCCCACAAGTAATGATGGCACATTGGGGGGGGGGGTAAGAAGCGATGGGTGTTTAAAATGACTTTTATCCCCTGAGGCAAGCACTTGCCTTGGGGGATAAGTCATTTTAAACATCGCGCACCCCCCCCCCGGGCCGGGGGGGGGGGGTCAGGAGAAGCAGCGGACAATGTTTAAAATGACTTTTAGCCATGGGGCCAAGTGGCTAAAAGTCATTTTAAACATTGTGCGCCGCTTCTCCTGACCTCCCCACCACGGCCTGGGGAAAAGGTGCGCTATGATTAAAATGACATTAAGCAACCAAGCCAAGCACTTGGCTCGGTTGCTTAAAGTCATTTTAAACGAACCACCACTTCTCCCTCCATGCTCCCGTTTGGAAGGGGAGAAGTGGTGGTTCGTTTAAAATGAATTTAAACAACCGACCCAAGTGCTTGACTCGGTTGCTTAAAGACATTTTAAACGACCTGCGGCTTCCCCCCAATGCACCCAGTGTGTGTGTTAAGCCGTGTGTCATTTAAAATGGTTTCCCATGGGAATGCATTGAAATCTGTCCCCCCAGAACGGGTTAATTGACTTTCAATGAATTCCTATGGGAAACCGCTCCCCAACATATGAGCTAGTCGAGTTACAAGCATGCATTCAGAACGGATTAATTTCGTAAGTCAGGGTTGCACTGTATTCAATTTAAACACACACACACACAAATAAGATTTACTCTTGAGCAATTGCTACTCATAAAGTGCAGTTGAAACAAACATGGTCTATGGTTTGTGCAAAGGTAACATATCCAGTGTGTTCCAGAATCCAGCTAAGGGCTTCCACACATGTCCTCTTGTGGTGAGGAAGTGCAAACAAACTGATACCAGTGCATTTGGTGGTGTTCTTATCTGCACCATCAACTTGGGGTGTGTGTTTTCCTAGTCAAATATTTGGCTTCTTGGTTCATCAGCAGGTTAGGCAAGAAAGCTGAGGAATAATTTAACTTTTTCCCAGACTGGTACTGTTGCTATTAACTGTACCAGAATATAGACATGTCTGTATACCAATGTTCAGTTACAGCAGTTGCTGTGTTTTTTTCAGATGTATTCCATAAGCTTTAACATTCACTTTTGCCATAGGTAACATAGCATTTATCTGTTGAATAAGTACCAGTGGCCAGCTTGCCCAGTTATGTCTACTAGGTGTCAGAAACATAGCATGATTTGATGTGAGGCTAATCAGTTATGAGAGAAGATTGAAATGTGATGAAACACTGTTTCATCACCTGCCGCACAGCTGAAATAAATAATTCAGTCAATAGAGGAGTTCAGACTTCTTAGGCTACATCTCAAGTTTTTAAAAGAGCAGATATTTCAGCATTTTTCAGGCCAAAACGGGATCAGAACATGAGAAAAAAGAAAGAGTGGGTCTCTGCTTGTTTACAGAGAGGAATATCTGCATTCATCCCAAGTATCTCTGTTTATCACAAACAGCCTTATTTTCTACTACATGTCTGCCCTCAAAAACAAAACAAAAAAACCTACCTGTCTTTCTTTGGCTTCTGTTTTGCCGTTTGGAAGCAATGAGGTTCTTTTAATATGTTTATTAATTCAAATACACACAAAGTAAAATTCATCTGGTTTCAACCCAGATCTCTAGAAGGGTGGAAAACATGACATTTATGTGTGTGTATAAATTTTCATCAATGCATCATAATGCCCCTTCATGCAAAAGGCATTTGAAAAGTCCAGTCGCCACTCTACATTTCCCAGATCTATTTAGTAACAAATAACATGGGGTCAAAAAGAGTCGGTCACGACTGTAATGACACAACAACATACTTACATACATTTATAGTAAAACAAAATAAGTGCAAGGTGTTTGAAGTGAAGAATATCGAACAGTAAGTACAACTAGGTCGTTTATGAGATGATACATTGGAACATTCTTTTAAACAACAAAACAGTTCTACAGTAGTCATTTGCTAAGGTACCATTGCTTTAGAAACTAATGCCAAGATCTACTGAAGAGTAAATTAACACATTGTAGCACACAGAGAAAGTAAATACAGTCAGGGGCACTTCATGTAGTGAATGATTCTTTATGTGAGAACAGCAGTGTTACAAGTACACACATCTCAGTGTCCCTAATTTTATCTGTGAAATATTAAAGAGAATATGCTTGGGAGAGAGAGTTTGCAAAAGGGGAATACTTTAGTTGGTGATCCCAAGGATCTAAAAGCACTTTACACAGTATTGCGGGGAGATAGTTTAGAAATCTGTGTCATGGCCACAGACAAATAAAGCGGAGGGAAACTCAGAAATGTTTTTCTTCCACTCTGACCACTATTTCACAGTGCAGAAATTGGTGGAAGAGCTCAATCTTTTATACTCATATGACAGCAAGAAGCATAAAAGAGACTTTCTCTTCTGCATCATCAACTCGTTGGAAATCCAGAAAAGATGCTGGGAAGAGGTCTGCAACTAATCATTGTCATATATGCAGCCTAGATGAGCAGGGAAAAAAAATAAAAACAATTTTATGGAGCCTGCTTTTACAATTAAGCAAAAGAAAATATTTCAGTTGATTTGATCTGTTATTATGATTCTGTTCTGACATATCTAACATACCATCAGCAATGTCATCATAGATTTCATCATCTCTGTAAATACAGAAAGAAGGGAAAATCAGTTTGATTCACACTGGACCCTCGTATAACAAACGGTGTGTATAACATAAAATCTGTACAACATTAAAAAATTACAGAGATGGAGACATTCGCTTAATAGAATCGTCTATGGGGCGAATCCGTGCAACATAAAAATAGTCGTGTATTAGGGATTACTCTGTTTTGAGTGCACTCCTATGGGAAATTTGTATAAAGGAAAATTTGCTTAACATAATTTCATTTGGAACGAATTAATTCCTTTATACAAGGTACCACTCTAGTTGCTTTATTTCACTTATAATAGTAACACAGGAAAATGCCTAATACAGAACCAGGCCATTATTCATTCATTCCTTCATCCCTTCATTCAAAATATTTGTCCTGCCTTTCTCCCTGAAAGGACCCAAGTCAATCATGCTCAGTACTGTCTAGTTACACTGACTATCAATGACTCAGTCTAGGGGTTCCAGACAAGAATCTTTGCCCACCCTACAAACAGATGCCTGATGAGCTTTTGCATGCAAAGCTTATACTCCATTACTGCATTATGGATCTTCAAAAACGGAGTAGTTTCTAGATTAGGGTTAATTTTCAGAATTCTCCTGTGTATTTTCACTTGAAATTAAATCCTCCAACAACTCAGCACATACACAGTATTTGAAGGGATGTTTCTGAGGACAAAACATATGGGGAAGGAGATACAAAACACATGCTGGGAAGTAAATAAGGGACAAGCATTCTTGAAATGAATGAAAAATGACATAGTGATGATCAGAATAGAGGTGGCACAGCATGTCTCATTGCCTGAAATAGGAAAACAAGCACCACTATTTTCTTCTTCATCATCTGCTACTACTTCCTCTCCATATTTCTCTCTGAGCAGTACTTTTCTAAATCCAAATATTGGGAACGAGTGCCCTTGAGATATTTTTTTTTATATTTTGTTAACTAAGGAGGAAAGTAATGATTATTGTTACAAAAAAAAAACACCAGGGAAAATGCTTGATTTAGACTGAGAAATGTTTTTGTCACTGATAATTTTTAAAAGTAGCTGTTTATTCGCATTTTAATTTTAACCAAACCATGGGCTGGCTTCAGCTTGCTGGACCTCATTTGGCGTACATGTGCCAATTTGTAATACTACTGTTGTAGCCATTGTTTGGCTATTAAGGTGATATTGTGGCTATTAATTAGGTACAGTCATGCAAGATGTTCATGGTAAGGAGAAAGGAGAAACTCATGGTTTAGTCTTTCAAAATAAAATAGAATGCAAGATAAAGACTTGAGACTTCCTATAGCTGGAGTCTGTGTATGTGGGTGAGGTGAAGGCCAGCATGGTGGCACCCTTATGGCCAAGATAAAAAAAGAACAAGTTGTTTCCTTAAAGGGAGAAAGTGACCCAAGGGCAATAATCTACAAGTGGTTACTTAAAGAAACAGAAACCCCAAGATACCCAAATCAAACTCTCTCTCTGTTGCTCCTTCCATCCAGTAGTTACTTGAAATAATTGCTGCACTTATACTAAGGCCTCTAGTAAGAGCCAAACTGAGCCACAGCTCTATTAGACCATAGCTTTGTCACCTCCACTCTCCCATGCCTCCACAGCTGCTCAAGCCTCTGCCTGAGAGTCCCATTCCTTGAGGTGATGGCTGAGTCCCTTGGATTCACCTTGTTCCTTCTTTGAAAGGCTTAGAAAAAAGTAACCATTTCACCACTAGCTTTTGGGAAGTCTGTTTCATGCAGTAAATTTCACGTATGAAAACATTTCAAAAGCGGGACAGGTGATACCTTTAGGCTACTAGAAAAATAGCAAAAATGTTGCTAATATTTCACTTACTCGTCTGCTATGCAGCTTCTTCGGACATATCCATCTGCAAAATTAAATCATATGCATGTGGTTATTTTCAGCTTGTGATGACATTTCTTTTCCTAGCTATGAGGCAAAGAGGGGAGTTACGATATTGAAATGCCGTGTGTTATAATTGTGCTTCATGCTGGTCCCTTGAGTTGCCTTAGAGCTGAGACTGTGCTATCTTGAAAGCACAGGTATCTGTGGGAGGTATAAATAACAGACCATCTGTAGAATAAAAAACAGCTCCCTCCATAAGGTGCATATTTCTATATTTTACACCTGTATCTAGAGATAAGATTAAGGATAGTTTCTTCTATTAAACATATGCCACTTGATCAAGCTGCCTATCAGTCTCATTGCTCTGCCTGCTTCTACTTAAAACACTAAGCAAGAGTGGGATTCATTCTTAAAATACAGTAGTTAAAATAGTTATGTTGAAATCATTGGAAAACTTTAGTCATGACTAACATGAGTTAGATTTCAGTGGACTGACACTAAGCATGACAAAGGAGCAGGCCACACAGGCATTTAGGCAGCCATTTGGGCTTGTGTAGAGATGGGCTGGTTTGCTCCTAAATATAACTATCTGTTTATGTCTTTGATGGAGCGAAGCAGCCCACCCATTTATTGGTCCTGCATACCCCTTTCTGGCTACTTTTAGGGGCTTCTAATTTTTTTTGGGAGCAGCTGGCATCGTTGCTTTGGTCTGTATCCAATGTGTGTGATCGTTGGAAACAAACCAAAGCAAGCCTTTCTCCTTTAACTTGACAATATTAGCAAATTAAACACTTTCTTGGCTTTGTAGAGGGGCCAAAGTAGTGGAGGGAAGATGCTATCCCACGGCTAGAAAATCCAGGTCAAAGTAAAATGCAGATTTCCCCCCGGAACTGTCATGTGCTTGAAAACTCAGTCCCTGTGTCCCCACAGGTGCAGTTTAGAGAACCGCATCTTTTGTGTCCACATGAGCGGGAACCGCAACACAGCAGAACGAAAAGGTACTGATGTCGATTTTCTGAGTCCCCACAGACTCAAGTACTGGTTTAAAATCCACATTGGAACTGAGACAAGCTTTGTACCACCTCGAGACCAGGTACTTGTAAAACTTGCTGGGTCGCACATAAGTCGGCGTGGTCACATTTCCCCCCCCCCTTTAAAGTCCGCTGGTCGTGGGGACACAATTTTATTTACCACATCTTCAAGAAGTTTGAAGTGGTTTTTAGTGGTTGTGGGATAGAAGCCTTAGAGTCTATTAGAGCAGTGCATGTGCACTACATCACTTTAAAAACATGATTAGGTATACATATTACGTGTTAATTACCTTTGTTCATCTTTTTCCTGTATTTTTAAAATGTTGTTTGAAGCCTGTCTTGTTCCCTTTTTTAGCGCCTGAATGCGTGTCTCCTTGGCCACGAACATTGATAGATATATAGACATACAGTTGTGTAAACTAGTGAAGCAATGGATGTCCCCCTTTAGCTATGTGAAGACTGGGTATTTCTCCAGTACCTCTGTGCTAGTAAATGTGGTGTCTACATTCTTGGTTTGGACAGGGTCTTTGAAACATACCCCAGTCCATTTCCCCCCAAATGTGAAATCTGACTTGAAAGGGACATCAGTTTTCTATCAGTTTGTAACCATTGGAACTCAGTTTCCCTCTGAATAATAATAATAATGAAAAGCACTTTCCTTCCTTGCCACTGCGTTTAAAAACTGCAAGGCAAACATGAACCTGATAATACAACTCCCTTGGTGGCTCTTTGAAACCTGAGTTCCTGTCATTCATTTTGAGACAGGAAGACTTCCTCTTAAACAAGGGACAATACCACAACTTTACTACACTCCCTTGGGGAAATGAGCTCATATCTAGTGTATTCTAATACCCTTTCCTGTCTTGCATAAAGATACGCTTTGTCATTAGCAAGGCTTTTAGAGCAAATTATTGATTTTCAGTGGTAAGACCCCTAAATGTATAAATCACATCAGAGAATTGAGAATATTTTCCCCCTTGCATGTAAGTAGACAAATTTGCTCAAAAAGAGACCAGGAATCTTCTATGAAGAAAAGGAAAGTGGTTATGCTACTACTGCTAAGTACTGTACTGTGAAGTAAAACAGCATCTTTTGCTTTGCTCTATGTGGGCCTAATCTTTTTACATCTTTTGTTTCTTATGCTTGGTAGCTTATTCTTGCCTTCCTAGAATAAATGCATAAGACTTCTCTCGCAGATCTTAATATTCTGACATGGTTGGGCAGGCATGGAAAATAGGGATGGGCACTAAACGAAAAACGAAATGCTGAATCATTGGTTCATTACGTAATGAAACAAAACAAAACAAACTAGCAGTTTTTTAGTTTAAAACAAACTGATTTGTTTCTCTGTAAAACTCTGGAAGATTACTGATTTCAGGCATACGAATAGCAGGCTTCTCTTGCCCAAACAATTTTAGGGGATCCCTTGAAGTTTAGAAAAGTTAGGGTTTCTGGGGGCAGAGATATTAATCTCCAAAGGAGGTGGGGTGCTTATGCTTAATGGAAGGAAGGGATGTGTCTGGCACAAATTACCAATTTAGGGGCTAATTGACAGCATCCCCTCAGCACACAGAGCCACACTCATTCAATTAAGTCCCCCCGCAGTCCTTTTGGAGCTCAATAACGCCATTCCCTGTACCCCAAACCTCTCTAAATTGGGGGTGTTTCAAGGGCAGAGCTTGGGAAAGCACCACTGTAATTTCTACCCTGCTAGCTGCCTGAGATTACTATTTTCAAGTACATAACATTGCAATTCTAAATTTATTTTCTGGGGGCACCCCCTTTGAAAATAACTTGCCCCCCTGAACCCCAAATCTCTCCAAATTTGGAGGGCTTAAAGGGGAGAAGGTTCACACCAAATGTGTTGCCTTTAGGACCCAGGGGACCTGTTTTCTAGAGTAATGAATCAGTTTGTTACTGATTTGTTTTGTAGTTTTAAAAAAAAATCATTTCTAACGAAACGAAACAAATCACGGGGCAAGAAAATGAAATGAAACGAATCTCAATTTTTCCGTTTCACGCCCATCCCTAATGGGAGATTATTAAACTCAACCATGTCAAGAATATTCTCGTGAGTGAGTTTTTCATCTTGCAATTAGAGATATGGAGTGGACTGAAGCAAGCTCGGTAAAGTGGCCTTGACAAGAAGGCTAATGTACAAGGACAGTGGAGCGTAGCTCAGAAGCGTGGATGAGAGAAGCACTATGACATGTGATGTGAAAGTAAAGAAGTGATTGGAAAGAGATATTATATATACCTTATGTATGGCAATATGTTCTTGCTGTTTAGCCAGGGCTGTTTAGCCAGTAAGCCTGATGTGTTGTCTGTGATCAGGAAGAGTAGCTGGATTATTTATGCTACTGGATGTAAGTCTGGGAACCAAATGGAACCTGTATATATTTTGTAAATAGACTGCAATAGAAAACCAGCAACGGAGTCTGTCATATTTTGCCTCTAATCCTTGACATTGCTGCAGCTCTGCTAATTGAGGTTAGCTCCTCATACATTCCTTGACAAACCATTATCAACATTTGGCTTTCCTGTTGTTTTAGACTACGACTCTCAGAAGCCAAGACTGCAGATTCTGGGAACTGAAGCCCAAAATATTTGTACAAATAAAGGTGAAGAATTAGTGCTTAAAGTAGAGTCTGGCTCCCAAACCATTAAGGGCTTTATAGGTCAGGAGTGTTGTACCAAACCCAAATCAGAACAGATTGACAGCAAATACAACTAATACAGAATTAATGTGATGGGGTTCAAGTGTTCAGCTCCTATCAAGCATGGAGCTGCTATGTTCAAAGACCTGTTTTCAAAGGTGGCTCCACATGAGATCTTAATCAGGATGTAACCAGGGCATGAGTAACTGGGACGAATTCAAAAATAATACAACAAACAGCCTTCAATGCTGGCAACTGTCTCTGCAGGCTGACAAGGCAGATGCTTAGGCCTTGTGATGGAGGCTGGAGTTTGCTCTGTTGCTGTTCCCTTGATAATCAGGCAACAGCTTTTGTCACTGCTTTGACTATCAAAAGAATTTGAAGAATGTCTCAGGGTAGGGGATTTTTTACATAGTTTTCTCTGTGTGTATTACCAATCTGCTTCTATAGAGCAAAACTAGTAAGAAACGGCAACAGCAACACCCAGCATTTTGAAAATGACTTTTACTCCTCCAACTTATAACTATTTACAGTTCCTTAACTTAACAATTTAAAAATCTGAAGATGATGCTTATTTTGAGTTTGTACAGAGTGTAGAAAAACTATATACCTTGAATCATAAACAGAAATGTTTTTATTCAAATGTTTATTAGTAACTACCCCAAGAAACAGAGCGCTAATGTCTTCTTTTTGACAGCAAAACAATCCAAGAGATTTTACAAGATGCTGTGGGCTGCTACTGGTCAAGGAAATCTGGTGTTAAACCAAAAAAAAAAAAGGATGCATTTCTTCTGAAAGTCAAGATATTTAGTTCTCTTGTAGAAGAACTTGTAAACTTCAAATAGAGCGTACGCTCGATTTCCTTCCTTTCTTCTATAATAAATCTCCTAATTCAGTCCTAAATATGTTTGCTCCAAACCAACTGAGGACTTTATAGGTTAGCAAATCCCGATGAATTCCATAATTCCCAGTGCAAAATAACTACTGTCAACTTTTTCTACCTGTGTCCACATTAACTGATCTGTTCTGGGTTGATGCAAACTTTTCTGTATTGCATTCTAGCATTTAAATCACTGTTCCAATTCACACTGAAATGTTTAATTATCATGGGAAGGTGAGTTTCAAATGTCTGCACATCATACAAGCTTCTCTTCCCTCCTCTTTCTCTGCCATTTCTTTGACTTGCTTTTTTGCGGGCATTAAAATCCTTTCTTTTCATATGTTTAGCAAATGAAATAATACTGAACTGACCAGAAATAGTAACCACTTATATGAGTGCTATAATCAGTTTAGCAATACCACACTCAACTAGGATATTTTTTTTTGGGGGGGGAATACAATTTAGAAATTGCATGGCAATTGCCCTCTTTGCCACTTAAACAAAAAGCAGGCAAAAGGAATCGGGTTGGCTGCTACACTATGCCTTGCTCTATGAATCATCAGTGATTTCATCTGGGCACGCCCAACAATGGTCCCAAAGATGTGATACAGGAGACAGTACAACCCCCTCAAAAGTGAACTTAATGTGAGTGGAACTACTATAAAAAGCCATGAGCCCTCCTGACCAAACAAAATATTCTCATGCCAAAAGAATGGATCTACAGTACTTGTGATTAGCACTAGCAATGCATAGTCAACAGAATAAACAGAGAAAGGAATAGAGAAATATGGCAGAAACAATGAGACAAATACCTGTTCCGTGGAATAGTAGTGTCAACTCCCAGCATTGTGATAAAGGAAATAAAAAATGTCTTAAGTGCAGGCATACATACACACAGTGAGTGAGTGAGTGAATGAGAGAGTGAGAGAGAGAGAGAGAGAGAGAGAGAGAGAGAGAGAGAGAGAGAGAG
>JAHTLZ010000195.1:13354233-13375393 GCA_023846285.1 Phrynocephalus versicolor
AAGTAAGTAAGTAAGTAAGTAAGTAAGTAAGTAAGTAAGTAAGTAAGTAAGTAAGTAAGTAAGTAAGTAAGTAAGTAAGTAAAATAAACCAGGGTATCACTGTCTGGCAATAAGTTACATATGCAGCCTCTCTTCTTGGAATGAATAATAAATGAACTGAGGATAAACATCCCTGAAATTATATGTGAACAAATCCTGACTAGCACACCCCATGAAGTAATACTCCTAGCTATGTAAGAGATACAACGTGTATTCTAAGGAAACCTCAGTCCACCCCAAACCTCCCTGACACCGTCTTAGCTACCATGAATATAGAAACTCTCCATGCTAATACTATAGGGCAGTGTTGGCGAACACAGTGTTGGCGCCAGTGTTGGCGCAGGTACCAAAGTTGGCACTCAGAGCCCTTTCTATGGGCACCCAACATCGCCCCTTCACAGCCACCTGTATTCAGGTTAAATTGCTTTATTGCAACTTTGTGAATAATTAGTGGGTTCTGAATAGCAGTTTGGGCACTCATTCTCTAAAATAGGGATCGCGAACCTATGGCACCCGTGCCAAAGGTGGCATGAAAAGAACTTTTGCCTGGCATGTGACATGCTCTTTGCCCCCCTTCCCCCTCTGCTGGACCAGCCATGATGAATTTGTGGAGGGGGAAGTGGGGGGCAGGGAGCATGTCGCGTGCCAGGCCAACCCCTACTATCGCCCTTGCCATCGCTGCATTTGCCACCACCGCTTGCCGCCTGTGACCCCGCCTCCACCAACCCTGCCAAGACCAACCCCATCCCTGCCCCTCCCGCCACTGCCGCCACCACTAACCCTGACCCCGTCCCACCCCTGACCCCCATGCTGCCGCCAATCCCAGCCCCCCACCGCCCCGTTCCCATCGCCATTGCCCTTGCCGCCCCTACCGATGACGACCCAACCCCGCCTCCGCCGCTGTTACTGCTGCAATCCCTGCCCCTCCCACCGCCGCCACCAATGACCCTGACCCCACCCCTCCATCACCCTTGCTGCCTTCGCCCCCTTCCCCCCCACTGCCGCCGATCTTGACCGCTGCCGCCGCCGCTGCCACCGCTGAGTTTGCACACTCGGTGGCAAAAAGTTTCACCATCCCTGCTCTAAAAGGTTTGCCATCACTGCTATAAGGTGTCAGGAATACAATTCCTCTGGTGGAGGGGAGCACAGTTGTTTTGTATTTTGTATCTTTGTATCTTTGTATTTTGTTTTAGTTTCTATTTTGTTGTGTTTTATTTTTTTATTTTTTTAAAAAAGAATACCATTCAAACTAAGGGTGAAGCCCACACCACATTGTCTATGCAGGACAGGACGGGGGAGGATGTCATCCCGATGTTTTAATACTTACATTTCCCTTCTTCATTCCGACACAGGACTCTAGTTTCATCCACATTTTTAATAACATCCACTGATTCTCCTGGTTTCACGGGTAAATCTTTCGAGCCTCTTTTCTTAGAAGATGGTGCTCGAAATATGGTCGTAGTATATAGAACCTGAATGTCACCTTCATACTGTGAAAACAACAGCAAGAACTGATTGCACGCAAATATACACTCATTTTAAGTCCCCTCACTTAATACTTTTTTCCTAATTTTAAGGAATGAGGTATGCCAGGTTGTGTACATTATATGCAAGGTACAAACCAATAGGCTGGTTGATATCCAAGGTAGAGAATATGAAATTGTAAACCTTAAAAGGAAACTCATGTGATTGACTTAACAACTAGCATTGCAAATTTTTGTTCATTTCAAAACTATTGAACTGTGATAGGCTAGGTGGAGAGGAGCCAAGGCAAACTTTGTGATTCATTTTAGAGTATAGAGAACGACATAAATTTGGAGAATCAGACCCCTCCCCATGTTTAGCCCTCTGTGAGTCAGATGATGGTTCAATAAGCATGGCTATTCCCTGCCCCAACATCATGGTTCTCCATGAGCCTGGCTTTGGCATGCAACACCATGGTCTGATAGAGCCTATAACTATACCATATATGTAATTGAAGTCACAGCTGTACAAGTGCTCCGGTATGTTACCCTGACTAGGGAGAATCAGTATTGTTGCCTTCCCTAGCTGGGCTCAGGCCTGGAGACAAGGTCTCCACCACAGACTGGTATTAGCTCCACAGAATGCCATTCACCTAAGTGGCCACTGTGGAAACAGAATTAATAGACTGGATAGGCCTTGAGATCTGATCTACCCTGGTACTCCTTACATTTCTATATTAATATAACACAGTACTGTGCTGTCCTATCTAGAGATGGGCATGAATTGCAAAAATGGCGATTCATAATTAATCAAGATCAATGGATTATGAATCATTAATTTACAATTTTTAAAAAATAAACCAACAAATCAACTCATTGGTTTGTCTCACCCCAAAAAGTACATGCTCCAAAGCAAATAAATAAATAACAAATCAATAAATCCAAAATCAATAAAAATTCACAATTTCGTATTTGTCAGGATCATCACTTCCAACAAATACAAAGTGATGAATTTTTGACAAATCGGTGATTTTTAACAAATATTACAATTCATTATTTAATTTGTCCCCATCTCTTGTCCTGTCATTTTAAAACATGCATGACCATTTTGGCCTCTTTAAATAAAAATGGTGAGAATAGGGGCAAGTGCAGGACTAGGCTATATAGGCCAGGCATGTGCAAACTTCAGCCCTCCAGATGTTTTGGACCACAATTCTCACAGTACTTTGTCATTGGCAACACAAGCTTGGAATTCTGGGAATTGTGGTCCAAAACATCAGGAGGGCCGAAGTTTGGACATGCCTGATATAGGCACTACTTTCATAGCCACTAATAAAAATACTGCAAGCTTTCGTGGACCATATCTACCTTTTCAAAGCAAATACCAAAACTCCAAACATCGTAAAAGATGTAGTTTTCCAAGAGAGTACTCTTAGATGTACAGTTCTTGGCAAGATGATTTTCACCAGGCACTTCTGTCTTAGATGAGGCATTTTGGGCCTGTGATCACGTGTGATCAAGGGAAAAGCAAGCAAACTCAGCAGATGAACAGGGTGGGTGAATGCTACCCTGTTTGCCCGAAAATAAGACATCCCCTGAAAATAAGACCTACTTACAGTTTTGCCCCACACTGAAATATAAGACATCCCCCAAAAATAAGGCCTCCCCATAATAAGATAACAATAAATGTGTACCGTATTTTTCTTCATGGAAAAATAAGACATCCCCTGAAAATAAGACCTAGTGCATCTTTGGGAGCAAAAATTAATATAAGACACTGTCTTATTTTCAGGGAAACATGGTACCTGTCAGAACTATATGTTGTTTTGTTCATAGAAACTTTGTATAGGGAATCTAAACAATATGGTTTCTACTTCCTCTGGTTCAAGTTCCCAAACAAAAAAAACAAACCCCTGCCTCCTAAAACAGTCAGATAACTTCCTCTTAAAGCCATACCGCAAGCTTTGCTGACACTATGTAAATGAGGAAATACACCACTTTCACACATTTTTCCAAGGAGAAACACACACCCCACACCCCACACCCACACACGTGTGTATAATAAGAAAGAAAGAAAGAAAGAAAGAAAGAAAGAAAGAAAGAAAGAAAGAAAGAAAGAAAGATTTAAAAGGAACACTTCATGGTCAGTTTGTATAATGTAACATTTTACTAAAATACTGTAATCCTAAATATGATCATCAGGAAATCTCCCCATGCTTAACGGAATACTTATTAGGTATTGCTGATCATTGTCAAGAGAATTTTTTTAATGCACAGCAGTAATTCACATAGCCCTTAATAATATCCAGTATCCCTTAATAATATCCAGTGATACTCTTGGAGATCTGGGGACCACATGTGTGCATCTCTGGACCTTAGAGGAACTCAACTCCACCTTCTCTCTCACAACAAGTGAGGAAGCATTTAATTTAAAAGATCTTTCATGCTCATTTGAATTAGTGTTAGTTTTTAGTGGCCCCATATATAAAAAATAAAATTAGAAATGAGGCAGTGTAAGGAGCAGGAAGGCTGCTGGATGACACTCCCTACAAGCAGAAAAGGCCTCACAAATGCTAAGGAAACTTCTCAGGGACCACATGGGCCTTTGGGCTCCCTGTTGCTTAACTCTGTTGTAACTTGTAAGCCGATTATGGGAGAGTACAAATTTTGTACTCTACACATTGGCTATACTGAGAGGAATTGGATGGATGGGAGTTTTAGCCTGACCACACAGAGAGTCGGATGCCTTCCATCCATTTTATAAATTACCTCTTGTGAGCCCAAGTTTATGAGCAGGAGTTTGTACAAATCTTTAAAAGCAAAAATAGATATATTTCTATTTAGACTTGATTCAGGACTGTTTTCCTGCCCTGGTGCAAGTTAGGTATCTGAAGGCAAAGTTCAAATAAACAAAGAGAAAACTCACTTTAAACTTCTTCCGGAATTCTTTTTCTTCCTTCTCCATTTTCTTAAGTTTCTGTGAATCACGGTCTTCTGAATTGGCCTTCCCAAAGCCCAAAGACTTTGAATTTAACCCCAAGCTAAGGCATCAAGAGTTCAACAGGGGGAAAAAGCAAAGGTCACCAGGATGTACAGTAAGGACATTTGCAGGTACTTGTAAAAATATTACAGTGGTACCTCTTATGACGAATTTAACTCATTCTACGGGTCAATTTGTCCTATGAAAATTTGTCCTACAAAGCACAGTTTAATGCGGATTCCCATAGAAATGCATTGAATTCATCTTGAGAAGCATCCCATAGGAAAATTTGTTTTACAAGGTATTCCTATTCCCGGATATTTCATTCGTCTTACGATTTTTTTTTTTTGCCTTAAGGGGCATTCATCTTATGAGGCATTAGTGTATTTGTCCCTTTGTGTGTAAAGGCCTCATTAAATGTAATATACAAGAAGCAAAAAGCTGTTCTGCCTGCAACCAACCACAGGCAAACAAGAAAACATAGCGAGCAATATGCAACAAATACAGTTTTAGAAAGAAAGAAAAAAATACAATGTCATAATCTTCAAATTGTTGTTGGGGCTGTTTCTTATAACTACTAATATATACATTATCCTAACAAGGGGAGGAAAATGTTACTCTGAAAACACATTGGGGCTATCGCAACCTTTTATTTGCCTGTACAGTGGACCCTCGTATAACAAACTGTTTGTGTAACATAAAATCCGTACAACATAAAAAATTCTAAAGATAGGGGAAATTTGCTTAACAGAATCGCCTCTGGGGTGAATCTATACAATATAAAAATGGTCACGATTAGGGATTACTCTGTTTTCAATGCGTTCCTATGGGAAATTTGTATAAAGGAAAATTTGCTTAACATAATTTCATTTGGAATGAATTAATTCCTTTATACAAGGTACCACTGTATCTTGTTTAATCAATGGATCTATTGAAGTTATTTCACTCATTGATTTTTGTTCCTTCAGCACTACTATCCAGATTTACATAGAAGAGCATAGGAAATTGTTGTATACTGATCCAGATAATTGGTCTATCTAACCCTGTATTTTCAGTTCTGTCAGAGTCTGTCTGTGGTTTTAGGCCAGAGCTTTTCCTCAGCGCTACCCCAAGATGCTGGTGATTGGATTTGCAACCCTTTAAACGTTTGTTTTCAAAAAAGCAAAGCTAAATGTTCTGCTTATATACCATCCCATCATACTTAAAGCACTCTCTGGGTGGTTTACAACTTATTTATGGAGGCTACACATTGTACGCCCCCCCCCCATCTCCCAGTGAGCTGGGTACTCATTTTCCCAACCTTAGATGGATGGAAGGCTGAGTGAACCTTGAGCTTGCTACCTGGAATTGAAGCCCAAGTCGTGAGCACAGTTTTATCTGCAGTACAGCAGTTTAACCACTGCACCACAAGGCCCAAAGCACTGAGCAGCTGCCTAACCCCACATATAAGGGGAGTGGTGGCTCAGTGGACTAAGGTTCCAAAAGTTGTTGGCTGCAAAGTCAGCAGCTCAGCGGTTCTAATCCCAGGTGCCACACAGCGGAGTGAGCTCCTGCTGATAACCCCAGCTCCTGCCAACCTAGCAGTTCGAAAGCATGTAAATGCAAGTAGATAGATAGGTAGTACCCCTGTAGAAAGTGGGAAGGTAAAACAGTGTTTCCTTGCAGCCATGCCGGCCATGTGGCCATGGACTTGCACAACACTGGCTCTTCGGTTTGAATACGGAGATGAGCACCATCCCTAGAGTTGGACATGACTACCACGCATGTGTGGGGAAACCTTTACCTTTTAAACACCACATATAGGTCAGAATTCTTGAATGCTCATTATTGCAACAGAGACTAGCCAGACGGATGTCACTGTGTAAGCCAAAAATGAAAGCAGTTTACAGTCAGTCGAGTGACAGAACTGTAGAAAATCACAGTGGGAGAACTGAGCATTGTGCATTCCTTTGGGAAGCAGGATCATTCTCAGCCATTCTGGCCACAAGACCCTTCTCACCCCCACCCCACCCTGTTCCACGCAACCCTACAATTCACGTTCACCCACCTGAATTCTTTTGGTGGCGGAGGGAAATCGGTTGGCTCAACGTCATCATAAACATCACTGTCTCCTGATTCTAACAAAAAAAATTAAAAGAAAATTAATATATAGTCACCGTGTGTCGGTTAACATTCATGTAGCATTCTCATGCTGTGTCGTGCCTTGAGAATTACAAATCAATATGTATTGGGTGAAATACTAAGGGCTTTTCTCAATATAAATATTAGGCAAGCTTCTCTTAGAAGAACTAAGGCTCAAGTTGTTCCATATTAACCTGACTATTAGCTTACACTCATATGAGTCTGCTCCTGCAGAACTAAAGAACCATAGGTTGAAATGATGTGGCTCATTGTAGCAAGTTGCCACCAGACCAGACTCAATGAATCAACAGAAGTTTCAAAGGAGGTACAGTAACTCACCACCCCCCCTATTTATTTATTTATTTATTTATTTATTTATTTATTTATTTATTTATTTATTTACTTATTATTTGCCATCTTTCTCCCCATAAAGGAACCAAGGTGGCTCACAGCAGACAACAGAACAGATTTTAAAAGTATAAATATCACATTTAAAAAAAACCAATTAAATTAAAAAGCAATTAAACACAATGGTTCTACTCTAATTGCAACTACTGTGCTAAGCCTTTCCAGCCATGGCCGTTCCTGTGATTTCAGCCAAACCCCTGAGACGTGGCAACTCTAATTAGGAGCCCAAAACATGAGGCTACGAGGAAATAGCATCAGGACTGTAAATAACCCATTGCCTTTTACATGGCAGGGCTGCTATTGGCTCGTACGTGCTGCATTCGGAAGAGGGGTGGGAAACCTGGGTCAGATGTAGCTTGAAGACATTCTCAACCAGTGAATAAGCTTCTTCTGTTGTTATGATGACCTGTTGTCAGTTATTTGAGAGAGACTCTGCCCAGAAATCAACTGCAGATTGCCTTAAAGAAAGCTTAGGGGCACAGTCCCATTCTTTGGGCAAAACGAGCCATGACACTACATGTGGCACTTGGAGTGTGACCCAAGATATTTTACTGCTTGAGGCAAAGGGCGAGAGAGAAGATCCTCACAATTCCACATAGAGAACCCACATAGTCTGGCTGCTGAATTTCACTTCAGCCAGGACAGCACAACAGCTTTCTTCATAAAATCTGAGGGCAGCAGATTAGCTTTGGTATTTATGGGAGGCCATGAGGCAGTAGAGCTCAGAACAGGGAAAACTGGGGAAAGGACTCAAGGAGAATGGCTGTGGAGGCCAACCTCTCTGCTCCCTTGCGTGCTCTGCTTGAGGTGACTGCCACACGCTATGGCTAAGGTAGGGTTGGCCTTGTTTCCTTGTGTTCATTTTGAATGACAAAGATCAAGGTCAGGCAATCAGGACTGGGACCATAAGAACATCAGAACATTAGAAGAGCCCTTGTGGATCAGGCCAAGGGCCCATCTAGTCCAACTTCCTGTATCTCACAGTGGCCCCATCAGATGCCTCTGGGAGCACAGGAGACAAGTAGATACCTGTCTTCTGATGCCACTCTCCATTTAAGCTTGGAGATAGCATGTAATCCCATCATGTCTTGTAACCTGTGATGGCCTTTCCCACCAGAAATCTGTCCAATCCCCTTTTAAATGCATCTTGGCCAGATGCCATCACCACATCCTGCGTAATACTCTAGGTGTGGCCTTACCATTGTTTTGTATAATGGCATTATAAGAATGGCTGTTGTGTTTTCAGTCCCCCTTTTAATGAGAATAAAGACTTGCCATCAACTAACAGTTTGACCTAGTTGGGAACCTTCCTCTCTGTACCTGTGGAAGCCTTTATTTCAATTCAAATATGAGGATGGGGACCTTCTATTTGACCACCAGGGAAGAACCAAGAGAGGAGGAAGAGGAACAAAAGGAAAGTAGATGTACTAAGTCTAGAAAAGAGTTTCATTTTTTTCCAGTTTGATTTTCTATCATTTAAAAAAACCTACACATTACAAAATAATTCAAAAATATAAAGTTTCAGCTCAAGGTGTAAAAGAGTTTAGTCACAATCTAAGAACCATTGGATCTTTTGACCTCATTACTTACCCTTCCCTGTTTGCTTCAGTGATGAACCACTATATGGAAGGAAAATAAACATGTAAATATCATTAATTAGTTTAATCATATTATAAGCACTCTTTATGCTAGACTATAAATTATTATGCCATACTGTATGTCAGTGCACACAGTTGGATTTTATACATTATCTGTTACTCTCATTGTCCCATCCCACCCACAGCTTGATTTGTTTCATTTAGATTTGCATTTATTCCAAGAAACCAGTCAAGGGATAAGGACCATATCCAGGCTCCAGCATGTTGGCTGTAAGATTTGGAAGGGATCGTTGAGGAACCGATAGGTTCTAGACAACACAGGAACATTTCAGCTACACACTGAATTTTCCTTTGTCGTGGAAACCCCATGAATTTCCAGAGGAAAACAAAGGAGAATCCACATTTTGTTGCTCCATGAACTCTCCCAACTATTATGGGCTTCTTCAGATATTCCTTATAAATCATCTAACCATGATTATGTTGACAAAACAGATGACACAGCGGAAGTTGGGCCATGTTATGATTTCAAAGATAGCACCGAACTAAGATATTCTGTTGCTTGAGCAACAAAATTCTGGTTGCATGTATTGACTTCCCTTAAGGGTCATGATCCCCATAGGGTCTCCTTTGCCAACCCAAATGAAATAAATTGTAGGCATATAAGGGTAGCAATGGGTTTTATCCTGGGAACCATTTGTCTCATTGGCATGCCAGCAGTTCAAGTATGCCATCTGAGATGATGATCGTTGCCTTCTGGTGGAGCTGACTCTGCTGGCATTTAACCATGACCAAGGATTGGAAAAGTTAATTATGGGGATTACACTTTCCAGAAGTTCCCAACCTGCACATTGTTTTAGCCACATTGGCTAGCAGATACACATACTGTATGCCCTAAAAAGGATTTTTTCAAAGCTACACCTATAACTTAAGCCAAAAGATAGAACATGGCCCAACTTTCAAAGTAAGTGGTGCTTTTGTAGCTTTAGTTATTTAATTAGTATTTTCAATAATTTGGTTGGTTAGGCTGCTGTGAGAAGTGGTTAGTGGCATATCATCAACAACATATTAGTTTTAGTGAACTGTATTTTATTTTTATTTTTCCACAGCAGTCTCTTACGAGGAGTTTCCATTATCTTCTATCACATTGGCTTTAGTTGCTGCCTCCCGTACACTTTTCTTTGAGTTATTTTTCCCCTTTAAAATCTTCAAAAGCCCCCGTGGCCAGGAGTCATTCGTCGCTTCATCCTGTGACACAGAGCTTTGGAGTACGTATGCAATTATCACACGGCAGAAGGAAATGCAAGGTGTTTGAAATGACTTTCAGCAGATACATTTACTGGCTCATACAATTAATGTATTTTGAACATTAACTTCATAGAATCATAGAATCATAGAGTTGGAAGAGACCTCAAGGGCCATCCAGTCCAACCCCCTGCCATGCAGGAACCCCCATCATAGTATTTCCGACAGATGGCCATCCAGCTTCTGCTTAAAAACCTCCAAAGAAGGAGACTCCACCACCCCCTGTGGCAGCACATTCCTCTGCCAAACAGCTCTAACTGTCATGAAGTTCTTCCTAATGTTCAAATGGAATCTCTTTTCCTGTAGTTTGAAACCATTGCCCCGAGTCCTCGTCTCTGAAGCCATGGAAAATAAACCTGTTCCCTCTTCAATATGACATAGCTATCATATTCCCCTCTCAGCCTTCTTTTTGAAAGGCTAAACATTCCCAGTTCCCTAAGCCATTCTTCATAAGACATTTCCTCCAGACCCTCAACCATCCTGGTCGCCCTCCTCTGGACCCGCTTGAGGTTGTCAACATCCTTTTTAAATTGAGGTGCACAGAACTGGATGCAGTACTCCAGGTGGGGTCTGACCAGAGCAGAATATAGTGGTACTATCATTTCCCTTGATCTAGACACTATGGTTCTGTTGATGCAACCAGGAATCGCATTGGCTTTCTTGGCCGCCGCATCACACTGCTGACTCATGTTCAATAAATCTTGAAAATAAATATGAACTTAAGGACTATGCGTGCAGTTGGTTCTTTAGGAATGCATTTGAGGGTTGCTCTATGCTTAACACAGTAAGCCCATAAGTTGCACACAGACTAATACTTCCTGCCACAAAAAAATTAAGTACGGATGACCTCTGCATTTGCACAATCTGCGCATGACAGCAACGAGGTAATAATAATAAAACTGTGAGCTGTCAGGTCAGTTCTGGCTTATAGAAATTGTTTCAAGGGTACTCAAAAGAGGTTGCTCATTCCCTTCTGTTGGAGTCCTAGAACTGGGCAGCCTGCCTGAACCTACACAGGCTGACTCTACTCTTGGGTAGCACAATGAGGAATGAAACTTTTAACCTCATGCGCATGTATGCATGAACACATTTAGTATTTCTGTTGTTAATACACCATCCAAGCTAACAGTGGTCCAAAGCAATAAATGCAACAACATTACAAAATGCAATAAAAAACAGGAAAGTGATCTATTTTGTGTTTATGCCACCTTGCTGGACTAACTGATTTAGCCTGCTGCGTGGTGAATCTCCTCCCGAAGCCCTGGAATTTTTGGTTTTAGTTAAGAAAGTTTATGTTTCAACTCTGTTGGACTTAACAAGATAAAGTTTAAGGACATAATAAACAACCTCAATCCTGGACTTTGAAAATACAGAGATTTTGTGCACCACAGTTTTGGCTATGGTACCTTTCTCATGTATGAAACCTTATGGACATATTATATGAAATATCCAGTTTGAAATACAGTGGACACTCATATAACAAATGGTTTGTATAAGATAAAATCTGTAGAACATAAAAAATTGTGGAGATAGGGAAAATTTGTTTAACAGAATTGTTTATGGGGCGAATCCATACAACATAAAAATGATCGTGATTATGGATTACTCTGTTTACAATACATTCCTATGGAAAATTTGTATAAAGGAAAATTTGCTTAACATAATTTCATTCTGAATGAATTAATTCCTTTAAACAATATACCACTGTATATTGTCTTTACAATATACCACTGTATATTGTCTTTTCACACATACCTTCTTGAAGGCTCATCTTCATCTTCGACTCCATCATATATGTCATCAGAAGCTGGCGGAGGTGGGAATACAACTTTAAATAGACAGTGAAATATTAAAATCAGGGTGCAGTTTTTGTAGCATAAACAATAATAGCATAAACAGTCATAATCAAGTGCTGTCAATTTGATTTTGTCTTATGGTGACCCTTTCTAGGGTTGTCTAGGTAGAGAATACTCAGTAGTTTAGCATTTCCTAATGGAGCTTACTCCTAGAGTAAGCAGTTTTGCATTGCAGCCTTCACAGTGCAGTCCTAGCTCAAGCGATGTCAGTTTTGCGGGATCAAGACCTACACCCCTTCTGCTGCCAGAAATCATAGAATCATGACATTAGAAGGGGCCTATAAGACCATCGAGACCAAATCTGTGCTCAAGGTAGGAATACAGATCAAAGGATATCTGCCAGGTGGTTGTCCAAAGTTCACCTGAATACATCCACTTTTGTAACACTCACCACCTCTTGAGAAACTTGGTTCCACTAAGTATTGCTCTGATAGTCAGGAAGTTTTCCCTGGTATTCAACTCTGTTAGGGTCTAACAGTAAAAGTAACTAACAATTGTGTATAAGTAGTGAAAGAGTTTGTAACTGTAGTAATGAAGTCAGGGATCAGCTGACTGTAATGTATAATTTAACAGTATATATAATAGATAGGAAGTGTGGGTAACACTTGATCATTTCATCACATGCTCCTGATGATCATCCAGGCTGCTTCACATCTCTGCTGAGAACTCCATGTCTGAGGATGGAATGCTGAAGAAAGCTGTTTCAGTTGTATTGTTATTTTACCAAGTTATTTTGCTTTGCCTTCAAACTACTCTTTGTAAATAAAACTCTGCTAAAAACCATAACAAACTCAAATCTGGCTTCCTGTGATTTGAGCCCGTTGTTGTGTGTCCTTCACTCAGGGATGTCTGAGAGAACAGATCTTTCCCCTCTGCTGTATGACAGCCGTTCAAGTATTTAAAAAGTGCTAGCCTTTCTCCCCACACTTCTCAATTCTCAAGGCTAAACCTGCCCAATTATTTCAGTCTTTCCTCATAGGGCTTGGATTTCATCGCCCTGATCATCCTTGTTGCCCTTCTTTGAAGTTTTTCCAATTTGGCAGCATCTTTCTTGAGATATGGTGTCCAGAACTTGACACAGTACTCAAGATGAGGCCTAACTAATGGCATATACAGGGGAACTAACACCTAAGGGATCTGGAGACTAGTTACTTCTGTTAATGCAACCTAAAATGTCCTACTGCAGCAGAATCTTCTTTAGCCACTGCTCCCAAAAACCTGCTGACAGAGAGTGATCTGCCACCAGAACTGCTTCACTGACTAAGATCTGCTGGCAGAAGAGCTAAAAGGGCAGCAGAAAAGGTATGATATGAGAGAGGATGTGCATTATTCCATATCCAGCCTGAAAACACAGGTATAATGCCAGCTGGACAAAGGAGAGTCCTCAGGAATGTTCAAGATTGCTAAGATGAAGCGATTTGAACACTGGGGGGGGGGGAGCAGTTTCATATATAAGTTTTAAATTTTTGTTTTTGTTTTTCAGGAGAGTTTTAGTAATAATAAAAGTATTATGAGGAGGCTGATGATTTAGTATAGATAGACAACGTCACAATTGCTGGTTTTAAATATTATTGTGGCCTTAAGTAACAACCTCATTCTGAGTTCTGTTTCTTAACTGTCCCTTCACAACTGCCTGAATGAGAGCGAGAGTGAGAGAGAAGAGTTTAATTCTTATATGAAAGTAGAACTTACCTCCTGTGTTACTTTGGCATCCACTTTGACCATAAAAGGAAAAGGGAAAAAAATATTAAGGGCATGAACATGCAAACACAAAAGCAAGGGTATGGAACTACTGTGTTTCCCCAAAAATAAGACAGTGTCTTATATTAATTTTTGCTCCCAAAGATGTGCTAGGTCTTATTTTCAGGGGATGTCTTATTTTTCCATGAAGAAGAATACGGTATACATTTATTGTTATCTTATTATCGGGGAGGCCTTATTTTGGGGGGATGCCTTATATTTCAGCGAGAAGCAAAACTGTAAATCAGGGGATGTCTTGTTTTCAGGGAAACAGGGTACTTGCCTTCTATACATTTTTGGACCTTTTGGAATCACGTCATTTCCAGGAACTGATACATAGATTAGAACCGATAGATCACACTGCACATCTTAAAAGCTAGTGTCCTGAACATGTGTGTCATTGGGTAGGACCGCCCGAACACAGTGGGATCTACTCACAAGGAAACACATATAGGACTGTACTTTATTTATTTATTTATTTATTTATTTATTTGTACAGACTGCCAACATTCCATCACCCATTTAAAGCTAGGCAATTGCCTAGAAGACTGAAAATTAGGTTCAGATTAGTTTAGCCAGCCAACATGGCAGTAGATGAGAAGTAACTTGCTAATGAAGTAATATTCAGAAGCAGAAATAGTATATATAAGGGAATATACTGTCACTACCTGTGACCATATGCCCTGGGATGAAGGCATGTAGCAAAAGGCAATCCCTTGATGCCTCTCCTAAATTTTTGGTAATTAGAAAAACTCAGGAAAAGAAGGCTGGCACCTGATGAGGTATGCCTGCCTCCACCTCCTCGTCAACCTTGCCCCCCCCCACAGCTTTTCTTTCAAAAACCATCCTTCTGTTATATTCTCACCCACAGGATTGTTGTCATGATCTGGCCTGCAGCAGCTGCAGTGCTTGCAGACTCAGCCCCTAACTGGCACAATCTGGCTCACAGTAGCAGCAGGATCCGGGCCAGACAGATCGCAGGCCTTGCCCATGTAGCAGCTGCCAGATCAATCCTGAGTTTCACCTGAGAAGCCTGGTGGAGGCTGGAGGGCCTATTGAAGGAGGAGCTGTCCCTCCCAGAACTTGCCTCAGCATCCAAGGTCTTTGGCCATGTTATGTTGAGTGGCTTGTCCTTGTCTGGCCTTGTTTCTCCTGTCTGCCTAGACCTATGTTCTAGCCTTGTCACTCTTGCCATGGTGATCTTGTCCGCCTAGCTCCTAACCCTGTGCTCCAGCTTTTGTAAGTGATATAGTGCTCTGTGAGGTGGACCGGGCCCTGGTGCCCTTGCTTGTAGTCAAAGGCTGCCTGGACTACCTGGACTGGGACAATTATATCCCCATCCTCTCACTCTTCCGGGTGCCAACTTCTCCATCCATTCATGCCACAGCCTTGGAGAACCAATCCTTCCTTAGACTGAAGTACTACAGTATGTGCCTGGGTGAGCCTCTGCACCACTGCTGTTTTGCTATACAGCCAGCCAACAGGCTTAAATTACAATACATTTGAAAGGCCAGTCACACTTTATACTGCATTCTCCATCATTTCTGCAAAGTGACACAGGTGCTCTCCAGGGCTGCCTCACACACAATACTTCCCTGTGAAGAAGGAGCCCTTCAGAGTAAGGGTCATGGTTTGAAGGTTCTGGAGGCTCCCTTTGGAGTGGCACCAGCAGCAAATATGGGTGTACAGCGGTACCTTGTATAAAGGCATTAATTTGTTCCAAATTAAATTATGTTAAGCAAATTTTCCTTTATACAAATTCCCATAGGAATGCATTGAAAATGGAGTAATCCCATTTTTATGTTGTACAGATTCTCCCCATAGGCAATTATGTTAAGCAAATTTCCACTATCTCCGGAATTTTTTATGTTGTACAAATTTTATGTTATAAAAGCTGTTTGTTATACAAGGGTCCACTGTACAATTAAAAATTAGTTGCCACAGCTATGAAAACAATAGCAGTATTCTACAGAGGGCTGCTGGGCAACATAACCGCCCAGAGTAGCTTTTTTGCTAGATGGTTGAATTAGTTTATGAATGGTGCATTAGTTTATGCACCATTCATAAACTAATGCACCTCTATTGTGCCTCTTCTTACTCTTCCCTCTCCCCCTTAAATAATGCTGAAATCTTGCTGCTTGGTTTAGTAAATATAATATTGATTGAATGAATGAGGATTTGGTAAGTTGACTCTGTAAGTTGCGTTGATGCAAATGGGCCTACTCTAGACTTACTGTGCTAAAGTAAGTCACATTTAGGGTAGGCCTATTTGAATCAATAGAAGGGAGCGAGTCCCCAAATCCCCATTGATTCAGTGGGTCTTCTCTAGTGTAGCTGACTATGTTATGCAACAATATTTTGTTCATTACACTTCAAAACTTGAAACAATGTTTTAGTGTCTGAGTGGATCAGAGATGCAAACAATGTATGTTTACCCACTAATTACCAAAACAAAGCAAGCCAATTTGCAAACTATAGGAAGAGTGAAACGTCTGTACTGTCAATGCTTGGCTTTCCTTAATGATTTGATGCCTATAATGTATAGCTTGAGATGGAAGCAACTGTCTCTATAACTCGGACATACCTGCTGATGCTGTCCTGATCTCCAACGTCATCGTACACCTCTTGATCACTGTCTTGTTGCTTTGACTGAACATTCCTGGGAGGATGTGGTTTCGTTTTTAAGGAATCATAGTCAACTTCTACCATAGTTGTTTTAATATAGCCATCTGAAACACAGAGCAGTAAATGACTGGCTATTTTACTTTGCAATCTCATAGCAAGCTAAGTGCTCCTGGACTCATCTTTGAGCCTAGATGCCCAGGTCACATCTATGGCCAGGAGTACATTTGCACAATTAAAACTAGTAGGCCAGTTATGCCCGTTTCTTGAGAAACCTCCTCTGGCAACTGTGAGACATGCCCTAGTGTGTCACCCTAACCCTAACCCTAACCCTAACCCTAACCCTAACCCTAACCCTAACCCTAATGCAGCAGCCAGATTGCTGACTGGAGTGGGTTACAGAGACCACATTACACCCTTATTAAAGCATCTCCACTGGCTACCAATCAGCTGTCAGGTACAATTCAAAGAGTTGACCTTAACTTACGAAATACTGTACGGCCTGGGTCCTAGCTATCTCAAAGATGGAATCTCACAGTGTGAGCTGGCTTGGTGTTAAGGTCATCAGTAGAGACCTTTCTGTCCATCCCTCCACCTTCACAGGTGTGTCTCACTCATAAGAATGCATGAAAGGGCTTTCTCTGTCGCTGCTCCCAGACTTTGGATCTCCCTCCCGCTGGAGGCCAGGACTGCCCCATCTCTACTGTCTTTCCAGAAGCAGGCAAAGACCTTCCTTTTTAGGCAAAGTTTCCCTGAATGATGGACTACCTACAATGCGACTTTTGTATGAATTACCATGCATGATTGCATTGACTGATTTCATAAGAACACCAGTGTTTTCCATGCTGGTGTCCATCCCTCAAAATAGGGTTTTTTCCCCTTTTTGTGTGCTCTTTATAGCTTTAATGTTACGTTTTAATGTTCTAAGATGTCTCTTCTAATTTCCTGTTTGTAACTTAAATTACCCGTATATACTCGAGTATAGGTCGACCCGAGTATAAGTCGAGGCCCCTAATTTAACCCCCCAAAACTGGGGAAACGTATTGACTCGAGTATAAGTCTAGGGTGGGAAATGCAGCAGGACCTGGCAGCTCTTCCTTTGTGAGCCGGGGGTGGTGGTGGTGGTGTGTGAGGTTTAAAATAACTTTTAGCCACTGATGCTTGGGTCAGTGGCTAAAAGTCATTTTAAACACTGTGTGCTGCTCCCCTGTGATGCAGAGGGGGATCATGAGAAGCGGCACACAATGTTTAAAATGACTTTTAGCCACAGATGACTTGCCTCAGTGGCTAAAAGTATTGACCCGAATATAAGCCGAGGGCCCCCCTTTTCAGCCCAAAACTAGGGCTGAAAACTAGGCTTATATTCGAGTATATACAGTATGTCTTAAATGTTCCAGGCTGTATATTGTCCCTCATTATTGTAAGCCACCTTGGGTCCTTTTCCAAGGGGAAAGGTGGGGTAAAAATATCCAAAATATTCAAAATAAATAAATAAATAAATGCCTGAACCAGATTGATATCTTTCTTTTTAATTTCAGGGTAGTGGGTTACTCCCTTATCCCGATACAGTTACCAGCAAACTGAGTTCTCTGTGCCTGAGTTCTCTGGCTTAAAGGAAAACTCAAAGCTACAATAATTCCTTGAGAGTTCAGGATGGCTAAAAAAAATCCAAAAAGAAATACAAGTCTGTTCTTTCCGTATTACAGTTACGTATGTTGTAATATTACATTATTGCTCCAGAGGGGAAGGCTTCAAAACAGCTGTATTTTCAAAATCAGCAAGTCAACACATTGTTTACCTTCTAAGGACCAGTTTCCAAACAAATACAAAAGCTCATTTGCAATTGGGGGAGCGGCAAACCTTTTTTTACTTGCTGAGGCAGCTCTTCTACTAACTGTGAAATTTCTGTTATACATGCCTGTAATTAGGAAGAGACTGCAGCACTGAGTTAGGCACAGAGGAAAAGGCAAAATGTACTGTATTTGGATGCCGGTGATCTCGTTGAGATCTCTAAGGAGATCACCAGGACCCAAATACATTTCCAAAAGCTCCACTGGTCTGTTGACCTCTTCCTGTGGAACTGTAGTGCAAAAGAGTAACTTTTCCAAATGTTGGACTTTGGCTGTGCACCTTAAGTCTATGCCCATCCTCTATATCTGTAAATTAACTCAACCATTCCGAAGAGAGAAGTCATTTGTTCTGAGGACTTTTATATCTCATGCCAGGCAAAATCCAAAGGGGAAAAAAAACACAAGACAAAAACATGTGGCACCTTAAATACGTAATATATTTCATTGTAAGCTTTCATGGGCATGTCCATGAAACATTAAAATATAACACTATTTAAGGTACAATATGTTTTTGTTTTTTTGTTTGGTGTTGTCGTTTCTTTGGATTTTGCTGGGCGTGCTTGCACTTAGTAACATGGCTTCCTCTTCCAGACCTACAACATTATATCTTAGAAGATCAATCCCTGGAATGCCTGCTCATTCCAAGAGGAAGCAACAGGGTGGGAATACTTCAGTGAAAAAGCAAATAAGCATTCAGGCACCAACACCGTGTAGACTCTGCAAACAGTGAGAGAATTCCGCTTTTTGTAATGAGAAGACACTATGCCAATGAAAGGCATCATCAACAACAGACCCCCCACCTCTGTACGCGATACCTACAGGAGCCTCTCGTCCTTCCTAGCCACTTCCCTTCCGGGTTGTCTGTGATGCGGATTATTTCAATTTGATCCCCTTGTTTGAAGGACAGGTCATTCTTCCCTCCTTTGAAACTGGTGCAAGCGCGGGCTTGGTGTATGACTTCAATGGGGCCTGTGAGCTGCCCAAAAACAAGGGAAAAGAATTCAGTGGAAAACAACATCAGGTATATAATTGGGTTTAAGATTTCCTTAAACTGAAAGAGTAACATGGCAAAGCTATAATTGAAGGATGAGATTAGTACCCAAGAGATGTTTATACAAATGTGTATAAACACCTCTTGGGTCTTCCTCATTTTCTCCAGGGCAGCCATGCAAAGGTTCCTCATTTTGCAAACAGTTGCTTGCTGCATCATCCAAACCTGTACAAAGCATGTCTTAGAGTAGTGGTGGTGAACCTTTGGCACTCCAGATGTTTTGGACCACAACTCCCACAGTCCTTTGTGGTGGGGGGGCAGATGGCAGGGGACGGTGACAGGCACGGGGGGGCCGCGGGCGGGCCGCGGGCGGGAGGTAGCGGGCAGCGATGGGCAGATGGCAACAGGTGGCTGGCGAGCGGTGGGGGGATGGCGAGCGGTGGCCAGCAGCGGGGGTGGCGGCAGGGGGGCGGCAGGCTGTCCAGCGCCCTCTCTCCATTTTGGCGCCCTAGGCAACTGCCTAGTTCGCCTTAATGGAAGCGCCAGCCCTGTTTGTGGGCAGTTGTAGATACTTCGGAGTAAGCTTGCATCGAAGCACACCTGACTGAATTTGCATAAACCAGTTGACACTAGAGATCTCCTGGATTATTAGACCCATGGTGGAACAACCAGCATCAGGAGAGAAGGCCTTTCCCTGGGTACCATCACGATTGGAAGCATAGAGGGGACATACAACACGGCCTTCTGGATGGCTGTTTCCACTCTCTCAGCTTCTCTGCAGAGGACACCTAGGCTATACTCTGTGTGTTGTCCTCACTTTGAGGCAAAGGTCTTCTTATTTAGGCAAGACTTTGTTAGGTCAATTAATCAAGAAGTTTGACTGGCTGAGTGTTCTCTTTCTTTTACTATTGTGTTATTGTGTTCTTATTGATTACTTTGTACCTTACATTTTAAATGAACATTTTAAAAGCTTGCTTTTTATTGTTGATCATTATCCGGAGAACTCTTTCTGGCAGACAAACCAAATGCAAATGAATGAATTTAATAAATAAATAATTTAAACTTAGATTGAACTAGCTTGTGTTTCTGCAGTCAGGTGAAATATTGTATAGTAATACCTTGGTTTAAGAGTGTTTTGCAAAACAAGCAAACATTTCTTATAAATTTTGCTTTGATCAACAAGCAATGTCTTACAACACAAGCACTGGAGCAGGTCACATGATCGCAAGTGAGCCAGTGGTGTCCCTCTCTCTCCCCCTCTGCTGGATTGTGGGTGATTGTCAAGCCTCAAAAGCAGGGGGAGGAATGCAAGTCTCTCTTGCATCAGCCAGGAATGTTTTCAAAGGAGAGTAAAGGTTAGGATTCTATTTTTCTTTCAGTTTATATTTATATTTAATTTGTTTTCAACATCCTTTCTTATTTTTCAAGCCATTTCTAGTCATGGGGAAGTAAGCCAAATGTGTATAGGGCTACAAATTGCATTTTATTATTGTCTGATTGGAAACACAGAGTAAAACCCAGTTGTTAGTCCCAAAGCAGAGCAGATTCTGCAGCCAGGTACCTAAACTATGACATGGATGTGGACTTCCAGCCAACTTCCTTTGTGAGTTTTGCCATTTTGTGCATACACCTGTAGTCTATGAGACCCCAGAATGAGTCATCTAAGTTTCCCTTATTTCTTATGGGGAAAAATTGCTTTGATATAAGAGTGTTTTGGTTTACTGGCATGTTTCTGGAATGAATTATGCTCGTAAACCAAGGTATTACTGTACAGTACATATATTTGTATCTGACTTTTTCTTTGCATCATTTCCTTGTACATAGTCTTACTTTGAATTTCTTTCTGATTTCCTGTTCTTTTTTCTCTTTCTCCTTTTGTTCTTTCTTCTCCAGATCAATCTTTTTCCTTTCTTCTTTCTCCTTTTTCCTTCCATCTTCTTTAGCTGTAGGTCTGCAAAAGGAAAAGGGATGGATTTTTGATCCAGCAGAGAAGAGGACAAACTCCAACTTGGGATGAACCTTGAAATGAAACTATTCTGGCTCTACACATGGGAAAGACCTATGGAAAATTACAGTTCTTTCTCTTGTGTAGAGCCTTCCTGCACCCAGGTGCTTCTCCCCTTTTTAGCGGTTCATTCGCAAAATAGAGAAAGCGATAACACGTTGATTACAACTGCAGTCCCCCCCCCC
>JAHTLZ010000195.1:13375403-13390123 GCA_023846285.1 Phrynocephalus versicolor
AAATGGAATAAATAAATAGAGAAACAAGTCATGCTGCTACAAAGGGCTTTGTATCCCTAAGATAGGAAGCTACAGGCTAAGTATCAAAGAAGCAACCCTGGAAGTGACAACCATAATACATTGAAATCCGGTTCATCTTGAAGTATTGTAATGTACAGTTGCACCTAGAGATGGGCACGACTCAGAAAAATGGTGTTTCGTTTGTCGTTTGATCATTGGGGGGGGGGTCCATTTCGGTTCGTTTCCATTTTCATTGGGTTTTTTTTTGCAAATTTTTCGTTTTCGTTTTCGTTGCATAACGAAACCGAAAAACGAAAACGAAAATGAAAAATTTCTGGTTTGTTAGCATTCTTTTCAGTTCAATGCATTTGCTGCAACGAAAACGAAAAACACAGCAAAGTTTTTCGTTTTTGTTTCCGTTTCCGTTTTGTTTTTTGAAAATTTTCGTTTTCATTGCGTAACGAAACGAAAAAACGAAAACGAAAACGAAAATTTCGCTGAGTCGTGCCCATGTCTAGTTGCACCTACAGAAGTAGGTTGGGCCTTATGCCCAAGCAGCCAGCATTGTGCCATCAAACCCATTGGTCAAGCCATTGTGCAATTCATGCCATGGTTGTGCAATTGTTTCCCGAAGTTCTTTGTGGCTTCTACCCTACAATGTTTTCTACTGCTTCTGCAGCTTTGCATGACATATGTATAGCCTCACAATAGGATTTCAGTCATTATTGTATGTTTATTCGTCATAAAGTTGAATACTAACCTCATCTGACTTTCTGGTTCCTGAAAAATCAAAAGACAAAATAATGATAGTCAATTTTATTTAGCAGGGATGACGCGGAGCATAGTTTAGCAAAGTCTAGCTTTAATTAAAGGAGAACTAGTTTGCAAATGGCCAACTCTCCACATTGTGTCTTAAACAATATCTTTCTAGAACAGCCTACCACAACCCTGTACCCTCCATAGTTTTCAGACTGCAACTCTTATCATTCTCAGACAATGATGGGAGTTGTAGTTCAACACATCTAGAGGATGCCAGCTTGGTAAGGTAGCTATAGAGCAGAGAGAGGAATATTTGAACATGCATAGGATACAATAATGGGGCTGCCTACAATAAGAAATGTCATTTTAATCCTGAGTATTCAATGATCGCCTTGAAAATATACTATAAACTTGTAGCATAAAATTGGTATTAAAATTATATTGCACTGAACTATTATAAAGTGTACTAAACGGTGCTGTTTTTACAGGCAAACCACTGCTCTTTTTCTTAGCATTTGTCCCACTCGGTGGTGGGGTTCACTATTTAATAAAAAGCAATAACAGGAAAATGACTGTTATTGTTTTTAATTAAATGTTTTAAATTATTTTGATTTTAATGTCATAATGAATATTTTAACATTTGTAATTCTACAGTAAATCAATGTTCTATCTATTTAAAAAAAGCAAACGGCAAGCTGACTTGAATCTCAGTTCTGGGAGAAAGGCAGCATACATTCAAAATATGTAGATGCAGCTATCAGTTTTATACTTCTATGACTGCCATAGCTTTGTGCACAGAATTCTGAGTCCTTTTAAATTTTGATTTTGATTTTACATTGCATGAAAAGAGGACAACAGATTTACATAAATGACCATATCCTCATTTATAAGTAGAGAAAGAGAACTGAAAAAGAATAAGTGCAATTAAGACATAACTAGAATACATCTGGCCCAGTAGGACTGTGACCCAGTCACTGTGGCCCATGACCCAGTCTGCTGTCCAAGGGCTACCTGTTGACAGGGAACTTAACGCCCCATGGGTTGGTTTTTAATGACTATCTACCTGGAGCGGGTGAGCTGCCTAGATGCCCTAAGCACATCTGATCTTGCCCGATTTCGGAAGCTAAGCAGGGTCAGCCCTGGTTAGTACTTGGATGGGAGACCACCAGGGAATACCAGGTGCTGTAGGCGCCTGGAGTAGGAACTGGCAAACCACTCCAGCATTCCTGCCAAGAAAACTCCATGGATATGGGGTCACGAAGAGTTGGTCACAACTGTAACGACGCAACACACACCTGGACTGGGTAATCCTCAGAAGTCAGGAAACCTTCAAATGTGGACAATTGTAGGTTATAATTGTCTTGTTGTTTAAAACCTTGCATGCTGCCTATTGGTGAGATGAATGTTTCTGTGCTGAGTGATCATCTGCCTATTCAGCACCAACCAATGATTCCATCTAGCCCTAATTTTAAAGACAGCTCCACCACTCTGCTGAGTGTGTCTTTTCCCTCTCTTTCCAGGGTTGGGGGCAATGGTTTGTATGCTGTTGATATATTCAGAAAGCAGCACACACAAGTCTGAGACTTCAAGTAAAACTGTAAGGAAAGAAACATTTTTGCTCTTTCTCCTACAAATGACTTGGAGTAAGTTATTGAGACTTTAAGTGCCAATCAGTAAGAAAAGTGTGGACTCTGGGCACTTGAATCTGTTCTCCTCCATGGATCCTTGTACTTCTGCTCCCCCAGCCCCACCCGCAAAAGGGGAGAATGTTACCAGCAATTTTACCACAACTCAGCAACAGAAGGGTATGGTGATGCAAGGCTCCATTCCAGATGGTGAACTGCTCTTTAAGACTCCAAGAGGGCTAAGGAGATGTTTTTAAAGTACCAGGCTAACACAGCCTTCCATCTTTCCAAAGTTGGTAAACTGAGTACCCAGCTTGCTGGGGCAACGACAGTTACTTCACGTCCCTCCTCGTGCTGAGGTGAACTTTCTTCCGGTTTGAAATTGGTTGTTGTCACGTGATCTAAAACCGGTTCTGCCCCTGTTTGTTTGTACTCACGAGCATGATGAATGGAACCGGCAGGACTGCAACCTCATGTCCTCGATGCACGTTGAACAGTTATTTTCCGAGTACTTTTTTCCATGTTGTCCTAAGCGCTGCCGCTTCGCATTTGTCAGTCTTTCGATTAATCGATAGCTTCCCATCATGGTTTCGCGGCACGCAAGCTTTTTGCTTTTTTCCCCCCGAAGGCCATTCATTGCATTAAAACTTCCATAGGCCATGTCCGAGTGCCTGTTCCTCCTCCTGACACTAGATGGCTTCTGGTGCCATTATCTCACTGCGGAATAAGAGAAATCTCACGTCCCCTCCATGCGGATCGAGAAGCGAATTGAGGAGATTCCCGAGGTCAAGGAGGGGAATCTCTCACCCCGCTTGGGGTGCCGTTCAGGGGGCATGGTCGTGACGAACTCGCTTCGAGAGGACATGGACGTGAGGTTCCGTTCCTACGTACTGGTCCCCAGCGGGGCCGCAAAGAGCAACGAGAAGGACGTGAAGTATCAGCCAAGGTTTAGCTTACATAACTAAATTGTAAACTGCCCAGAGAGTACTTTAAGTGCTATGGAGTAGCTTATAAACAGCACACTTTTTTTTGCTTTGCTCATCCATTCCCTGGAAAGAAATACCAGTAGTTCAGAGAACTCCACAATTTGCAAAGTTGTAAAAAAAAATCAGAAAAAAATGAAATACCAGTGAGCATGGAACCCCCCCCAAACTAAAATGATCAGTGAACACATTGAGTGCATGCTATACCTTAAAATAAAATAAAAATAAAATAATGATAGAAAACAGAAAATGAGGGAGTGGTTGGTATGGAGAAAGTCTGTGAAAGAATATGCGTGTGGCAGAACTTCAAAAAAGTGCATTCAGGTTGCAAAATTAATTTTGCTCTCAGTTTTGTAATTCACAATATGTATTAAATTGAACTCATCTTACCTCCTGAATCAAATTCAGTATCATCATAGTTTTCATCATCTTCTGGAGGTCTATTTTTTTTTTAGAAGACAGAGAAATAGTTAATAAGGTTAAAGACAAAAGGGAGGCATCTGAATTTCCCTTCATGATGTTTTGGATGAAATCCCAGTCTAAATCCTATGAACCACTGGGAATTTTAACTTTTCTGGTGCTCTCTGGTTTTTTTTAAAAAAAATTGATGCTTCCTCAGATCTCTTAATTTTGCTATTGGGAAGTTCTGCCATGATGGAAGATCAAAAAGACTCGCTGACACTTCTTTATTTTTTTTTCTTCCCTAGATACAGGTAAAACTCGAAAAATTAGAATATCATGCAAATATTCATTTATTTCAGTAAGTCAACTCAAAAGGTGAAACTAATAGATGAGATAGACTCATTACATGCTAAGCGAGATATGTCAAGCCTTACTTTGGTATAATTGTATTGATTATGGTGTACAGCTTATGAAAACCCCAAATTCACAATCTCAGATAATTAGAACAACGTGAAAAGGTTCCCTATTCACAGTAGTGCATCAAGAGCCACCACACAGAGACAGATCCTGGACATGGGCTTCAAATGTCGTATTCCTCTTGTCAAGCCGCTCCTGAATAACAAGCAATGTCAGAAGCGTCTTTCCTGGGCTACAGGGGGGAAAAACTGGTCTGTTGCTCAGTGATCCAAAGTCCTCTTTTCAGATGAGAGCAACTTTTGCCTCTCATTTGGGAACCAAGGATCCAGAATCTGGAGGAAGAATGGAGAGGCACACAATGCACGATGCTTGAAGTCCAGTGTGAAGTTTCCACAGTCTGTGTTGATTTGGGGAGCCATGTCATCTGCTGGTGTTGGTCCACTGTGCTTCATTAAGTCCAGGGTCATCACAGCCGTCTACCAGGAGATTTTGGAGCACTTTATGCTTCCTTCCGCAGATGAGCTATATGGGGATGCTGAGTACATATGCATGGTTAGACTTTTCAGTGGTCTGATATTGTTCTATTTCCATCATTGGCATCCGTCAGTCTCGAAAGACTATGGTATCATGCCTGGAGTAGAGATCCTAAAGCAACACCTAGTGTGGCTAAATAGACCAATGTGGGAATGGCAGTCGCTCCCGCACTGGGGGAAAATATATTCTGTTTCTTGCCCAGTCCTCAGGTTTCGTTGTTTCCGTGCCTGCCTCTTTTCCTCTGCCTGTTGGACAAATCCCTCTTCGAATGTATTCTGTTGTATTTCCAATCCTTGTGTTATTGATGTCATATAATATTCTAATTTTCTGAGATTGTGAATTTGGGGTTTTCATAAGCTGTACGCCATAATCATCACAATTATACCAAAGTAAGTCTTGACATATCTCACTTATCATGTAATGAGTCTGTCTCATATATTTCACCTTTTGAGTTGACGTACTGAAATAAATGAACATTTGCACGATAGTCTAATGTTTCAAGTTTCACCTGTATGTCTGTGAAGATTCTCAGTCATCCAGCTGAGTTTCATTGGAAGTTGAGTCACGGAAACTGGACTTCTTTTCTTGAAAGATTGAAATGTTCCACTGCTCATCCAAACAGCTTTGCCAGTCTCGGGAAAGCTAGTTGCAAGTCTTCCATTTTATAGTTCCCTTTGACCTCATGTCACTCTGGTCTGAAATAGGCTCACAAGATGATCAATGGCCTGAATAGGCTGAATAGGCACCTCTTCACTGGCCTGGATTTCAGGGAGTTGTAGTTCAAGAATGCCTGTGGACCCACGGCTGGGAATAGAGATGGGCACAAATCTTGGTTTGTTGGTTCGTGCTGGTTTATACCATACCACCACAGATACTACAAATTCTCTTCCCCCACCTATGACCCACTCACCGGCCAGAGCATGCTTCTCTCCTCCTCCTTTTTGGCTGTTGGACCAGTAAGTGGCAGGAGCATGGGTTCCATCACACCTCCTTGTCTTAAGCAGACAATCAGCCAATGAGGCAGTACAGGGAAGCCTGGACAAACAGCTGAAGAAGGGTAAGAGAGGAGTGTGCAGTAGCTGGTGAGTGGAGGACCAGCTGGGGAAGTGGGGAAAGGGAACATGTCACACCTATGTTGCTCCATATACAAACCAGGGCAAAACACCAAACCAAGATTTGTGCCCATCTCTAGTTGGGAAGCTCACATATAGCTTAATGCTGGCTCAGGTAGCCTTTGGCTGTGACTGCTAGTTAGGATTGCAGTTTAAGAAGCAACATATTTGACCGCAAGGTTGAGTTTGGGGAGGTATGTTTCATATGCATTTAATATTTGGTAAATGTTGCAGAATAAGTACAGTAGGACCCCCGTGTCCACTGATTCATTAACCACTGGTTCAGTTATCCACGGTTGGCAGAGGAAAAATATTAAATAATTCAGCAGCCGCAAAGCAAGCTACTGTCACAAACAGCGGCTACAAAGCAAGCTATTGTTACAAAACAGCAGCCGTAAAGCAAGCTACTGTCACAAAAGAGCAGTTTTAGGGGTTTTTTTTTGACATTCTCTCTTATCCACAATTTTCGTTATCCTCGGGAAAGCCTGGAACCAATCCCCAGCGGATACTGGAGTCCTACTCTACTGATACAAGGCAAGGACCAAAAATCCTTTTATTATGAATCAGCATATGCAAACTTGATTAAAATCTATGTCTTCTTTCGCTCTCTTTTTGAAGCTGTATTTTCTTTTCAGGGTTCAATATATACGTAAGAGAACATTTTAACAGAAAGGGAGCAGTTTCTGGAGTTCTGTGTCACACATACAAACTCTGAATCCTGGAAAACTATATCCACTCCACACCTTATAATATATTTATTTATTCTCCCTTGCATTCACTTAATCATCAGCTTGGGAGATATAGCAGGACCATGGTTAAGGGGTGCCTCAAGCATGGGAAAATTGGCCTTTGAGGGCACAGAGCAACTTTTGAGCAAAATGTTTGATTGAAGCATTGGGGCTCAGGAGGAGGATATTCTTGGGATTTATTAGGACTCTGGGAGGACTCTTTGTGGCACACGGAGCACAGTTTCACTGCCTCTGCTTTAATTATCTCTTTTTTCTGTTAAAATCAGGTCTCCATGCCTGCACTATAGATACACATTAGACAGATGGTGAAAGAAATATGGCTCTGGCTCATGTCAAGCGTGAATTTTGTGCAAATTCTGGACTCATGTTTTTTAGCCTTTTGCCACATAGCAAAAAGATTTTTTAAAAAGGATGGCTGAGTGTCAAAGGTACAGTAATTCAACAGAGATGAGGGTTGAGAGTCCCCTCATTTTCTCACGAACAAAATAGGTAGTTCTGAACCTTGGGTAACCCAGGTGATCTTGGACTGCAACTCCCAGAAATCCCAGGCAGGTGAAGGATTCTGGGAGGATTCTGGCAGCTGCAGTCCAAGAGCAACTAGGCTACCCAAGGTTGGGAACCACTGATGTAAAAGCAGCACATTTAAATATACAAATATAGTTACATGGTATTGGACCTTGGCTTGATGTTCCTTGGAGGAAGAACTGGAGCTTGTGCTGATGGATGAGAACCTGGAGGAGCAGGAGGTGGCGGTGATGGGGCAGCAGTTGGTGCGGCCGAGAAGGATGGTGGAAGTGCAGGAGGTAAATCCCCTGAAGGTGCTTTCTTAGGATCTCGAAAATAAGAGAGGAAAGGAGAAATAATACAACAAAGTAAAGGAAATAATATTTAAGTTCTCCATAGACAACATAGCACTAGCTTTGCAGTCTGGGTGGCTGATAAATCCTCATGGAATAAAACACTATGTTAACTGGTCATGCTTGCACCGATATCTCTGCTTTAACAGAGCAACTTGGTGCAGTGGTGAAACTGCAGTACTGCAGTGAAGAGTCTACTCATGACCAGAGTTCAATCCCAGCAGGCTCAGGTAGCAGATTTGAGGTTGACTCAACCCACCCTTCCCAGGACTGAGTATGTAGCTTGTGTGGGCATGGGGTGAGACAATGTGTAGCCTGCATAATTAAATTGTAAATCAACCAGAGAGTGCTTTACACACTTGGGGGGTATATAAAAGGGGCACTTTGCTTTGTGTTTGCTTTTATACTGGCCCTCCTATTGATTACTCCTTAGATTTTCTCAAACAAGAGCATTAGCAAGAAACACGAAAGTAAATTTGAAAAGAGCAAAAACAACACAAAACAAAATCCCACGTGTTGGGTCACCTTTTAACATAACCTTTCATAGACACTGTCGGGTGCAAAGTCAGCAACTCGGCGGTTCGAATCCCGGGTGCTGCCACTCAGCGGAGCGAGCTCCCACTGATAACCCCAGCTCCTGCCAATCTAGCAGTTCGAAAGCATGTAAACGCAAGTCGATAAATAGGTACCGCCATAAAAAAGCGGGAAGGTAAAGCAGTGTTTCCTTGTAGCCATGCCGGCCACGTGCCATGGACTTGCACAACACTGGCTTTTCGGCTTGAATACAGATATGAGCAACACCCCTAGGGTCGAACACGACTAACACACATGTGCGGGGGGAACCTTTACCTTTTTACCTTCATAGACACAAGCACACTTCTTCAGACTTGAAACAGTTGAAGTGCCACAATGTCTTTTTTTCTTTTGCTTTTTTTCTGTTTTGTTTCCTGCTATTTATTTTATTTTATTTTATTTTATTTTTATACCTCCCGTCTTCCCTTCCTATTATACTCGCACAGACCAACATGGCTGCAACTTTGAAAACGCAGAAATGTACTCTTTAAAGCTGCAACAGTGCCCAGGGATCAATGCAAGGCAACGCAGCCCTTATAGCAGTGATGGCGAACCTATGGCACGGGTGCCAAAGGTGGCACTCGGAGCCCTTTCTGTGGGCACCCTAAATCACCCCTTCATAGTCACCTGTATACAGGTTAAATTACTGTACTGGCACTTTGCAAAAAAAAAAAATAGTGTGTTTTGAATTGCAGTTTGGGCACTCGGTCTCTAAAAGGTTCGCCATCACTGCCCTATAGCCAATCAGTGCTGTCCACAGCTGGCTTGGTTTTTAAAACCACATAGAACCATGCCTTTCAAGACAAAGATAGCAAAGCAAAACTGATGTCCTGATCCTCAAATTTCCCTATAATGCTAATGTGGGAGTGCCAGATTTGTAAAAGCATCATCAAATAGCCCATGCTGTCGCTATTTCTTGGGGCACGCCATGCCTCCTGAGTTGTTTGTTTGTTTCCTGGATTGTGGGATCAAACACATTTATCACATTTTGGCAGAACTGCTCCCCCCAAAAGGTTGAAAGACATCTGCCATATTGCACTACTTACCTCATCTATGGATCGTGAACTTAGCGTGCTCTATTTTATGGACAGTCACAGGAAGATAAATGTAGGCTTAATTATGCAACTCTGGTGCTGAATCATGGATAAGAAAGAGATTCCCGTTGTGGGGCGTAAAAGGAGGAAACCATTGTAGTCCCCTTAACATGTAGTTTGACCCTCAGACCTGAAGCCAAGGTGGTGTTGGGAAAAATGATTAGAAGAGCAAATTCACTGGAGAGAATTGATGGGGTTTTGGATGGGAGACCACCAGGGAATACCAGGTGCTGTAGGCACCTGGAATAGGAACTGGCAAACCACTCCAGTATTCCTGCCAAAAAAAACTCCATGGATATGAAGTCACAAAGAGTCAGTCACAACTGTAACGACACAACACACACATACAAACAGCTCAAACTCTTATTGCTCTACAGATGTTATATCTGTTGTTAACCATGGCTGGGGAATGTGTCCCTTTATGCTGTCAAGGTCTAACACCAGACATGTCCAAACTTCGGCCCTCCAGATGTTTTGGACAGCAACTCCCACAGTCCTTTGCCATTGGCAATCTAATCTTAGAATTCTGGGAGTTGTGGTCCAAAACATCAGGAGGGCCGAAGTTTGGACATGCCTGGTCTAACACTCACCAGCTCCTGCCAGAAAGGTCACTGGTTATGAATCATGGGAAGGGTATTATAAGAACATATGGCGGGCTAGTTTTCAAAACTAAGCTTTGACAGCTGTTCTGAGCTGCAACATTTTAGCACTACTAGAAGATCCTGAATTAGTCTTGTATATGTATATTACGTATGAACTGTACCTTTAGCATGGAGGAGAGGTGCTATTTGGATTTTCTATGTGAGAGTAAAAATATGCACTACTGATATGTAGTAAGAACAAGACCCTCTTCTGGGGCTGAACGTTTCTGACTGTCAAGCATGTGTTTTGTTTCTCCTATTTCTCTTATAGCTGGCTGGATAGCCCAGTGCTTTTAGGACCTAGGAGTGGATCCAGATGTCCGTATTCCAGAGTACAATTCTCCATTGTGCCTCCTACAAGCAGAGCCAACCTGTGTGGCCATGGGCAAGCTGCACAGTCCCAGGGCACCCCAGTAAGTGGAGAACAACTTCTGAGTATTCCCTACCGGAAAACCCTGGAAGGAGTTGCCCTAAGTGAGAATTAACTTGCTGGCACACTGTTATATTTATTATAGCCAGAAGAATAGCTTCCTTTGTTTTATGATTGGTTAATGCAGTGGTTCTCAACCTGTGGGTCCCTAGATGTTCCTGGACTGCAACTCCCACAAGCCTCCATCACTCACTGTGCAGGAAGGGATTTCTGGGAGTTGCAGTCCAGGAACATCTGGGGACCCACAGGTTGAGAACTACTAATGGGACCTAGGAAATACGGCCTTTGTTTGCAAGTCTGATCGCCCAGACATAAAGATCTGCCAGAACCGTATCTCTGGAACGTCAACACAATTTCAGCTTCCCCTGAATGATGCTCTGTTTGTAACATGGAGTTTGACAGTCACTGAGACATGAAAATACCACATCACAGCTTGCATCACATCTCGGCCCTTCGATCTGAGCTGATCCGAGAGCACACAGGACAAAGGTTCATTCTTTACATCCCGTTCCCTCTCCCTTCCTCACTATTTGTGTATGAAAAGTTTTCAATTGTTTAATCAAACACGTTGACAGACCGGGCATTTTAGAAGACGTTGGCCTCCACAGAAGATGTCAAGTGAAATGCTCCTGCACTTCTTGAAGGACTGCATCCGCTTTCGACTTCACCTGCTTTCTGCAGATGGCTCTCTGTAACTAAGAGCCTGCTGACCCCTGGCAAAGGTACACCTGTTATTCCCCAGTTAGATCACTACATAAATTTCTGTTCACAAAACTCACGGCCGTGATTGAGACATTCTCTCAACCAACAGTGTAACAGCAGTTTATTTCTCCCTCACTGGGAGGGTTGCGTCATTTCGTACCAATGATGAATCGACTCATTCTGTTCCGGTGTACAGAGGGTGCACGCTCCTACCAATTTATTTCCTTGCCAAAGGGCTCGGGTTTCTGGGCAGAGTGGGAAGGGGGACCAGGAGACAACGTGTGTGAACCGCAGTATGATTCAGGCACCATCCTGCTTCTCTTCGTTCTTTTACTAGATGGGACGGGGCAGATGAGGCTGGGAGACTAGCAGTTGTAAGAGGGAGGGACTCTCACTGAGGGCCTTCAAGGGGGTGCAAATCAGAGAGGAACAAGCCACAGTCTGAAGCTCCTCCCAGCAGCCCCCCCCCACATCCACCAACACCCCAGACTTCCAGTCTCTTGTTCGCAATCTGTTCTCTGGGATGTGGGGTGGGGAGGGTTGCTCCGTCTCTGTCTTTTTTTTTTAACCCTCTGCTCTTGCAAAGAACTTTGCTCCTTGGCAAAGGGAAAGGGGAAGAGGAGAAAAGGCCCTTTATTGCACCACCATTTTTTATTTTATTTTATTTTATTTTATTTATTTATTTACAGTAGGACCCCAATATCCACTGGGGATTGGTTCCAAGCTTTCCAGTGAATAATGAAAACCGTGGATAAGAGAGAACGCCAAATTGTCCCCAAAACTGCTGTTTTGTGATAGTAACTTGCTTTACAACTGCTGTTTTGCAACAGTAGCTTGCTTTACAGTTGCTGTTTGTGATGGTAGCTTGCTTTACAGCTGCTGTTTTATGACAGTAGCTTGCTTTACAGCTGCTCTTTGTGACAGTAGCTTGCTTTGCGGCTGATGAATTATTCATTTTTCCCCCTCTATAAACCATGGATAACTGAATAGTGGATAATGAATCAGTGGATACGGGCGTCCAATGTATATTTATATACTGCCAACTTTCTGAAGGAACTCTGGGCTGTTCACAACAAGAAAATCTTTGCCCCAGGAAACATTGAGAAAATAAACCAATTGCATGACGTAGCTGGCCATAACGTTTCAAAATGGAAGAAATTAATTGGTAACATTAACCAAATGTGAATGTTTATGTTGGTGTGTATACCACGTGACCATGATTCAGTACAACTTAAATATGACAATAATTGACAGTTCATTGGGGATCATTTGGCTTGTGTGATCCCCAAGAGGAGTGCTGTGGGGACAGATAGGCTGCTGTGTTCTTAAAGATGACAAACAAAAGATATATTTGCTAGAGCGCACCAGCCCATCTGCAGAGCGTTCCTACCTGCATCTTTCTGGGTCCTTTTGGAGGTGGTTCTACTTTTCATTCTTGTTTGGATCCGTTCCATCTCATGTGATCATTGGGACTGATCTAATGCAAGCCTTCCTGTTTCAATTCACCAATATTGTGAAGTGGCTAAACAAGCCACTGTCAAATTAATCAGACCATCGCTGATGCACTACACCAGTTATTTAAAACATGCTTGTTTGTGCCTTCTTTTAGAAGGCCAGTTGAGAAACTGCCTGTAGCCAAATCTTCCTACCATGGATTCAGGAAAGAAAATAATTTGCAATTTTTTTATATAGCATGGTGCTGAAGTAATCTACTTACGAGCAACTCTACTTACAAGCAATTCGACTTAAGAGCATAAAAACGTTGGTGTTTTAACTGCTGCCTTACACATTTTAGATGTGGCCTGCTCTACTTACAATTATTTGTTTATTTATTTATTTGATTGTTTTAGATATGACTGCTCTATGTACGAGTTGTTCGACTTAGGAGCATGCATTTGGAACGGATTAAACTCGTAAGTAGAGGGACCACTGTAATCTATTTGCAGGGGAAGTGGGATGCTGACGTTGAGTGAAGCAACACTACTTGAAGTGAAGTTGTTCAACTCGTTACCAATGCTTTCCTGATTGGCTCATGCCACCCCAACAAGCTGTTTTTAACGTCTGCCTAGTGAAAGTCCTGTGCTACCTCTGGTTCAGGTTACCCAAGCCAGCCCACTCCTGTCTGCATCCTTATGAGAGGTGGAAGGTCTGGACATACCTGTCCTACCTACTTGCTGTTTATTTTTTTATTTTTTATAAGCTTTCATGTGCCCAAGCATAGTTTCATGCTTATGCGGGGTATTGTACAAATAAAAACTGGTCAGTGTTAAAAGTGCTGTAGGAATTTGGGTTCCCCTTATGCTACAACAGACCAGAGTACCTACAAACTAGATTACTTCCTGATGTGTGTGTGTGAATGCTCACTGGTCTTCTTATGTGTGTATGTTTGCATATACAGTAGGACCCCCATATCCACTGATATCCACTGATTCAGTTATCCACGGTTTGCAAATAAATAAATAAATAAATAAATAAATAAATAAATAAATAAATAAATAAATAAATAATTCAACAGCTGCAAAGCAAGCTACTGTCACAGACAGCAGCTGTAAAGCAAACTGCTCTCATAAAACAGCAGTGTAAAGAAAGCTATTGTCACAAACAGCAGCCAGAAAGCAAGCTACTGTCTCAAAACGGCAGCCAGAAAGCAAGCTACTGTCACAAAACAGCAGTTTTTTGGGGGGAGGTTTTGACGTTCTTTCTTATCCACGGATTTCATTATCCACGGGTAGGCCTGGAACAATCCCCAGTGGATACCGGGGTTCTACTGTATATGAATGTGGATTTCTGGCCCTGACTATGCCACCAGATCTGTTTTGTTCCTTCCCTGTCACCCAAAAAGAGAGCAACAGCCAACAGGCCCACAACTAGGGTCTGTTTCAAACTTGGGACAAACATGGATTTCAGATGCCCCCTGTCCCCCCCCCCCCCGGTTGGAGGGGCAGACTAGTGCAAAGTACAGTACAAATACTATTTTGTCATTTTTGTGTCCCCCCCCACTCAAAAAAACAACAACATGGCACCTGGGGAACAAGCCCCACTTATACCTCCTAGTTGCGGCTCCATCAGCCACCCCCAGTAATGCCAGAAAACAGATCCAAACAGTGTATTCCAGCACCGATGCAGGAACACAGAGAGCAGAGACATTCTTCTAAAAATTCATTACAGCAGGGCAAATGGGGCACTCCATTGATTCAAAAAAGTATGAAGCTTCGAGAATTAATAGCTTAAGAAGAAGACCGAAGAATGTCATCTTCTAACCCTATGCACTAATTCAGATTATTATGCAAGGCCTTTCTCTTGAGTGCCACCCCACATACTGAGACTTGGCAAGTGACTACCCATGAAATGGTCTTTGTTATGGAGACCACACACACACACACACACACACACTTTGCCTTGAGAGTTCTGTCCGTCATCAACCTGATTGCTACAAGGAAACCATTTTATTCTCACAAGTTTTTAAAAAAGCATTCCAAAGCTGAGTTTTAAAACCAATCCTCTCTCTGCAGCTCTGTTCTCTTTTGCTTGTAATGCGCTGTTCTACAACTCCTAATTTGATGCCTGTACTTAAATAGCAATTTTTTTCCTTTTCGTTATTGATTTTACTACGCAGTGAGGGGAATATTTCACAGAGCTATTTCTCACATTGCGTTCGTTTCGATTACGAGCACCCAGGCAGAAGGATGATACTCTCATCAATAATTTTAGTCTTAAATTCAAGATGACATAGGGAAGGCTTCCGAAAGAGCATGCTTTTATTGATATTCCTCTAAAACAGTGTCTCCCAACCTGGAGTGGGTGTGTGACCCCCAAAAGGGTCACCAAGTGTTTTCTGGTTT
>JAHTLZ010000195.1:13390133-13403883 GCA_023846285.1 Phrynocephalus versicolor
AGGCATTTAACCACTGCGCCACGAGGCTCTGAAAGGTTGTTTGCAACTCAAAACAAGTTTGGAAACTCCTAGTGTAGAAGCACAGAGGAACTTAAATTACTGAAACAATTTTATAAAATAAACAGTAAACAAGAAGGGGAAAAATACTCACTTTCTCCATTAGCTTTCCGGTATTTTTCCAAGTCGACCACTGGAGGCCGGTTAGGTTTTTGAGGGGGTGGGCCTAATTTGAACAATGGCGTCATCGCCTTTCGTTTTGGCCCCTTTTTATCCTTCTCTTCTTTTTCCAAGTTACTGGGCCCAAGTCCTATTGTAGACCCTCTGGATAAACTGGGGAATTGAACAGGAGGTGCGCCCAAGTTTGAATCTGAAATTTCCTGAGTGAGTTTATAAATGCTCTTGGCAACGCTTGGCCTCACTTCCACGTCCTGTTGGGCAAAAGCCTGTTGGAGGGCCTGAGTCCGATGGCTCTGGGGCCCGACAGGTTTCAAAGGTGGGAAAGGGCCAGTAGTAGTAGAATCCATTCCATGATTGCTCTTTTCTCCTGTGTCTTTGGTGGATTGAAATGAATTGGCTTTTTTGACGAGGCCCGCAGGTCCTGGAGGTGCCCGATTCGCAAAGGCATTCTTGTTCGATCCTTCTTCATGGTGGGCACCATGTGGGCTTGGTTTTTGCCTAAGAGGTGGCTTTGAAAACGGTGGTTTGGGCTCGTTTTCCTGGGAAGACACAATGACGTTTTCTCTAACTCCCCTTGGAAATACAGGCTTGGCTTCACCCTCTTGGTGTGGAAGTTTAAAGCTGGGCCTAAATCCTGGCGGTTTCGGTTCGTTTCTTGGAGGAGTCGAACCAGGTAGCCTGTTCTCAAAGGGTTTGGGGAACGCCGGCTTCGGGTCCTCTTTCAGTTCTTCAGTAGGGTTGGGACCCAGAGGCCTTGGAACTCCATGGCTTTCATTTGCTTCTCGGTTGGCTGCTTGGACCAGCGCAGCAACTTTACTAGCCACCAAGCTGCTCTTCAGAGGTGGTGGCTTTGGATCCTTGTCTGACGTATCCTGAAGAGAAGGTTTGGTGCCCAACGGAGGTTTAAAAGATGCCGGTTTGTTAAAACTGCTGGGTTTTGTAGGTGGTCCAGTGTTTTCCAGTTGACTAAACTTCTCAAAGGCAGTTTTGGTGACTGGAGCAGGTTGCCCTGCCACCTTAGCTTGCCGGCTGTGAATCTCGTCAGCTGGATTGCTGTTAAACTTAGCCATGATGGATTTCACATTTGACGTGCCATCCTGCAACACATAAAATATTTTTTTTAAAAAAATAAAGAAAACAGAGTGAGAAAGCGTTCAGAACAACAGTTCAAGCCTCCTGTACTTTTGAAGGCTTTTCTGGTTTGAGGCTTGTGACGTTCCTGATTGGTTAGAGATATTGTCACATTTAGCTTCCTGTATGTCTAAACATGTTCAACATTTTGCTACACAGTCGTTGTGGTTGAAGTGTATTTCAAGGCATTTATTGCTGACGGTTTCGCTCATTGTCTGCCATCACGTCTCTCTCTTCCCATTGCCTCTGTGGGAAATGGAAGTGATATTTAAACTCTTCCTCATCAAAAATGTATGTAAAAATTCACAGCCCTAAACTCAGCAGTTGTGTTTCTCTGTCATACAGTGGTACCCCGACGTAAGAGCAGTTCGACTTAAGAGCAATTCGACTTAAGAGCGGAAAACTGTTGGCATTTTAACTGCCACCTTACAAATTTTAGATATGGTCTGCTCGACTTGCAAACATATTTTCCATTTTTTAAAAATTTTTAACTTATTTTTTCAAATTTTTTATATAGGTACCCCGACTTAAGAGTAGTTCGACTTAAGAGCATGCATTCGGAACATATTAAATTCATAAGTAGAGGTACCACTGAGCCATTTGTCAGGCATACGATGGGTACTTTGACCTAGTGAAAGCAACAGTTGAAATTTCAATAAGGCTTTGACAGAACATGTTTTGGCTTAACCAAACATATGTGAGCTTGAAGGTTTGGAAGGGCCAGAACCTGGTCAAGGTACCCTCAACTTTCACCCTTGGGCGGGAAGAAATATGGCCTGCAAACACATCTGTAGACAACTGCAGTGCTCTTTATGTGGGGTTGCCTATGAGACTAATGCAAAAACTGCAGTGAGTGCAAAACTCAGCTGCCAGGCTATTTACAGGGACAAATAGATTCCAACATATTACCCCTGTACTGGCTGCACTGCAATGCTTTCCAATAGGTTTCTGCATAAACTTCAGGATTGTAATGATTACGTGTGTGTGTGTGTGTGTGTGTGTGTGTGTGATGTCGTTACAGTCATGGCCAACTCTCCGTGACCCCATGTCAATGGAGTTTTCTTGGCAGGAATACTGGAGTGGCTTGCCAGTTCCTACTCCAAAGCCCTAAACCAGTGGTGCTGAACCTTTGGCACTCCAGATGTTTTGGACCACAACTCTCACAGTCCTTTGCCATTGGCAACACAGGCTTGGAATTCTGGGAGTTGTGGTCCAAAATACCTGGAGTGCCAAAGGTTCACCACCATTGCCCTAAACGGTTTAGGACCTCATTACTTGTTGGAACAGCTCCTCCTGAAAAGTAATGCCTGGATCACTCGTTCATCTCTGACAGACTACCTATGGGTGCCGATGCTGAGAGAGGCCTGGAAGGCAATGACAAGGATTCGGGCCATCTTTGCGATTGCCCCCTCCCCCAATTATGGAATACCTGATGGAGCATATCTTCCAGAGATCAACTGAGGCCCAGCCCACTAGAATGTCACATGCGCTCTCATTTTGGGTGGCCATGCCAGGGAGGCTCGGAAATTGATAACCCGAAACCGAGCCTTCTCAGTGGCTGGATCCTCACTTTGGAACCAACTCCCAAGTGAGTTGCTCCTGGCACAGTTCCTGCATGCCTTCAAAAAAGCACTTAAGGCTTTGCTTTCTCGAGAGGCATTCGGCGACATTTAGCTCCCCCCCCCAAGTCTGTGCTGCCGTCTTGCTGATTATTTTCCTTCTTTAATTATTTTTCTTATTTTATTTTCTTTCTGCTGTCTGTTGTATTGTGTGTTTGATATTTCTTTTGGTTACTGACATTGTTAACCACCCAGAGTTCCTTTGGGAAGATGGGTGGTATACAAATTTGTATACTAAATAAATAATGATAAGCTGCCTGCTGAAATCCAATTTGCTCCCTCACTGTGGATATTCAAAAGACTCCTTAAAAACCTGTTTGCCATCAACCTCTTGTTTAATTCCACCTCTGGCTTTGCTTTGTTAATTTGTTTCATTGAAGCGTTTTTAGCCTTGACGTGTTTTTAACGCTTTATTTTGTTTTTGTTATAATTATTATTAGTATCTTGTTTATTGTTGTTAATGCCTATATTGCTTGAGATTGTTTTTTGTTTGTGTTATGCTTTTCACACAGTTGTTCACAGCCCAGAGTAGCCTTTGGCTAGATAGGCGGGATATAAATCAAACCAAATCAGATAAATAAATAAATAAATAAATCCGGAGAAGTGGAGAATCAGAATGTCAACAGTATTGTGACAAAAACCCCTAGGTTCTGGAAGTGACATCTCAAAGCAATGAAATCTTTAATAGTCTTTGTCTCAAATGTTGCTGTGGGTTGTATTGTACAGAGGGGAAATTAAAAACACCTTTTTATGAAAATATGGTACCCACTGTTAAACTCCGATCTTGAATCTAGCGATAGATTCAATATCTCCATCTGGCAGGAGATCTGGGACTCTTAGGTCAAGGACAAATAGACTGATGAAGCTGTTTGGATGAGCAGTGAAACGCTTCTATCTCTGAAAAAGAAGTCCAATAACCATGACTCAACTTGCAAATAAACTCACCTGGATGACTGAGAATCTTCACAGACTAAAGAACAGTTTTTATCCTAGAGCAGTATCTAAGTTAAATGTGACAGTTTTAGCACCATCTTAAGCAATTTTCAAGCAGTGTTTTAAATTTTGTAAGTGGTTTTAAGAGTTTTTAATATTTATGGTGTTTTATGTGTTTTATGTATTTTGCATGGTGCCTTGTTTTGAGTGTGTAGTGGAACAGCACTCTAATTTCATTCTGCATATCTTGCATATGCATAATGACAATAAAACTCTATTCTATTCTATTTGATTCAAGATGGAAATGGGTTACATAGTGGGTTGTTATGTATTGCACTAGTATAATTTATAAAGAAAATAAAGAACTATATTGTGTTACAATATGGTTGTTAAATTGTTTTGATAAGCAATAAATAAAAAAAATTAAAAACCTGTCCCATGTATTTGTTTGCATTGTTGTTATGTGCTGTCAAGTCAGAACTAACTTGTAGTGACACTCACAGAGTTTTCAAGGTAAGATATTTAAGGACTGATATACCTGTTCCACTTCCTCAGTGGGTTTCCATGGCTGAGCTAGATTCCAAACCCTGATTGCTGGAGACCTAGTACAGTATGTCACTCTACTCACTACATCCCACCTCTGGCTCTGCAGCCAGAGACCATGATGAAATACACACATCAAGCTGTATGTATTCATGCATTTGATTTAATGCACATTTTAGTTCTCCAAAATAGACCCCAATCCTTGGAAATACAGTATGCAGGTTTCCGAGGCAAAGTTCACCTTGTGTTTGAATGTTTTGGGGGTTTTTGGGGTTTTTTTTTGCAACCTTGAATGCTGTCTGTCATATGTGGGACTGGGATGGATCTTCTGGGCGGATGTGGTCATCTGCCTGTCCAGCACCAGCCAATGATTTCATCCAGTCCTGCCTCTCCGCTGGATGTGTCTTTCCCCTCTCTTTCCTGGGTTAGAAGCAGTTGTTTGTTTGCTGTTGATCTCTTCAGCAGTGCAGCGAATTGCTGAAAAATAATGTCTCAGAGTCCAAAGACTACAGTAGGACCCCCGTATCCACTGATTCATCATCCACTGATTCAGTTATCCACGGTTGGCAGAGGAAAAAATTAAATAATTCAGCAGCCACAAAGCAAGCTGTAAAGCAAGCTGTTGTCACCAACAGCAGCTGTAAAGCAAGCTATTGTCACAAATAGCATCTGTAAAGTAAGCTACTATCACAAACAGCGGCCATAAAGCAAGCTACAGTCTCAAAACAGCAGTCATAAAGCAAGCTACTGTCAGGAAACAGCAGTTTGGGGGGTTTCATTATCCACAGGAAGGCCTGGAACCAATCCCTAGTGGATACCAGGGTCCTACTGTAATCTCACATTAAGAGTGTATCTACATTGCATACCTCAATCCCATGTTAGCTAGCCTGGTTGTATCTTAATAAATACTGGAATGTGTAGCTCTGGGGAACTTATTAGTGTTCTGTCTTAGAGAGCTCAGCACCCTCCCCTAAACTAAGGCTGGGAATTCTAAGGACCTCCCGAAACTGAAAAGAAGTCTATAGGTGGAAGGCAAAGCAGTTAAAGTGGTGTCAAAGTCCATAATTCTGCAGTGTAAATAGTTCTACTCATCACAAAAAAGCAAGAATTAAGAGTCAGGTTGCATGTTGCACAGCGTGCTGCTACGTTGGTGCCCTTCTCTGACTCAGAACAAGAGAGGGAGACGGATTCAGATAAAGAACTTAATGTGAAGGGCAGTAGTGGCGAGGAAGGTAATTCTTCATTCCTGATTTCTCCCTGCAGTTGCAATGTTGCTCAGGAAAAAAAAGGGCTCAGTATTTTTGGATCAGGAAACCCACTCCCTTATGATTCTGGTTTAGCTGCAAATCACATGTCTGCATTAAGCCATTGTTTGGAAATCCGTTGTAGTCACCAGTTTTGCTATTGGGATAGGGAGGCGGGGCATATTTCTTTAAAATCCCCATGTCTGTTACCACAAAGCCCCATAAAAATAATGACACAGCAAGGTCCCATTAGACATGGAGCCAGTTGTGTGGTTTAATGGGCGGAGTGTGGGATCAGGACCCTGAACAGCTGGATTCAAATACCTGCCTGGCAGTGGAAACTCATATGGGGAGAGTGTGGTAATGGGAATCCACCCCTTGAGCTTCTCCTGTTCCTCAAAAATGTTCTTCTTGCATGTCTGTAACTAAGGCAAACATTATAAAACTGCCATAAGGCATCTGGGCTTCCTCATCTGAAGGAAACTACAGTATTTTTCCATGTATAAGGCTATGTTTTCATCTAAAATTGCTAGACTAAAAATTGAGGGTCATCTTATATACGGAAGTAAGCCAAGGAGAGAACCGCGCAGTGGTGAAAATGTAATTTTGGTTTGGAAATCTGGGTGGGAGTCTTATACATGGGGACGTCTTATAGACAGAAAATACGGCAAACTAAACCCAGGGATCTTCTACCTAGAGTTTCTTATCAACAGTTTGAGAAGTGGGGAGCCTGCAACAACTTCTAGATGATTCCAGATCAAAATGATCATTGTGGACTGGAGTCATAGAATAATTGGACTGCAAGGGGCCTAGAGAAAGTCATCAAGTCCATGATGATATTGTTGTGGTGGTTGTTTAAAATCCACATACAAAAGAACTGCATCTTCGAGTCCCAGCCTGGATCTGCAGTAGACCAATTCCCTTACATCTGAATTACTTTGTAAGGCCACCAAAAATGAGGAAGCTTCCTGTTTTCTAATGCTTGTCACATAATTGCATAAGAAGCCAGAGAAGGAAGGAGGAAGTCAAGTGTGGTAAATCCAGTGGCCTGATCTGACTCCGGGAATACAGTACATGTAAGGATCACATGATTTCTGAAAGATAAAAAGGTGCATTTGTTCTTTTACTTTGCATATTTCAAATAAGATCCAAAACACCAAGTAAGTTTTGCAGCAGCCTGTCGGAGAGTTGGGATCCTGCTCTTAGAGGAAGTATAATCATCGGTCTGGGAGGTTATTGCTGGAATTTGGAAATGTTAGGGTTTGTACTATGGTTCCCAGAATGTGTCCATCAAGAGGAGTCATGCTGCCTTCAGGATTCTGGGAATCATTCTTTTAATAGCAGCATTTACAAATTCTTTCTTTCTTTGTTTCTTTCTTTGTTTGTTTGTTTGTTTGTTTCTTTCTTTCTTTCTTTCTTTCTTTCTTTCTTTCTTTCTTTCTTTCTTTCTTTCTTTCTTTCTTTCTTTCTTTCTTTCTTTCACAAAAGAGGCAAAACATAGAGACTTCTTTCCTAAGACTTTCCAGATGCACTTTTAATGCTGTTAATTATTGTGTATATGTAGGTATAGGCTTATGATTAAGACCTCACACATTTGTTCTTTTTTTTTTTGTATTTACATTTTTAACTGTTTTATATGTTCTTGTGAATCTCCCTGGAAGTATTAAGGGCAGTGTGAGATATTTGTAAGAAAGAATAGGAATACTGCACACCTATTTAGAAGAAGATAGACTCCAGATGTCTGTGAAGATTCTCAGTCATCCAGGGAGGTTATCCAGAAGTTGAGTCATGCCAACTGGACTTCTTTTGTTGCAGGATTGAAACATTTCGCTACTCATCCACATAGTTTTGTTAACTTCCAGATAGACTCCAGATATTACGTTACAAAGCACATTTCTAAAGCAAGACAGCAAGATACTGTGAGAAATGAATCTTTAATTATACTGATTTACACTTGCGGGTTATCACAGAAAGCTAAATGTAATATACAGAGGTAAAGGAAATCACATGCTCTGATGAATATCCTTGAGTGCACCACTTCTTGTAAAAATGTATAAAGTGCATAATCTAATTTTACCCGCAGCTACAGAGTTCAGCGGGCGAGTACAAAATCACCCACAAAGTTGTGATGATATAGGGGTGGGGATGTGAGTTCCCAGGAAGGAAGTTGGAATGTAAAAGTAGTAAACAAAGCAGCTACAGGGTATTTGCATGTTTGGTGCATTCTTTTTAAATGAAATCTACCAATTCTCTGACTACATACTGATTATCATCTTTGCTTTGGTGTTTGAGGGTTTTGCACGCCCTCGCCTATCTTCCACAGCTAAAACAACACACCATTGTTTTATCACTAATTAAACATCAAGGCTAGATTTTGCATGTGTTAATTATTTTGGCAAATGAAGGCCTGAAAAGATAAAACAAGCAGTCTTTGTTGCCATGTTCAAAAATATAGCTCTTTTCATATGAATCCTAAGAATGGAAATATATCCCTGGAAACTCACAGCGGTAAGGGCCATAGGCCAAACACATAGCAAAAGAAAGGTAAATTCCAACTATCCTTGTTGAAGCATATACTTTGGTATATTATTCTCTGAAAAATAACATAAATATTACTCTGGGTAAGTTGCCCTCAGTTGACTTCCTCTTCATTTGTGTAGGGTCATGCCTTTGTCACTGCTGTCACAAACACTGCCATTTGCCTCTGCACCCAACTACAGAGTTTTCTTCCCTAACCAGTGGAATAAACTACTTCAAGCTATCACTCAGAATAACACTAGACAATTCTGGTCTATTGTTACGGGCTTCTCAAGATCAGAGGTGCAGGATTCAGATGCAGTTCCACCATCTAGGTGGGTTCAACATTTTTCTGACGTCTTTTTCGATAGGAATAAGCCCACAGTTAACTGTCCTGACTTTTCCTCCCCCAACCTGCCTGAGTGGCAGCCAGTATGCCCTGAGGATATCTATAAAATTATTGTATGTCTACAGTCGGGTAAAGCTGCAGGCCCTGATGGTATACCCCCTGACCTCCTAAAATGTGATCCAGCTTGGTGGTCCTCACTACTAGCCCCATTTTTCACAACAATCAATAGAACCGGCTTTATACCCAAAGATTGGACAACTGCCACAATTGTTCCTATCTACAAAAAGGGGGCTCCTAATTCCCCAGAGAATTACAGACCTATCAGCCTATTATCGGTAATTGGCAAAGTTTATGCCAAATACCTAAGCAATAAACTTTCCTCCTGGATAGACACCGAGAACATCTTAGGCCCTGAGCAATCAGGATTCTGTCAGGGCAAATCTACGTTAGATAACTGCGCAATCCTTTCACACTTGGACTATAGACAGGTCAAGATATCTAAGGCTAGACTCTATGTGGCTTTCCTTGACCTGAAGGGTGCTTTTGATAAAGACATCTTAGCAGCTGCTACTACTCGGTCACTGGATCCCTGATATGCTTGAAGGGAAAGGGGCTGTAGTTGGTACAGGTACGTCGTCAGGTTGCTTCCAATGTTTGGACCTACAAATTCATGACCTCCCGGAGGTCCTCCGATTAACACCTCTGCTCAGCTTCTGCGGACTAAAAAGGCAGTGGTTTTCGTCAAGTCGATTCATCTCGTGTCAAGTCTTCCTCCTTTCCTGCGACTTTCCACAAACCTCAAAGCTTCTCTTGACAAAGAGCAAAAGGGACCCAGTTCCTCACGATTGCTTGATTTGACCTACGGTAATTAACAACCATCAATTCTGATGACTTATGGTGACTCTTCCTGTGGTTTTCTAGGTAGAAAGAACTCAGAATTGGTTTACCATCCCCTTCTCCTTGTGTTACTCTGGGCCTGTGAACCTTACCCTACCCTACACAGGTTTCTCTCAGGAGCCACAGTGAGGAATTGAGGCCCCCAACCTCTGTCTCCACAACCAGATACCTAACTCATGAGCTGTCCGTCCAGGATCTCCTAATGTGACTTTCAAGTATGCCATTGTTTCTCTAACACTCCTTCAACGGTGCAAAGGAGCCATTTTCAAAAAATTCTTGCCCAGCTTTCAGATCCTAACGTAGTTACTGAAAATACCATTGTATGAATAAAGGATTGGCTTTGGTGTCCAATAACCCATCCCTTATTGAAATATTTTTCCAGTTTCTTCCCAAGTGCCCTTCTAGGTCACACAGAAACACAAAGGATAGATGTTTTGGCTTTGTTGCAGCAACATTGGTGTAACAAAAACAATATATTGCATTCTACGCCAGAGCACATTGCAGGGGTCAAAGACATACAACATACAAGCGTAACATTAAAATATAAATACAACATTAATACACTATTCAAATATACGACATCAATATAAACCAGCTGTCTGATTCCTTCACTAACAATCAATTAGTATAGCACTTTTTATCACTCTTAAGGGTCAGTTTAAGTAGTTCATATCAAGTTAGAACATCTTTAAAAAGGAAAACACTTCTCCCTTGAATTGCACAGATTGGAGCAGGTTCTTTTTGGTTATACCCAGGGCATTTCCCTCCTAATTAATACATTTTAAAAGTATTCATTAAATACTGTGCTGGCATTCCTCTCCAGGAAGTGGCCGGTGAGAGGTAGGTGTTGGGTTTACCTAAGGCTCTGTTGTTGACAGTGCAGTGGACCCTGGTCTGAAAGTGGCTGACTAGCCAACCCCTTGTCATGGCAGTGCCATGTGGTGGCTGTGAGGATACTGGGGCATGCTGGGAGACTGACACATGTCAGAGGAGGTGTGTGTGTGTGTGTGTGTGTGTGTGTGTGTGTGTGTGAATTAATAATTCCTTGTTAATGGGGAGGGGGATATAGCTTTTGGAACTACACAGGGGTCCAGTGACCTCCACCTTAGTGCTGTTGAAGGGAGAAGTGAATTTCACACACTGAAGGGCAGTAGTCCATCTTTCTTATCTCTTGAAAGAGTTTTAAAAGTTTATTGTGCATTCCGTGGAATTGAAATTCAATACTTCCTTATTGGTTCTTTTTCAGAAAACAAATACTATATCTAGATTGTTCCTTTCTTCTGAGAGTAAGAACGCTTGTAATCTCTTCAAAAACATTTTTTGCACCTTTTGATCAAATAAAGGGCTTTCACGTGGAGTTATTTCCCCTCAGGTCTTCTAGTCAGCTGATGGAGGGAAAGAGGAAGAAACAGCCGGCAAAGAGGAAGGTCAAAGATGAAGCAACACCAGTGAACTCCCTCATTCTTCCTCTGTCTGGCTCTCCTTCACATACATTCTCCCTCTGTTTTACTGCCATGGGAGTCGAATGAACAGAAATATCCAGACTGAAATCCTGGTGCTAAGCAGAAGAAGTTGCACGAGGGTAGTGCAATTTGGTGGGAATTTGGTGAGTCCCCTCCTCCATAAGTTCCATGGATTCAAATGGGACTACTAGTGTTCTGACTTTAGTGTAAGTCACAATGAGAGTAGACTTATTTGAATCCATGATGTACAGGGGAGGCAACTCTACAAATTCCCACTGCTTCAATGGGCCTACTAAGCTAAGCCACTGTTTGGCATCAGTTACATAGACCATATGATGTTTTGGCTAGCACCATCACTCTGACTAGCACTGATTTCTACTAGATCACTTTCTGTGCAGAGATGGTTTGTAAACCAGGCAGGGAGATGCTTCATTCTCAGATTTCACAGAGTGGGCACTTGCCATTTGCCTCTGGGATTAGTATTTCTGATCCAGGACACCGTTCTTCAGACTGGGCCATCCTAAGTATACCTAGTATACCGCCTAGAGTTCCCGTTGGGAAGATGGGCGGGATATAAATTCAACAATAAATAAATAAATAAATAAATAAATAGTAGTTTGGTAGAATTAAGAATCACAAGGCTGAAGCTCTGGAACTTTCTAAATGCCAGGGGTTTATTGTATTTTGGGTCGCTTCCTAGCTCCCTCTAATGGTATATTGTTGCTAAGCCACCCATGTTGTAATTGGAAGTAAGTATTTGAGGGTACAGTACAGTGGTCATGAATAGGTAACTAGGAGCCCTTGGGTTTAAAAAAGACCTGCTCCTCATTTCATGATGTGAACAATCCAACATCCTGTGCTTTTGGACTTTTTTTAAATCAAGTTATTAGGAATGTTTTTAAAAATATGCAAACACAACCTTACTACTGTGGATTGGATGTTGGTCGGCCATTTGACTGAAACAGATGGTGTCTTTCTGACAGCTTCAATATTTAGATATACTGTACTGTATCTCCAAGAGTACAAAAAAGTAACATGATATTCAATAGGAAACCTTATGCAGGCCGAGCTGATACAGAGAATTCATATATCTAATTCAAGTCTATTTATGGTAGAGGTTATCTAATAGGTTAGGTGTAGAGAATAAACTGATGAATTAGGGCTGGGGGCGGGGTTCCAATCCCCACTCAGCCATGGAAGCTCATTGGGTATGTGTGTGTAAAACTACTCCTTAAATATCTTGCTTTCTTTGAAAGCCCAGTTAGGGTCACTAAAATTATTTCCAACTTGAGGGCACCTAACAAGGTTACAAGCTGCCTAGATGCCCTAAGCACATCCAATCTCGCTTGATTTCGGAAGCTAAGCAGGGTCGGCCCTGGTTAGTACTTGGATGGGCGACCACCAGGGAATACCAGGTGCTGTAGGCGCCTGGAGTAGGAACTCGCAAGCCACTCCAGTACTTCTGCCAAGAAAACTCCATGGACATGGAGTCACGTAGAGTTGGTCACGACCGTAACACCACAACACACACACACAACAAGGTTACAAACACTAGGATAGCCTTAAACAACAAATAATGGATGATGATGGTTATTGCAACAATGGTGCTTTTGTAATCTCCAGTTGTTATGCTGCCTACAAGAAGTCAATTTGCCTCTGAAACACAGCAATTACTTCTTAAATTTACATATGCAAAACACTTCTTTGTACGTATGTCACCTTTGCACATTATAATGAACGCACATATTGTGTACAACCAACCTGATCAGAATAAAGCCAATGTAGGTTTAAGTAGTTATTTGAAGGACTTTGAGGACCTGGTTTTCAAGGTTTTAAGTTTGGGAAATGGGATGGTATAATATTCAGCTAATGAGACAGGACCAAATCCACAAATACCTGGGTTTCTGAGCTTGAGCCCATAACAAAAACCATTAATTAGTTCTCAAATCCTTCCCTCTCCACATATATTTAAAGCTGTGGCAATAATTGTGCTTCTGCATTTTCACTGCTTTAGAACAGACAAACCATTAACTGCTGATTTTGCAGCTGTTATTACAATGATGTCAGTTTGCTTCCAGCTGATGGTGACTGTATGAATTAATGACCTTCAGAAAGTTCTTATCATTAACAGACTTGCTTTAGACTTACGGAATACAGGCCGTGGATCTCTTCTTTCACTCTATCTGTCCATCTCAAGTTACGTATGTTGTCCTCTTTTCTACCTTTATAATCATTTCCAGTGAGCCTTGTATTCCCGTAATACAGTACTGTATTTATAAAGTATTTTAGCTTCATTTAGGTCACCAAAGCTTTTAGTGAGAATAAAGGATTGATTTGATCTGAATCATAACCTTGCGCTGTCAAATCAGTTCTGACTTATGCCCACTTTTTTCAGGGTACAATATTCAGAAGTGGTCTACCATTTCCTTCTTCTGGGGGCTGCACCGAAGACTGCACAGACTCGCTCTACTCACATCTTTTTTGTCGTTCTGGTGATCCATCCTATCAAAATACAGTAGCTATCTTCCACATCACTTTTCAAATCTATCTTTTGTTTTTCTTCACTGGCCAGTACAGATGGGCACGAAACGCCAAAATGGCATTTTGTTTCGTTTTTCTTTGTTTTAATTTATTTCATTTAAAATGAAATGATTTTTTAAAAAAAAAACATTCGTTTCGTTTTTCATTTGTGTTGTTTTTTGTTTTTTAATTTTTTAAAAACTTGCGCCAACCAGCTGCCCTGTGTGCTGGGTTGCTGCGTTTTTTTTAAATTATTTTTATTTTTTACTTATTGCATTGAACAGCTGGCCTGTGGGCTGGGTCGGTGCTTTATTATTATTATTATTATTATTATTATTATTATTATTATTATTATTA
>JAHTLZ010000195.1:13415064-13442590 GCA_023846285.1 Phrynocephalus versicolor
TTATTATTATTATTATTATTATTATTATTATTATTATTATTATTATTGCAACACTCTCTACGTGGGGTTGCCCTTGACCCTTATTCAGAGACTTCAGCGGGTACAAAATGCAGCAGCCAGACTGGTGGTAAGTGTGGGCAGATATGACTGCATCACCCCAGTTCTGGCTTGCTTGCATTGGTTGCCTGTTGTGTCCCGAATAAGGCTCAAGGTACTGGTTTTGATTTACAAAACCCTCCATGGCTTGGAACCTGAATACCTGGTGGAGAGGATATCCCAAAGGTCAACTGAGGCCCGGCCCACCAGAACATTGTGGGCATGCTCACTTTGGGTGGCCACACCTAGGGAGGCCCAGAAATTGATCACTCAAAACTGGGTATTCTCTGTGGATGGCTACATGCTGTGGAGCAATCTGCCAAGTGAGATTCGCCTCGCAGAGTCCCTGCTGGCCTTCAAAAAAGCGCTTAAGACCTTGCTTTTTAGAGAGGCATTTGGCAACTATGAAGTATTTTTTCCTCCTCCTTGTCTGTTCCACCATCTTGCCGAGTATTCTTTTCTTGAGAGATTGAAACATTTCCATCCTGCTGAGGTCAGTAAAATGAGTACCCAGATTGCTGGGGGGGGGGGGAACGACACAATGTGTAGCCTGCATACTGTAATTAAACAGTAAAGTGTGCAGAGACTACTTGAAGTGGTATGGGATGGTATATAAGCAGAACACTTTGCTTTGCTTTGCTTTTGCTGCTCATCCAAACAGCTTCGTCAGTCTGGACGAAGCTTTGTCATATTGATGAAGGTGTTTGGGTGAGCAGATAAATGTTCCAGTCTCTCAAGAGAAGAAGTCCAGTTGCCAGGGGCGACTTTCCCATAGGCCTTTGTGGTTCAATGAACCAGGGCGCCTGAACCCCAAGGGCGCCTGAACCCCAGCGATGCCTGCCTCACTCACTCACTGCGGAGGCAGACGGCAGCAGCCTCCCGTTGGGCGCCTGGGCTCCCCCATTTCCCCGGCGGCCAAGCGCCTGGACAGGGAGGGAGAGGGGCGCCCGGAGACGCTGCGCTCCCCTCCTCCGCCCTGCGGTTACCTCGTCGCCCTGCCGCCCTCCGGCTGCATCCTGCAGGGATTTCAGGCTAGGGGGCGGGAAGGGGGCGCCGGGATGCTCTGCCTGCCTGCCTGCCTGCCTGTCCGCCCGGTTGCCGGGCTGTGGCTGGCGCTCCCTCTCTGCGAGCCCCCCCTCCGTCCCTTATCAGCGCATCTGCCCTTCCTCCTCCTCCTCCTCCTCCCCCCCCCTATCCTGCGATCTGGGCGCCTTTAGCCTTTTCCAAGGGTGCCACTCCCTCCCAGCCTGCCTCTTGCCCTGCCCGCCTGCCTGGGCAGCCGCTAGGCGATCTGTCAGCTGGTGCAACTCCCTTCCGACCCAGCGATGATTCCAAATCATGGTCCTTTTTTTTAGAGGGCTTTTTATAAATGGGTCACAAGAAGCTTTTCAGGCAGGAGAGTGTTTTATGGATTACTTAGGAGGTTCACATCCACTCCGAAACCAGGCAGCCAAGCGGGATGACGGGGCACCGGGTTATCTTTCCAGGACCCGCAAGGGCTCGGCTTCCTTTCCCACCCGCATCCCAAAAAACCCAGTGTGAAATGGACAGAGGTGTGGCTGGGAGAGGGTTAAAAGCAGCCGAGTTTTGGGATATTCCTAGAGAGGCAGGAAATAAGGGCTGGGCGGTGAAATTGGTCCTCCTGTTTCCTGCCTCTGGATGGGGAGGGAGAAGCGCGCCGCCGCCTCTTCTGGACTACAACTCCCATCGCCAGGCAAGGCCGGGCAGGGGTGAAAATATTTCGCCTCCTTTAGACTTTTTACATCTAGATAGCAATATTCCCAAGTTTTCTAGCGGGAGAGTCGTCTGTTTGGACTACAACTCCCATGGCCAGTACTGGCTGGGGGGATTCTGGGTGTTGGAGTGGAGGGAGGAGGGAGGGAAGGAACAGAAGAGGTTGGAAAAGGCCCCCCCTCCAGCCTCTGGGCCCCGTGTTGGCCCCCCCAGCCCCCCCTATGAGAGCTGGGGTGTTGGTCTGAAAGGGAACGGGCGTTACTTTTCCCGGAGGTAGGAGGAGGAGGAGGAAAGAAACGGGACTGGAAACGGGGGGGGGGATCCGTTATTCCCGAGCTAAAAAAACAGCGCCCCTGCTGAGGTTTGTTCCTGCCTGAATGGGGTCCATCAAGGGAACCCTCCAACAGGAAGGGCCTGGAGGGGGGAGTCAGGGGGCCAAAAACTGATCCGGGGGGGTGGGTTTGGGGGGGTGTCCTTCGTCCTCCAGGTCACCAGGGAGGGCCTTTGGGAGAGGGATCGGAAAGAGGGCTTTTTTGGGGGGGTGTCCATTGATTCTCCCACCGCCCTCCATCTCTTACACCCCTCCTCGCCCAGTGTCTTTCACCAAAGCTTCCCAGACTGGGATCCTTGTGAGTCCCAAAGATTGCTGTACAGGCTGGGGCGGGGAGGGGGGGGAATCAAAATGTCCTTGAAGGAATGACAGGGGATCCATAGTGAACCTAAGAGTCATTAAGGGATCATAACTGGTTCCTTTGTTTCTCTTCCTATACCATCCTCTTAGTGCTAACTGGGCTACTAGGAAGGTTCCTGGTCTGCCTCTTCCACTCCTCCTGACTCCCCCTACCTCCATTTCTCATTATTCCCAAAGTGGTGTGTTTCCATGGGGGGGGCAGCCGGGGAGGCACCAGCCCTCGTCTGGTGCATGATGGGACTCGTAGTTCCAGGCCAGTCCTCCGTCCCCACCGGGAAAGGCGACCGACGCGTCGCCGGGGATGGGCAGCCCTTGAGAGGCGAGCCAGGCAGGCAGGGAGGCAGGTGCGGGGCCACGCTTGCCCTTGGGGGGAAAGGAGGCGGCGAGGGCAAAGCGGCGAGGGCAGCGGAAGGATCGGGGATCCCCCCCATCCCATCCCACCCCACCCCCGCCGACTTCCGAAGGTGCCCCGTAGGCTGGTGCCAGACCGCCTAGCGCGGGAACCGGCGCTCCTGGGTGATGCTCTAGCTAGAAAAAGGACCTCTGGGCAAGCGGGTGTCTTGGAAAGGGGATTCTGGGTGTTGTAGTCCAAATAAGGAAGACAGCTCTGTGAAACGGGGGGGGGGGGCGCCAGAGGGATCTTCGAACCACGGCTCCACATATCCTTAAGACGGCCCTGCCAGTTGCCATGATTCAACTTCCAGATCCCTAGGAAGGGCTATAGCTCAGTGACAGAGCAAGTACTTTGCAGACAGAAGGACTCGGTTATCTGTAGGATTCCTCTCTGCTCTGCAGTTCTCACTATGATGATGATGATTTATTATCACTACAATCCTGTGAAGTTTTGGCCAGGAAGAAGCTGCAGTGATCTCAATGAGACTTTCTTCAAAATAACCTTGCACTGCATTATTTTGGCTTAGAGAAGATCAAGGATGCCAACATGCCAGTTTTGCTTTCTCCTGCATATGGATTTGCTTGCTTTTAGGTTATTTCTGTCCCATGGAAGAAGAAATCCACATTCTGTTTAGCTGGCACACTTTTGGAGATGCAGATTGGTAAGTGTTCTTTAAATTGTAGGCTTGACTGATGCCATGAATGTGCTATTTTCCCAAGTTTAGGGACAGGGATGCAGCCCAAGATACTAAAGTGGGATTTAAGTTACGTGTGAACCATGTAACTTAAATCCCACTGAATTCAGTAGATCTACTCCAAGTAAGAATAGGTTTGGACCCAGTCCGTAGTTTGCACTGAATCAGTGATGTACATCAGCTACAATGAAAATGAAAGGGGGGAGGGGTAAGCAAAGCAAAGCGTGTCGCTTATCTATCGCCCCATTGCGCTGAATGTGCACTATTGGTGGTGGTTTACACTTTGATGATCCAGGTTACACATTGCCTTCTCCCCCTCACCACCATGTGAACTGGGTACTTGATTTACTGACCTTGGAAGGTTGGAAGGCGGAGTGAACCTTGTGCCACCTACCTGGGGGTTGAAGCAGAAGTCATGCGAGCAGAGTTTTGGCTGCAATACTGCAGTTTAACTACTGTGCCACAAGGCTCTCTTTTCAGAGAAAGAAAAGAAAGAAGTCATACTGAAATTCTGCACCCGAGCTGTTGCTCCTTGAAAGACACCTCCCACTTCCTCCCCAAACCACAACCACAAACCTCCCTGTGTGTGTTTGTGTGAGAGAGTTGTTTCCTTCATAAGAGCTTCTGCTTTCCCAGCGAAACATTGGTGGAATCCCTCAGCTTGTCGTTCTTCCATTCTTCCTGGGGCGCCTCCCCAATTTCTTGCCTGTCCGTACAAAGAAGGCCAGAAGAAAGTGGGTGCAGATCTCTGATGCCAGTGTCTCAAGGGATAAGATAATATCTGAACAAAGTAGAAGCCCTCAGTGGTTACATTTTGCAGCGTAAGTCTTTGAGTGATATAATACTCTTCCAGGGAGCTGCTCTGAAGGGGGGGGGGGGGCTTGACATGGTGTGGTAGCCGCGCCCCATTTGAGAGACCACCTGCTCATTCTGCAGTAGGTCTCTGGATTTCTTCTCTCAACTCCTGTCTTGAGGACATATTTGGTTGAAACGACAAAAAGGGTGTGAGGAAAGGGATATTTAGCGTTCCTGGACTTCAAGGACAGTACAGTGGTACCTTGTATAAAGGAATTAATTTGTTCCAAATGAAATTCTGTTAGGCAAATTTTCCTTTGTACAAATTTCCCATAGGAATGCATTGAAAATGGGTTGATCCCAAACTGCGACCTTTTTTCTGTTGTATGGATTCGCCCCATAGGCAATTCTGTTAAGCAATTTCCCCCATCTCTGGAATTTTTTTCCTTTAGGCGGATTTTCTGTTAAACAAATTGCTTGTTATATGAGGGTCCACTGTATCATACTTCTCCATTCTGGGACTTCAGAGCCTACCTGCAGGCACCTTACAAACACCTCGATATGACATGCTGGGAAGAAAGGCCTGAATTAACAGGGGTTGGGCACTGGCCCCTCTAGTTTTCAGCCCCACAGCGCATTGTTAGTCTGTGGAACTCCCTGCCACAGGATGTGGTGATGGCATCTGGCTTGGATGCCTTCAAAAGGGGATTGGACAGATTCCTGGAGGAAAAATCCACCACAGGTTACAAACCACGATGGAGATGTGTAATCTCCAGGCTTAAAACCAGGGTACTTCAAGGGCCAGATGCAGGGGAGTGGTATCAGGAGACAGGTATCTAGTCTCATATGCTCCCAGACATATTTGGTGGGGCCACTGTGAGATACAGGAAGCTGGACTAGATGGGCCTTTGGCCTGATCCAGCATGGCTCTTATGTGGTTATGTTCTTAGGGCTGTGCCCCTTACACACCCAACTCTGCCACCCCCTGACATGGGCTTCCACCACAACTGGGACCAAAGTTGCTAGAAAGCCTCACTGTGTGTACTGTGAAGAGGAGGGACCCTACACTGATGGGGGTGGAGTGGTGCCTGCTTAGCGGGAACCTTGGTATTGAGGCTTAGTTAGGACAAGCTCTGCTCAAGCTTCCTATTTTTGTCCCATTGCTAGGTGGGAGCTTTCTTTCTGAAAGCAAGAAATGGGCAGAGCTTGGCTCAGCTAAGGCTCAACACCTTTTAATTTAGGTCACTCTTCTGGCTGGATCACATTGAGGTCCTTGTAAGGCACCTGAAAGGTAGGGAGAACCTCCAGAATGGAGAATTATGGTACTTATAGTCCAGAAAAGCCAAAAAAAAATCTCATCCCTAATGGATGTTTTTGGGCCTTCTCCCTTACCTGGCCATTCATTCATAACTCTCTTCCGTTATGACAGCATTAAGTTGGTCCGATAAGACATGGTTGTGGTTCATGACGACCACAGCAGATCAGAGAAGTGGAACTAAAGGAACAAAATGAATTTTAACGGGGCAGAAATGTAAAGTTTCAGGGGGGAAATATGCAGAATATAGGATAGATGATGCCTGGCCTGGCAGTAGTAAGGGTCAAAAGAATCTTGGGGGTCTCCATAGACCATGAGCTAAGCATCAGCCAATAATGCATTGTGATTTGTGACACTTGCAGTTCTAGGTTGCCTCAACAGGAGTACCAGTGTCCAAGGGAAGGAACAGAATCATTCTGTTTTATTGTGGGGTGTGTGTCAGACTTCATTTGGAATCTTGTGTGCAGTGAGCAACAGTTCAAGAAGGCTTTCAAAAGCTGCTGGAACATGTCCAGAGGAGCATGACTGAGATGGTGCAAGGCCTGGAAACCAAGACCTATGGGGAATGGTTAAGAGAGGAGGGCACTGTTTGTTTGTTTGTTTGTTTGTTGGAAAACGGCAGAACATAAATTATGTCATTACTGAATGAATGAAATTCAGTTAAATGTTTCCCATGGAGAATGGGCAGTATGATAGCTGCCTTCCAATATGTGAGAGGTTTTCACATGGAAGGTGGAACGAGTTTGAAGCAGTAAATGCAAATTACAAGTATGTACAGAGCTTTCAACAAAGACTTGGGAGGAGCTCAAGAGCTGCCAATGATAGAACAGTCTATCTCAAAAGGTAGTGGACTCTCCTTTATTGGAGATTGTTTTTGAACAGAAGTTGCAGGGAGTTTTTTAGCTGGGGTTTCCTGCATTGGCAGAAGGCCAACCAGATGACACTTGAAAGTAATTCAGTTTTTATAATGCTGTGATATTGCAACAAAAACTTAGCATAGGGAGAATGGGGAAGTGCTGGGTATTAAGTAGAGCTGCAAAGTTTAATAAACAACTTCAACTGATCAACTTCTGAAAGGAGAAGTCTTGGGTGTTGTTGTAACGTGGAGTTTAGTGATTTCAGCAGTGATTTCAGCTCTTAGACATAGCAGGCTGGAGACAGCTTCTAATGTAACAGCTCTTTATTCAGGGAGAGAACAAGACTGTGGACTGGGGAGAGGGAGCTACATTTATAGGCACCAGGACTGGCTAGGAAAAGATACATTTTGGAGGGAACAATTACAAGCAATCACAAGGCTGCCTTTTGGCGGGAACCAATAGGATTGAGGATCCAAATGCAGCAACTTGAATCAACCAATAGGCCTGTTCCCTTTGGAACAGGAAGGCAGTTACTTCAACAAGCAATCACAGATAATAGGAATACAGATCAATACACAACCAGTGTAGTGGTTAAACTGCTGTACTGCAGCCAAAACTGTGCTCATCTCCCAGGGTTCAATCCCAGGTAACTGGCTTGTGGCTGACTCAGCCTTCTATCCTCCCAAAGTCAGTAAAATGAGTACCTCGCTCCCTGGGGGGTGGGGGTGGGGGCAATGTGTATCCTGCATAACCACCCAGAGAGTGCCTTAAGCACTATGGGGTGATACATAAGCAGCACACTTTGCATTTAAAAACTTTGAACTAATCGTAGTGCTGCTCTCCCCCCCCCCTCTGTGTGTGTGTGTGTGTGTGAGAGAGAGAGAGAGAATCAGAATCATGGAATCCTGAAGTTGGAAAGGACCTACAAGGCAATCAAGCTCAACCCCCTACTACAAAGCAAAGGTGTTTGTCCAAATTCTTTTTGAATCTCTGTGCACTTGTGTGCCCTTGCTTGCATAGTGAATGGTTGTGTGTGCAGATGTCCGGGTGCTTGTGCTCACATACAGAAATGTTTACACCACAGATTCATTACCTGAGGACTATCAACATTATGATTATGGTTGTTACAAGAGTCACAGGGATGATGTTTGGAACACACACACTTCAAGATTTCTTCTTTTCTGTGCAGCTCTTCAAATTGGGACAGTCTGAAACGAAACATTTCTGCATTTTGAGCAATTGAGCATAAAGCCATTCTGATTTAAATAGATAAGTACAGAAATACCCCTGGGAAAATCCCAGCTTCATCAGCAATAAAGCTTACTGGCATTGCCAAAGAGGAAGCCATGTTAGTTGGGTATATCTGTCAAATGTCAACATGCTACAGAGGCCATCATTAGTCGGGATCTTCATGTCGATCCCTCAGTTAGACAGTTCATTAGCTACGTTAGCAATGCAGTTGCCTCAGTTCCATTTGACTTAGTCCCCAGTCACCACCATCATAGACCTGTGAGCTCAGTATTGGACTCGATGTGTCCAAAGAAGTATATTGTAATCCAAGACACATAACATAAATCTTGTAGTCTTAATGGTCCCATGAGAACTTTCATTTTGTTCACTTTTGCTTTTCTTTATCACCAGTAATGATAACTGCATCCCATCCAGTCAGTTTTGAGTCATAGTGACCCTTCTGAGGGGTTTCTTGATATAAAAATACACAGAAGTGGTTTTCCCTTCTCTTATAGAATCATAGAATCTTCTTTTAGGGGTACAGTAATCCCCCACCTGTTGCAGGGGTTAGGGACCTGACCCGACCCATGATAATTGAAAATCCGCAATATGGGAATACTGAGTCAGGACAGGACTAGGTGGCATGGCACTGTCCTGAACAGTCCTCCAACAGGCTTCCCGGGCCCCAGAAGTGGTTTCTTACAATCCGGAAGTCACACCCAGTTTTTTGGAAGTCACTTCCGGTTTGACAAAGACCACTTCTGGGGCCTTTGACAGGCCCGGAAAGTCCGTCAGAAGCCCATTTGGGGCAGCCTGTCAGGCCTAGGTTAAGTGCAGTAGGCCTCAAACAGGCCCAAGCAGCTTACCCCAGGGGCCCTTGCCTTTCATATACCGAGGCCCCGCAATATACCAGGACCGCAGTATATGAACCGCAAAATGGCGGGGGACCACTGTACTCAGGGGCCGTCCAGCTTGCCCAAAGCAACACCGGGAGCATTTTCAATCTCCAGTGCTCTCGCTCTGTGTATCATATGTTAGACTAATCATTCTAATGCACATTAGCCTACATCACCCGGTTGTTGTGACAAGGAAGATAATCTTAAGGCGTTTGGGGAATAGACTTAATGTTCAACTGGCTTTTGTATGTGAAACCTTGAGGTGGAAGAAATCTTGGACTGCTCTAATTCCTCCAACCCCCCCACCCCCACCCTCCAAATCTGGCTAGCGCTGCCTCTGACCACTCTGGGAGAAGGGTGAGCATGTAACAGTACAAAGAAACATATATCACTAGCTTTTCTGGTTTCATACATAGATGACTCAGGCTCCAGCTGCAAAAGTTATCCAATACAGTATACTGATTAATCCTAAGAGACCTCCAACAAAGCACCAAAAGTTTTTAAAATGTCTAGCTTTCATTCAAGTCTGGCACAAGAGCTATTTGAGAGAGAAAGCCAAAGAAAATGAAAAAGCCACACAAAAAGCTGGTAGTCGGTGATTCAGAGTGTTGGGTAGTTGCTTTAAGAAGTGGCAGCTATATTCTTCAAGGACTTGGGTGTTTCCCTCTGTAACTACCCTTCTTCCAGGTTAGTACTGGTCTTGTTCAGACAGGCTGAACTCCACTGTAATATTCAGTAGGGGTTTTCTGTGGGATCCTCTTTACTGGTGTAAATGAAAGGCAAGGGCCCCCGGGGTAAGAGCCTGTTCGACACCAGGAAGTGGTCAGAAAACATCTTCCACAGTGGCGGAGCTGAGTGCCTAGCAGAATCTATGTCTGATAACATAATCCAGGACCAGAATCTGCAGTTCACCTCCATTTGAAGAACAAAGGGCACTCATTCAAAGATGAGGATGTACACATATTAGTCAGAGAAGATCGGTGGTTTGAGAGAGGGGTCAGGGAAGCCATTCATATGAGCATTGAAACCCTCTCTCTCAACAGAGGTGGGGGCCTCAGGCACAGTCCATCTGCTACTTACCAGGCTGTGCTTTCAACAATATCCAGACAAATAAAAAAGCCTTCACCACCAAGGCCATAGCTAATGACCCATACTTTATAGGTTTCAGCACTTTAGGCCATTGTTCACCATAAGGCTATGGATACTATTGTCTACCTAACGAGCCTATCCAGGCCATTGTTCATCTTATGAGCCTATTTCAGACCAGTGTGACAAGAGGTCAAAGCTGACTATAAGATGGAGGCCTTGCACTAGCGGTATTTAGACTGATGAAGCTGTTTGGATGAGCAGCGAAACATTTCTATCTCTCAAGAAAAAGAAGTCCAGTAGCCATGACTCAACGTCCAGATAAACTCACCTGGATGACTGAGGATCTTCACAGATATAAATATATCTTTTTTTGAGAAGCACCCTGTCTGTTCTAATGACAACCATGTTGCTAGCTGAGATATAAATATCTCCCAATTAATGCCAAAGGAAACAGGATTCAAGATGGAGGCCTTGCACTAGCTGTATTTAGACTGATGAAGCTGCAAAACGTTTGTATCTCTCAAGAAAAAGAAGTCCAGTTGCCATAACTCAACTTCCAGTCTGAGAACAAATGATCTTTCAACAAACAATTCAAAGTTGCCATTTGTTAACCTTAAAAAATGTCTCTCTTATTACATCTTTTAAAAGCCAAAAGGTTTGGCGACCTTTTCAGTTAGTTTGGCAATTCTTTTTTTTTCTATGCACGGGTCTTGCCACCATATTGCCTCCCTGCATTACTTATGCCTCGCCTCGCCTTTCTGTTTTGTGTTTTATTACCCGATTTTATTGTTGTAAGCCGCCCAGAGTTCCCACTGGGAAGATGGGCGGGATACAAGATTAATAAATAAATAAATGAATAAATGAATAAATGAATAAATAAATAAATAAATAAATAAGGTAGCACCCTGTATAATGCTGCCACCATGGATTTGGTCTAGGTGACCCAGGTTTCTCCTGGCTGCAGGTGGTGGCTGCAGAAATGTCACCACCAAGAGAATCAGAGGGTGGCATGGAGGAACAGATAGAGGTGGTGGGCTCTGAATGGCTGATGGGTTAGGAGCATTCTGCATGGATTGACAAGCCTGGAAAATTCCTGTAAGGGCAGAATAAACTTTTAACAAATTGGTAAAACACTTGTGTCCAAGTCAACGAGACAAGTTTATTTTCAACTTTTTAAAAAAATTAGTCGCAACTTTTAGTTCTGGAGATTCGGAGATCATCTGGCATATCTTTTGATCTCTTTCAGAGCAGGAAGCGGGGTGGGTAGACCTGAAAGCCATTCAGGCTGGGTTACTTGCCGATCAGACATCTGCCGAAAGAGGCACAAACAAAGCCGTCAGCTGGAGGAGAAACAAGAAAGAAGTCTCAGCACTCAGGGCTATCCTGATAGGTTTTCTCAGAGGTACTGTATATAGCAAATGTTTAAAATTAGATAACTTTGTAACCATTCTTGATGCGAACCATTTTTAGCTGGTGGATGGTGGGGTCTGGGTAGACAGACAGAATGTGCTTTTTTTGCACAATTGTATAAAGTATACATTTTTGAAAATTGTTACAATTGGTGCCTTGTATTAAAAGAGGCTGAATGGTCTTTTTGTATTTTTCTGATTAATTCGTCTTACTGTGCTTGCTATTTTTTTATTCATTTATTTAATACATTTAAAAAACCTTTTCTCCTAAGAAAAGGAACCAAGGTGGCTTACACATCATTAAAAATGCAAGATTCAATGCATATAAATAAGTGTTGGTGTAAATAATTTAAATAAATAAATATTAAAAGCTAAAAATATTCAAATATTTTAAAAGAATTGATAGAATTATATTAAAAATTTTAGGTAAAGGTGTTACAGATTTAGAAACAACACAGTATAAACCAGGGGTCCTCAAAGTTTTCAAACAGCGGGCCGGTCCACCATGCCCCAGACGCCACTGGGGGCCGGACCACAGTGGGTGGGGGGAGCAGGGGACCTTGTCGTAGCCCTCCCACTTTGAATGCCCCACTAGCCAGCATGCTGATCATCTGGGCGGTAGTTGGGGGGAAGTGGAGAAGCGACATAGCCCACTACTTTGAACTGCCTCAGCAATAGAAGCAGCTGCGGAGGCTGGCTTTCTCGCAAAGCAGAGGGTAGGTGGCGGGGTTGCAATTGGTCCCGGGGGCCCTTGGGGGGGCCACATCTGGCCCTGGGGCCTTAGGTTGAGGACCCCTGGTATAAACCAACCTTTAAAAAAAACCCTCTGTTAGATAGTCACTCACTACGGAAAAGCCTGAAGAGAAAAGTCTTCATTTATATATGAGAAAAGCTCCACAAAATTAAAAAGAGCCAAATCAGTTCTATGTGAATTGTGTTCTGCACACATTGCAGAGACAAGGATGAAAAAATACCTAGACCTATCAATTTAATCCCTCAGACCTCTCTGATCTGCTATGGTGGGACCCCGTATCCAATGATTCATTTTCCATGGTCTGCAAATATTATACATAGAATTGTATATTTTGCCCTCTAGTGTCCAGTTTTGTTAATGCATGTTGAAATAATTTTTGGGGTTTCTTCCCCTTTACTGTACTATTTCACATTTGCTATTATCCATGTGTTTCAGTATCCATGGTGTGTGTGTGCAATCCCTTGCAGATACAGGGGTCCTATTATATTTAACAAAGAAGACCACAAAAGAAGCATTTCATCCTTTCACATCTTCCAAAGATTTTCGGGTCATGGGAAGTTGTCTGCTATTTTTAGTCAAGCCAAGTCATTACAAACCTGATTGGGACATTCATTGTTTACTCTCTGTCAGCGCAATAGCCTGTTTCTGAATTTGCTCCTGGGCATGGTTTGCCCCCATTTCCAGGTGCAGGATTATTACACTCTCTTGTTCGAGAACGTTTTCCCTCCTGGCATGCAGACCAGCTGGACCAGCAGCTCCAGCTCCCGTCAACAGCTACCTGACCTGTATTGAAAACAAGATGCAAATGTCTTGTTAAGTCTCCAACCTCAGAACGTCAAGAATACATGTGATGTGTATTAACACAGGTCTTAATATTTGTTTACACAAATGATTAGTTAGGACCCAACTTGAAGTGTGTGCATGTCCCTTTATGTACAACTCCATGTTCAACAAGTTCTACAACGGGGGCTTTCACAGTACAACTGCAAAGCATGGGTGAGGAGGCATCTTAATCTTTTCTTTTCAACTTTTTGATGGAGACCTAAGTTCTGAGTTCCAGATTTCTATCAAACGTATCATTCTGACTTCAAGATCTATCTTCTGTTCAAAGCAGTATCAAAAAAGGGTTGTTAACTTCTCAACATATTAGTTCTGGACAATAAATTGCTCCATAACCTTACATCATGTCTTCCCTAAACAAAGGGCCGTGCATTGGGTCTACAAACCCCATCATCATCATCATCTTGCACGGTGAGATGGACTTTGCAGTCTAAAGCAACAGGAGGGCCGGAGCTTGGGAAAGATACTATAACCTAAAAGATGTCTCCCTTCTTCTTAATGCAATCTAATATCTCATGATGAACTAAGTGAATTCTACTCTTATCACATCTTAGACAATACAGCACCTGAATAGGTTGAGTACCAGTCTCATGTAATTTTTTTAAAAGAACAGCATGGAAATTAAAAGTGCCTTTCTTGAATGCACCACTGCAGAAGAGGTCAGAGACCACTATGGCAGAATGCAGCTTCCCCTAAGATCTTCAGTGTGTCAATCTGCTTGCTTTTGCCCTCTTCTCTTTTGAAAAAAAATGCACACACATACAAAAGTATTTATTTTTTAAAACATCACCTCTGCTAAGCCTCTCATACTGCCCAACACTGACTAAATCTCATAATAAGTCACAAGTAGACCCATTGAATCAGTGGGGATTTCAAGAATCAACACCTATATATGTTTAAACTGAATTAATACCTGTCCCAGGTAAAGTGATGGAAACCATCCTAAAAGATAAAATTAATAGGCACATAGAAGAGAAGGTGCTGCTGAACGAGAGCCAACTTGGCTTCTGCAATACCAAATTATGCCTCACTAATCTGTTGGAATTTTTGAGTGTCATCAAGCATATGGATAAGGGAGGTCAAGCTGACATTGTTTATCTGGACTTTCAGAAGGCTTTTGACAAGGTCCCGCACCAAAGGCTCTTGAATAAACTTGCCAGTCATGGAATCAAGGGACAGGTCTTGTCCTGGATCAGCAGCTGGCTAAGGGACAGGAAACAGAGGGTAGCACTAAATGGACACTTCTCCAGGTGGAGGGAGATAAAGAGTGGAGTTCCCCAAGGTTCAGTACTGGGGCCCCTGCTTTTCAACCTCTTCATAAATGATCTAGAAGTAGGAGTAAATAGCAAGGTAGCCAAATTTGCTGTGCTTTTATTATAATAAAGGGAGGAAATCTATCTCTTCATTTAACCCATGAGGTACTTGGGTGTTTAATTTCAGGATCCAAGTACCTTATAGGTTAAATGAAGAGATAGATATAAAAACCATAATGTTATCTTACTGATCTTTTGAATGTTCCTTTCACCAGTGTCTTCATTCTAATTCAAGTCTGGAGCTATTATAGACCATAGAAGAAAAAGCTCGATACCCATATGATTTTATGGTATTTTACAATAAGAACATAAGAACATAAGAAGAGCCATGCTGGATCAGGCCAAAAGCCCATCTAGTCCAGCTTCCTGTATCTCACAGTGGCCCCACCAGATGCGTTTGGGAGCGCATGAGACTAGATATCTGTCTCCTGATAGCACTCCCCTGCATCTGCCCCTTGAAGTACCCTGGTTTTAAGCCTGGGAAATTACACATCTCCATCATGGTTTGTAACCCGTGATGGACTTTTCCTCCAGGAATCTGTCCAATCCCTTTTTGAAGGCATCCTGGCCAAATGCCATCACCACATTCTGTGGCAGGGAGTTCCATGGACTAACAACGTGCTGGGTGAAAAAATATTTTCTTTTGTCAGTTCTTACTCCCCCAGCCCTCAATTTGAGTGGATGTCCCCTAGTTCTGGTATTTTGTGAGAGGGAGAAGAGCTTCCCTCTATCCACTTTACTCATGCTCTGCATTATTTTGTACGTCTCAATCATATCCCCCCTCAGGCGCCTTTTTTCCAGACTAAAGAGGCCCAAATGTTTTAGCCTTTCCTCATAAGGGAGGTGCCCCAGCCCAGTAATCATTTTAGTTGCTCTCTTCTGCACCTTTTCCAGTTCCACTATGTCTTTCTTGAGATGCGGTGACCAGAATTGTACACAATACTCCAGGTGCGGCCTTACTATTGTTTTGTATAATGGCATTATAATGTTGGCTGTTTTATTTTCAATCCCCTTTTTGATAATCCCTAGCATGAAATTGGCCTTCTTCACCGCTGCCACACATTGGGGAGACACCTTCATGGAGCTGTCCACCAACACACCAAGATCTCTTTCCTGATCTGTCACGGATAACTCAGAGCCCATGAGTTGATAGATAAAGTTTTGATTTTTTGCCCCAATATGCATTACTTTACATTTGGCTACATTAAAGTGCATTTGCCATTTCGTAGCCCATTCCCCCAGTTTGGAGAGATCCTTCTGGAGTTCTTCACAATCTTCTCTGGTTTTCACCACACGGAAAAGTTTTGTGTCATCTGCAAACTTGGCCACCTCACTGCTTATCCCTGTCTCCAGGTCATTTATGAACAGATTGAAAAGCACCGGTCCCAGGACAGATCCCTGGGGCACACCGCTTTTCACCTCTCTCCATTGTGAAAATTTCCCATTGACACCTACTCTTTGTTTCCTGGATCTCAACCAGTTCTCAATCCATAAGAGGACCTGCCCTCTTATCCCCTGACTGTGCAATTTTCTCAGCAGGAGGGACTGTATCAAAAGCCTTTTGAAAATCCAGATAGACTATATCCACCGGATATTCTGTCATGTCTAATATGCTTAGTACATGTACTGCAGTAAGTTTAAAATCCCAAGCCACGTATCTCTTTACAGAAGGATATTTAATATGTAATTTTATAATTATAATTTTAATTCTATTTTGCTCAGCTCCTGAAGAAGGCCTCCGCGTCAAGCCAGAGCTTTTAAAAAATGATTTGAGAGAGAATAAAGGTCTTTTCTACTTTTATACATCCTGAGACTCCATATCCCATTCGTATTTGGACTATGGAAATCCCTGCCAGAAGAAATGGTGACAGCTGTCACCCTTGACAGCTTTAAGAAAGAAGTAGACAAGTTTATGGAGGATGCCTAAGGAAAACCTCTGGGTTGGAGAGATAGGCAGGATATCTCTCAATGCCATTTTCAGAGAACCATAAGCAGGTGAAAACATCTGCCAGGGAATACCCTGAAGCAAATGGTGAGCCATTGTTTGAGACAGAATGCTGGACTGGATGGACTGTGGCCTGTTCCAGCATGGCTGTTCTTATGTTCTTAATAGGCCTACTCTAGTTGTGGTTTACTGCTGGATTTTAGTCATTATAATCCACTGTATTTGGGGTTCTTGTTTTGCGTATAAGGTGGTTACTTCACGTCCATTTTGTCTCAGTAAGTGTTGCGCTTCAGACTGTTACAAAAAAAATCTTACTTCACATCCGTGGCGCAACAGCTGAAATTTGTCTCAACCACGCCCCCGAAGAAGGATCAGAGCGTGACAATGCTGTTCCTGGCGCTGGGTAGGGTTTTCCCTTGTCACGGTTTGTTCCTGGTTTCTGTTCCAAGACAAGGGACCATGTGGTAACAACTGTCACGCAACACCATTTTGTTCCCCTCATGGACATGCAGCTGTTTTCTCTCTCTCTCAATGTGTTGACTGTTGCAGATCAACATTTCGATTAGCCACTGCTCAGGGACTGGGTTACATCATTTTTTTCCCCTGAACAATGTCAAACTAGCCAGAATTTGTCATGGAGCAAGACCGTGAAGTAACACTTGTCATGAGACAAGCTATCACAACCGTGGGAACACGGACACAGGGACTAAACAGGGACAAAACCACATGACCAACGCTGTTACGGTACAAAACTAGTCACGGAACAAGGAAGGATGTGAAGTAACCGCCTAAGATTCTACAAGTACAGTATCTGCCAAATGCTTGAAACCTTATCCCATGTTCATTTTCTTATAATGTTTCCTTCCTCTGCCTCCAGTTCTCTCTCATTTTTCTTTGTCTAAACACAGTACACACACACACACATCAAATGTATATAATAGGTAATCTCTCCAATTCAAATGTAACCATACAAGACTAGCAGCATTTACGGAAGGCTTCTGTATGGAAAGTCATACGTTTGTGAAATTTCACAAATACTGTAATAAAGCATCTTTTCTTCAATGGAAAATTAAACAGCTACGCCATCTGCAAAACTGAAGAATGAGCATATCTTTGCTTTAATCAGCGGGGGGGAAAGTTGCTCAAAGATGGTAAAATGCAGAAAGAAAGGATCAGTATGCGACAATGTGGAAAAGTATGGATAAACTTCAGGGTGAGACAAAAATATAAAATTGTGAGACAAAACAAGGATGCAGAGAAAACACGCTTTGGGTCTAAAGAAATGCAACGAAACCGAACATTGCGGTGTTTCGTATTCTTTTAGCCCTAATGGGGCCAGAATGGAACATCACATTTTCTTGCAAAAACACCTGCCCTTTTACATTCCTTACTACACCACTGCTTCTTAGACTTGTTTAGAAGAGTACAAAGCCTTCTGAATTGCTGTTCCCAGGTGTTTCAACATCCCCCGCCCCCCCCTTTGCTGCTATCGTTTTGTTGGCAGGTAAAACATTTCATAACTCTTTAAGAACCCTTAAAAGGAGGCACGAGCTCGATCTAACCTGGATTAAATTTTGATGATGGTATCTGGCAGGCTTCCCCTCTGAAATAGGGCGTGCATGCGCACTCGCACTTTCCATTCAGCAGCAGCACCGTCCCGCCGTTCTGACAGGGCTGGCATTTGCACTCGTTGTATTCGGCAATGTAGTCCTCCACTGCCCTCTCGATATTCCGTTTCTTTATCTCGGCATCGGGCATTTTCAACGGGACCAGCGTTGAAATTGGACTTGGCTGTGAGGAGTTTTATATACCTTATTAGGAGCATTTATTTATTTATTTATTTACTTATTTGTTTAAGAAAATTACACTCAACAAACTTTATAATTGGAACGGATCCCCACATAACATAATGCTCATTAGTTTAAAATGCTCATAATGCTCATTAGTTTAAAATGAGAAAAGTGAGAGAAATGGTAAATGGAAAAGAGAGAAACAGAGAAAAAAGAGAAACAGAAAGAAAAAATAAATAAATAAATAAATAAAATAAAATAAAATAAAATACAAATATTTTTCTGTGTATGAGACAATATTTTTGCATAAAATTGTTAGATTAAAATTTGAGGGCCATCTTACTGTATACATGGAAGTAAGCTGAGGAGAGAACTGTGTGATTGCAAAACTGTAATTTTGAGTAGGAAAAGTAGGGATTGTCTTATACATGGGGGTGTCTTGTAGACAGAAAAATATGGTACATGTTCTGAAGTGACTTGGTGCTCCCTTTACCGTTGAGACAGTTCTTCTATTCCAAAACAACATGTACTATTATTATTAACTTACTTATTAGTATCTTTTGTAATGTGCCCCCTGCTTTCTCCAGAAATACATGGAGTCTTCACTGGGAGTGCTGTATGTCCTTTTCCTTTCTCAAATACATATGTCAAGAATGCATTCGCGAGTTAGGTAGTTACTGAGAGCCACAATTCTTTAATTCCTCATTTCTTTATTATGCACATTACTAAAGTCAGTGGTTACTACTGTTGTGCAGTTTTGTACCCATCCATGGCTGATGACCTCTCAACCTCTTCATATGGCTGAGCATCCCATATTCCCTTCTGCTATATTCAATTTACCAAGCATATGCTCCACTTCCCATGAAAAGATGGACCACGTGGCAAGAGTATTAGTTTAATTAGTATTAGTGGAGTTGTCCAATGTTAATTCTCATGACCTTTTCACTGGGGTGGCAACTGCATGGCCTATTAAGACCTTTTGTGTGGAACCCCACCCCTAACCAGAGCACTCCTATATTGCTAGGGGAAAATCTTAGCAATATTGAAGATTCACATCTCCAGAAGCCTCTGGTGGGAGCGGATTCTCCAATTCACATCTGTTTTTGTCAACTAAGGCATGTGGAATGAAGGGAATGATAGCCAGTGGCTGGCTGTGGTTGACTGGAGTTCCAGAAGAGATTGGGAGTTGGACAAGCGGTGCCCCTATAGATTGTCTACAATGGTGAACATTCACATTAGTGTGTGGGCTTTATTTGTGGGAGTCTTTCAAAGCAAAAGCTCAATGGTGCTGTCAGGTCAAGGTTCTGACATAAGCATGCACATCCCCACCCTCAGCAGAATGGGCAAAAGACCCCCCCCCAAAGAAACAAGACTGGCCTACTCCAGTTTGAAGAAAGTGGGGTAGTACACATGAGCATCTAGAGCATTGGTTCCCAACCTGGGGGTCAGGACCCCTTTGGGGGTCAAATGACCCTTTCACAGGGGTCGCCATGAGCCAGTGAAGAAAAAGGCACAAATGACTTGGGTCTGGAGGAGGAAGGGGTGATAGAGTGAGTTACAGCTTGATAGGTTGGAGGGGTTGTCAGTCAATGGCACTGGAGGCTGTGATTGGCTGAGGGTGCCTGTAGAGGGAAGTCCTCTATGGCACCTGCAGCTGTGGCCTGCCAAATGGAGCTTGTGGCCTCTTCCAAGCAGGGCAAGGGGTCACCACAAAATGAAGAACTGTATTAAAGGGTCACGGCATTAGGAAAGTTGGAAACCACTGATCTGAACATCCCATCCCAAACAAGACTGTAGTATCCAAAATCTACCTCTTAGTCTCACATGGTTTTCCACAAAGGATTTAGAATCCCTCAGGTCAACTGTGTTCTACTGAGCTTATTGGAAACACGATTGTGGATCACATGAGCAAGCTGGTTCTGCTCACAGAGGTTCCTGCTCACCTCGTTACGCTTTTGTTCAGTTCACACATCATAGATCAGGGCCTACACAAGACATCTGGGTGCATAAGGGAAGGGATCTTAATATTTGCATTTATATGGTCAGCCTTGGGTTTTTTTTCTGCTTATATACCGCCCCATACCACTTTAAGTAGTCTCTGGGCGGTTTACAGTTTCATTACAGTATGCAGGCTACACATTGCCCCCCCCCCCAGCAAGCTGGGTACTCATTTTACTGACCTCAGAAGGATGGAAGGCTGAGTCAACCTTGAGCCTGCTACCTGGGATTGAACCCCAGGTCGTGAGCACTGTTTTACCTGCAGTACAGGCATTTAACCACTGCGCCACGAGGCTCATATAAAATATAAAATCCTAAAATCCTAAACCTTCCTCCTAAGTTCTGTGACTATGAGGCATACATTTGTGATTGGAACTGTAAGTTCTGTGGATTGGCACAGTTGTGTGTCAGGTCTCCACTCTTTGACTCTTCTTGAGTCTGATTGGAGGGTCAGACCACATGTGACAGAAGCTGAAACCTGCCAGTGTGCCAGATGATTCTGCCAGGCTAGCCATTCAGGACTGAGCAATCATACTTGCAAAGGAAACCTGTGTTGATCCTTCAACAACCAATCACAAAATAAAGCATGCTAATTAACAACCTATGGGAGTTGAGGAAATGTCATTTTGTGCCAAACATATTTTTCAGCACCTAAGGAATTTCCTCTTTTCAAGTGGAATGTTCGGTAATGTGTAGCTTCAGGATTTCTATTAACATCAGTATATTCTATCCATGCAGTGGCTAAACAGACTCCCTAGAATATCTCTACATGCTCTGCCCCTTAACTGTGTTGTGTGTGTAATTGATATGGCTTGGCTCACTTACTAGATTTACTCACATCTGGCTTTCTACGTTCCTAATGGTGGCAAGAATGGAACTGTAGATTACTTGACATGTAATAGTTATGATGTAGGGGAAATGACAGTTTTCATACTTCTGATTTCACCAGCCTTCCTTATAGTTACTGTATTTCCCCCCATGTATAAGACTATATTTTTGTCTAAAAATGTTAGACAAACGTCAGTCAATGGCACTGGAGGCTGCAATTGGCTGAGGGTGCCTGTAGAGGGGGGTCGTCTTATACATGGAAATAAGCTGAGGAGAGAACCACACAGTTGCAAAACTGTAATTTTGGGTTGGAAAAGTGGAGGTCATCATATACATGGGGGGCATCTAATAGATGGAACAATATGATAGATCAGGGATTATTGGAAATATTGGTATCCCAGATAATCCCTAAGAAAGATAATCAAGATCTCAAAAACGAAGTCAGTAAGAATGGGAACTGACGAACTATGGATCCAGAATGGATCCAAACATCTCAGAGACCTTTGAAAGGCGTAACTTTTCATTTTTCATAGCTTTATGAAGCAGAGACAACATTTCATTTTGCTGTCTACAATGTATGTACCGCCTCCACCTATACAGTGTGTTGAGATGTTCTTGAGCATCCTCCAAGTATTTTGCTCCTTTATGGCACACTAGGTGTGTATAGGGGCGCGGTGGCTCAGTGGACTAAGGCTTCCGAAAACTGTTGGCTGCAAAGTCGGTAGCTTGGCGGTTCGAATCCTGGGTGCCTCGCAGTGGAGCGAGCTCCTGCTGATAATTCCAGTTCCTGCCAACCAAGCTGTTTGAAAGCATGTAAATGCAAGTAGATAAATAGGTACCGCCGTAAAAAGAGGGAAGGCAAAACAGTGTTTCCTTGCAGCCATGCCGGCCACATGGCCATGGACTTGCACAACGCTGGCTCTTCAGCTTGAATACGGAGATGAGCACCTCCCCTAGAGTCGGACACAACTAGCACACCTGCGCAGGAGGAACCTTAACCTTTACCTTACCTTAAGTGTGTAACTATTGGAAATATGTGGTTTGGCTTACTTACTCAAGCTGCCTACTCTCTGGCTTCTACATCCCTGAGGATGACAAGAAATGACACTGTCATACTAGATGAGATAATATTGTTTGCACCTAGTTATGTACCGATAAGTATATTTGTTTCAGGAGAGAGAAAGAAAAGTCTCTTACGTTTTGTGATATCACTACGGGAGCATCTGGAAGTGTAGCAGCCCATTGAACGTAGTTCTCAATATCAATAACCTTTTGACCGGTGGATAGCTGTTCCTTCAACCTCACTAGAACCTCTGTCTTCCCGCCCTGAACTTGAGCGAGCACGCCGTTGACAATTCCATTTGGACTTGAGTTGTCCACTGTAAGGGAGGGGAAAAACTGAAACTAAGCAGATCAAGAATTCTGTGAAAGAAGCAGGTAGGTCCTGTCCCATTGAGAAGGGGAGAATGGGGTCGGAGAGGCATTTGATTTTATTTCAACTTTACTCAGACCCGCAGGAGAAGGAATTCCTTTGTTGGACTACACCACGTGGAAAGGTCCAGACAATACTGGGATTCTGGGAAATTGGAACTATAGTCCAAAAATAACTTTTCCAAGTTCCCAAGCTAGAAGATAAGCTAGGTGGAAATCTGGAAAGGCAAGGAGGTGGCCAGGAAACCTCTTTGAGGCATACTGCATAGGCTGAGGGTCAGATCACACCTTCATAAATGCTTATCCTTTCAGGCATGCAAATATTTCAGTGTCACTTTTCTGAGTCATCAGGCATGGAAACAAAGTGGTGCGATCTCCCAGCTGACTATTTACAAAGCAAAAGCAATCTAATTCTTCAAGAGCATACTGAATCAACCCCACGTTAGAATAAACAGGCACCATTCCTTCCAGACAGGGAATCAGTGCCTCATCCAGGGAGGCCCAGCGGTGTAAGGGAGCCATGTTTCATACTGTTGAAATGCCAGGATCCTGAATGGGAGGGGCTAGGGAATTATCTGCTGCCTAGTCCCTAGACTTCTTTCTTGAATTGGAGCTTAGCTGAAATCTTCAGAATGCCTAGCAAACAAGTTGGTTGTGCAAGCTGCTGGATAGCATACTTTCCATACAAGAGCTCAGAAAGCTACATTTTGAAAGATCAGTGCAGTTATTCATGGCAGCTGGGTTACCACTGTGGTTATCGTCATTTGGTCTGTGCAAGTTTATCTGGAAGTTGAGTTGTGGCAATTGGACTTCTTTTTCTTGAGAGACTGAAACATTTCACTGCTCATCCAAACTGCTTCTAGAAAGCTAGTTGTGAGTCCTCCATTTTATAGTTCACTTTGAAAGTGAAACTATAAAATGGAGGACTCGCAACTAGCTTTCTTCAGGCTGATGAAGCAATTTGGATGAGCAGCAAAATGTTTCAATCTCTCAAGAAAAAGAAGTCTAGTTGCCATGACTCAACTTTGCAACACATTGCATGTCACAAACTCCCTGCATTTGCATTACTATCTATGATAGTCTTCCAGTGATATTGCACCCTGGAAAAAATTATCAAAGTAGAAAAAGCAAAAACAGATTTTGTGAAACTAAGATGGTTACTTCTTGTCCTTCCTCGAGCCGAGGTGAACTTGCCTCCGTGTTGAAATCAGTTTTCAACACGGATCGAGAAGTGGATTGAAAAGATTCCCGAGCTCCAGGACGGGAATCTCTCACCCCGCTTGGAGCGCAGTTCAGGGGGCGTGGTCGGGGTGAAGTCGGATTGACCCCACAAGGACGTGAGGTTACGTTCCTTCGAACTGGTATCCAGCGGGGCCGCGAACTGCAGCGAGAGGGACGTGAAGTATCAGCCCAAGAGAATCAGTCAATCAGCCTCTGAAAGTAACTTTGGTGTTATTTTTTATACCTGAAAGATAACTTTGTAACCACTAGTGGCATTAGTAGTTAGTTACCCAAAAGTAACTCATTCCTTGTTATTACTTGTAACGTATTGCTTCAAATCTTGGATCCCCATTCAGAGGGAATGCACATGCAGACAAACCAATCCCATTTTACCGTGCCCTTGTAAAACAAAGGCAGTGCAGAAGTGAATGGTACAATATGCAATTAGTTAACAGTCGGAGTTCTGCAGGCAATTGTTGCCTCCTTTGATTTCTTTTCAAATCAATGGGGGCGAGGGAGAATAAGAAGAAACTTGCCTTTCCCTGAAAACACACCCACTGCTGTTTTCACCCCATGATTCAGAAGGAAGTGAGGAAGCAAAGAATAGTGGAAGGAGAAAAGTTTCTTTCTGTACCTCGTTGCATTTTGTCTGTTTTACACTTGTCGCCTTTAATATTAGGATTAAGTGTCATGCCGGGGCCTGAAAATTCAATGCCTGCAGTGTAGCCCAGACAATTAGTGACATCTGTTTTGGTGATTTCTGAAAACAGAATTGATAGACATTGTTAGAGGTGGAGCGAGGGAAAGTCGGTATAACATATCTAAATCAGTAACCACAAAAGAACTCAGAAGGATATTATATTTATATTATATTACATTAAAAATGCTCATCCAACTAGATCTTCTTTAGCATTGGCACTTCGGGCCACCCCTAGGGAAGCCTGAAAAACTTTAATGAGAAACCAGTAGCCGCCCCTGCTCTTCGGAACGAATAGCCAGAGAACGTTTAGCTCCATCTATGGCTATGTTTAAGAGCTCTATGAAAACCTGGCTCTACCGGGACCGAGAGGCTTTTGGCAGTGCTGCACACTAAAAGCAAAGCAAAGTGTTCTGCTTATATACCGCCCCATACCACTTCAAGTAGCCTCTGGGCGATTTGCAGTTTAATGATGCAGGCTACACATTGCCCCCCACCCCCAGCAAGCTGGGTACTCATTTTACCGACCTCGGAAGGATGGTAGGCTGAGTCAACCATGCAGTACTGGCATTTAACCACTGCACCACAAGGCTCCTGCCACCTACCTGACTCCCTATTATGATTTGTTTGCTCTATCTGTTCATTATGTTTACTTAATACAATAGCACCCCAGTATCCTCTGGGGATCAGTTCCAGGCCTACCCATGGATAATGGGAACTGTGGATAAGAGAGAATGCCTCCCTCCCCTCAAAAAACTGCTGATTTCTGAAAGTGCTTATAGCTGCTGTTTTGCAACAGTAGCTTGCTTTATGGCTACTGTTTGCGACAATAGCTTTCTTTGCGGCTGCTGAACTATTTATTCAATTTTTTTCCTCTGCCAACCTTGGAAACTGAACCAGTGGTTAATGAATCAGTGGATACGGGCTCCTATTGTATATGTAAAATATTACTGTATTTTTATTATGCTGTTTTAACTTTACTTGTACACTGCCTGGAGTTGTTCTCTGAATTAAACTTGGTGGCATGTAAATCTAAAAATAACTTGCTAAAAATAAATAAACAAGTGTTTAGCAAAGGACACCCTTCATTTATATGTTCTTACTCTGCAGTTCTTGCATCTCTTTCTGAGGAGTCACTGTTATGCAACTTTGTGTAAGCATACCAAAATACATTTCTGCCACAAATATCCATGACCATATCAAATTTTGTACTGTCAGTTGACCAATTAATTAAAATTAATCAGTGAACCAATATAATGACTCAAAATAAATATCAGTGAGAAAGCAAAGCAAGGACGGAGGCTTCCCAGGGCCCAAGATTTTTGCTGTTCTCTTTCAGATGAGCCAAGCATGCAGTTCAAGAGGTTTGCTCATTTATGTATTCCATAGTTGTATGGCAGGCCTGCATAACAGGAAGACTGTGGGCTACCAGTAGCCCTCAAAGGGTTCAAAAGTAGCCTGCCGGTCATCAATTCAAAAAGTGAGGGGATTAGTTCTCCACCCCTCCCACACCCATCCCAAGGACCACCACTGCCTCAGCAAAGTTCTGGGTCTGCCAGCCCACTGTCTCAGCCGAGCGGGGCGGTTCAAGGGCCATGGTGCATTGAAATCTGTTCCTTCCAGAGCTGATTAATTGATTTTCAATGCATTTCTATGGGAAACCACTGTTCTACTTATTTTTTAAAAAAACTTATGTGCATGTGCTTGGAACGTATAAAATTCGTAAGTAGCGGTTTTAGTGTAGTAGCCCTCAGGCACTTTGGGCCGGAAAAAGTAGGCCTCAGCCTGTTCAAAATTGACCAGCCCTGTTGTACGGTAAGATTTGCTTCCTTTGTATGCATTGACACTGCAGAGGAAGAGCGAGAATCGCACCAAGGGCTGGCGAGTCAATAAACTGAATAAATCAGATCTCTTTTCCTGGATTTGGACTTCACCTTGAATCCAAACCTTTTATGATGGTGTGTATGTCCTCCCTGGCCACCACCATCATGGGCTCCCAGCTGCTACTACTATGGCTTTCATAGTCTCTCTCTATCTATCTCTAGGTTGCTGGGATGGGGTGGTGGGTTGAGGTGTGAGGGTGTGGGGACCAATGCCTGAAGGGTGGTTGTTTGTTTGAGTGAGTGACTGGGAGAGCGAGGGGGCGAGGGGAGGGCAAGAAGGTGAGGCATGGGGCTAAACAAACAAGGGCCAGTGAAGAGGTGATGGGGTGGCCAAGGAGCTGAGTGAGGATGGGATAACCAGGCAAATGGAGGTGTTACTGGGCATATGAGGAGCCTCATGACACAGTGGTTAAATGCCTGGGGTTCAATCCCAGGTAGCTGGCTCAAGGTTGACTCAGCCTTCCATCCTTCCGAGGGAGGGGCAATGTGTAGCCTGCATAATTAAATTGTAAACCGCCCAAAGAGTGCTTTAAGGACTATGGGGCGGTATATAAGCAGAACACTTTGCTTTGAATGAGTGGGAGGGGCTGGCTGGGGCAGACAAGGTGAGCGAAGTGGCAGTTATGCAGGGGTGAGCAACTGAAGGTGAAGCAACCAAGTGCACAGGCACTGGCTTTTATTATGATTATTTTTAATTCCTGCTATCTGCTATATATATCTATATATCTATATCTATATCTATATCTATATCTATATCTATATCTATATCTATATCTATCTATATCTATCTATCTATCTATCTATATATATATATATATATTAAAAAGTGGGGCATTCAAGTGGGGCATTCATATATGGAGGCGAGGCATCTATTCCAATGAATTGATTCTAAATTCACCCCCTCCCCAATAAACTGACCTCTGGCAAAGGAGGTTGAATTTATCCTGTTGGTCAGATATAAGGATAAACGAAAGGCAGCTGGCTGGATACCTGACTTGGGTATGGGGCTACACAGCCAAAAGTTGGAAGTAGAGATGGGCACGAACCGAAAAAATGGTGATTTGTTCTGATTCGTTTCGTTTTAGGGTTCCAACTGGGGCGGGCTTAAAGGGGTCCAGCCACTGACAGCTCGGCAGGAGCCCTCAGAAAATAGTGGAGGAAAGGGAGGGCTTTTTAAATCCTTTCCCCGCCAAAGCCAGCGCTACAGCTGATCGGCGGCACTGGCTTCTGACGGGAAAAAGCCTGCGGTTTCCCCGCACCAATTGCAAGGGAAACCTTTCCCATCGGAATGCATTGCTTCAATGCATTCCTATGGGAAAACAAAAAATGAAACAAACGAAGCGGAAATTTCCATTTCGTTTCGTTTCATTTTTCTTTGATGGGTCGGTTCGTTATTCGTTTTGTTAGGTAACAAAACAAATAATGAATAATGAAACGAATAAAAATCATTTCGTGCCCATCTCTAGTTGGAAGTTTGATTCCTCATTGTACCTCTTGGGAGAAAAACCAGCCAGTGCAGCATTGCGTAAGCTGTATAGACCCAGGACATGGCCAGAAGAAGGAAATTGTGAAGACTTCTGAGGTGGCCCTCAATAGTTGGAATGGATTTAATGACATGTAATTATT
>JAHTLZ010000195.1:13442600-13457086 GCA_023846285.1 Phrynocephalus versicolor
TATTATTATTATTATTATTATTATTATTATTATTATTATTATTATTATTACAGGTATTATTAAAGTCTGTATGCATGTAGGGTACAGGTTTGTTTTTTATTTAGGAAATGAACAAATGTATACCCGCCTGAAGTCTGAACAAAGGATAAAAGAAAAGCTGATAAGATTTAAAGAAGGTTCAACACAAAGCCCGAGTCAAGCTTTTCAGGGGGAAAGTTTCAAAATGGGAGGCTCATATTTAGACTCCAGTTTTACTGCTCAGCTTCTTCTTACTCCCAGAATGCAACACATGTAAGGCAGATGTTTAAAATTCCAAATGCATACCTTCCTTTTTCATTTTTTCATCATCCAAGATATAGAGTAGTTCATATTTTCCTCCATAAGTCCCCCTCTGTGCATAATGTGTTCCATATGTTTCCAGGAATTTGAAATACTCTCCCTTTTCATATTCGGTGGGCAGGTACTTTAAGTCTTCCACGAACACCTCATTCAGGTGGACATCGCGTGTCCGCATTACGAAAGATCCCAGCTGGATGCTTGATTTTACATGTAAAAATAATTTTTTCTGCAAGGCAGAAGAGAGGTCAGTGCTGCATCATTTTGCCTCTGGGCAAAAGGGAAGAGTGGATGTTCCCCTACCTGTTAGACTCAAAACTGTCCACTGAATGGGGAGCAATACCGTTTTTAATATGACAAACGTCAACTAGATTAAAGGTGCCTGTTTCTAGCAAGGGATTCTGGGAACTGTAGTTCTATAAAGTAGGGATGGCAATCCTGTGGCTCACTCTACGTTGCAGCACCACCATCTCCTTCTTTCTTAACCACCAGCCATGTGGATGGGGATCATGCCGTAATGCGTTTCCATACATGCCTATTTAGTTGTCCCACTGCAGATCAACCTATAGGTTCTAGTTACATACTAGCAAGTGAAAGCACATTACTAGGGATGGGCACCTAATGAAAAACGAAATGCAGTTTTGTCGTTTCATTAGCTAATGAAATGAAACAAAATGAAACGAAACAGAGAAGCGGCATTTCGTTAGTAACAAAATGAAATGGCAGGGTTTTTTTTATTTAAAATGAACTGTTTCATTTCTCTGTCTGGAAGTTGAGTCATGGCTACTAGACTTCTTTTTGAGAGATAGAAACGTTTCGCTGCTCATCCAAACAGCTTCATCAGTCTGAATACAGCTAGTGCACGATGATCTGTTGAGGAGGGCCGACGGGGGTTGCTCTACCCTGTTGGTCCTTCTCAACCTGTCAGCGGCTTTTGATACCGTCGACCACGGTATCCTAATGGAGCGGCTTTCGGAGGTAGGGATCGGGGGTCTGGCCTTTGGCTGGCTCCGGTCCTTCCTTGAGGATCGCACCCAGCGAGTGAGCGTGGGGGGTGAGTTGTCGGCTCCCTGGACACTCTCTTGTGGGGTGCCTCAGGGGTCGTCCCTCTCCCCCATGCTCTTCAACATCTATATGAAGCCGCTGGCTGAGATCATCCGGAGTTTTGGAGTCTGCTGTCATCAGTACGCTGATGACATGTAGCTCTATCTCTCCTTTTCCACCAGTGCAGTGGAGGCCGTCCAGACCCTAGATCGCTGCCTGGCCGCGGTTTTGGACTGGACCAGGACCCACAGACTCAGGCTCAACCCCGGAAAGACCGAGGTTATGTTCTTCAGGGGCGGCCCGATGGGTACTGTGGCCCTCTTCCCAGTCTGGGCGGGTCTGCCCTCCAGCTGGCGCAAAGAGTGAGGAATCTGGGCGTCGTCCTGGATCCGGATCTGTCCCTGGAGTCTCAGGTGTCAGCCGTGACCAGGTCGGCCTTTTATCATCTAAGGCTTATCGCCCAGATTCGCCCGTACCTTGACGAGAGCTCCCTGAGGACTGTGGTACAGGCACTGGTCATGTCGAGGCTGGATTATTGCAACACTCTCTACATGGGGCTCCCCTTGAACCTTGTTCGGCGATTGCAGCGGGTCCAGAATGCGGCGGCCAGGTTGGTGGTGGGCGTGCGCCGTTTCGACCATGTCACCCCCATCCTGGCTCGCCTGCACTGGTTGCCCGTTGCCTCCCGGATAAGGTTCAAGGTGTTGGTTTTGGTTTACAAAACCCTCCATGGCTTGGCCCCTGATTATCTGGCAGAGCGCCTCTCCCGACAATTAGATCCGTCCCGTCCCACCCACGCATCCTTGGCCCTGTCGCTTCGGACGGTCCCCCCGAGGCAGGCCCGCAAGACGAGCACGCGCGGGCGCGCCTTCTCGGTGGTGGGGCTGTCCGCCTGGAATAGTCTTCCAAGCGACTTGCGGCAGGCTCCCTCCCTGGCCTCATTTAAGCAAGGGTTAAAGACGTTGCTTTTCAGGGAAGCTTTTAACACCAACTAGCTTTTTTTTTTCTTCCCAATGCAAGTGTGGATTGCTGCTGCCTTTGCCCGTCTTTTAATCTTTTAAAACTTTTTAACTATCTATGTTAACTGCCCTGAGTTCCCGGTTTGGGAAGAAGGTGCGGTATATAAATATAAAAATAAATAAATAAATAAATAAATAAATAAATAGTGCAAATCCTCCATCTTATAGCCAGCTTTGACCTCTTGTCACCCTGGTCTGAAATAGGCTCATAAGATGAACAGTGGCCTGAATAGGTTCGTTAGTGAGATAATAGTATCCATAGCCTGAAGGTGAACAATGGCCTATATTGCTGAAACCTATCAAGAATGGGTCGTTAGCTATGGCCTTGGTGGTGAAGGCTTTTTGATTTGTCTAGGTACTTTGGAAAGCACACCCTGATAAACAGCAGATAGACTATGCCTGAGGTCGCCACCTCTGTTGAGGGAGGGGGTTTCGATGCTCGCAGGAATGGCTTCCCTTACTCCTCTCTCAAACCACCTATCTTCTTTGTCTAATATGTGTACATCCTCATCCTTGAAAGAGTGCCCTTTGTCCTTCAAATGGAGATGTACTGCTGATTCTGGTCCTGAGCTGTTATTTCTCTGTAAAACAGCTCCCCTGGGTCCTAGAGGCACCAAATTGAGTGTGAACCTTCCCTGGGCTCTCCCCTTTAAGTCCTCCAAATTTGGAGAGATTTGGTGTTCGGTGGGCCGAGTCATTCAATTTCAAAGGGGGTGCCCCCATAAAAACATTTCTAATTGCATAGTTATGTGCTTGAAAATAGTGATCCCAGGCATCTAGCACCATGGAAATTACAGTGGAGCTTCCTCAAGCTTTTCCCTTGAAGCACCCCAAATTTGGAGAGTTTTGGGGTATAAGGGGTCGAACTATTCAACTCCAAAGGGGATGCCCTAGGAAAAAAAGTCATTTGTAATTTAAAAGTATTTGAAAATACAGATCCAGGCATCTAGCAGCATGCAAATTGCAGTGGATCTTCCTCAAGCTTTTCCCTTTAAGCACCACCCATTTGGAGAGCTTTAGGATACAGGGGGGCAAGTTATTCAACTCCAAAGTGGATGCCCTAGGAAAAAAATCATTTATAGTTTAAAGGTATTTGAAAATACTGAACCCAGGCATCCAGCAGCATGGAAATTGCAGTGTAGCTTCCTCAAGCTCTTCCCCACCAAGGCACATTGGGCTGTATCAGATGGACCCTCTGTTGCATTGCACCATGCAGGCAGGCTGGCAAGAATTAAACATTGGGCCATATGACCCTCAGGTATGAAAAGAGAGTGTGAGTGGACCTCCCTTGAATCTCCAACGTATAAAAGAACCTCTATGTCCAGGGCAGCTCTTACAAATATTATGGGCCATTTCAGACCCTCAGGTATGAAGGGAGAGTGTGGATGTCCCTGGCATCTTCCAGAAGACTGAGGTGGGCTTTAGAAAACAATGGTCCGTTTCAGACCCATAACATGCAGGCAGGCTGTCAGGCCTGGAAGGCAGGAATACTGGCTGGAATATTTCAGCTAGGAATAATGAAATAGGAGAAGGAGTCCATTTTTTGTTGTTGTTGGTCTTTGGGGATGGGGCCATGATTAAGAGGGGTGGCCGGGCACACTGGTCATGGTGGATGGTGGGACTAATAATGTGTGTGGGTAGGAAGGAATGTACTTTCAAGGGGGTGTTGGGGGGAGAATTTTAAAAACCCTGCCCAAAATTCCTCCCCTACTCCTAAAAAAACCCTCCCAAAAAGAACAGAAGCTGTGCCTCTCTGAGCACAGAGAGACACACACAGTACACATGCACACACAGAGAAAAAGGCTCTCTCTTCTACTACACACACACAAATCACTCCCTCTTTGTCCACTCACACAACATCACACAATGCAGCTTTCTTTGACTTGAGCACAAAGCAGAAGTGCACCTAGCCAACTGTAAAACAGTGAACTAGCAGCACACTACGAGAGACATCTGACTCCTCTGTCACTCCCAGATGACAAAGGAAAATAAACCAGGCAAGCTCTTATATATCCTAGCCAGCAGGCAGTTAGCAAACCATCCATCCCCCAAAATAGCACTTTAAAATCGATTCCTATGGGCACCCCCTTTGTAGTTGAATAACTTGTCCCCCATACCCTAAACCTCTCCAAATTTGGGGTGCTTCAAGGGAAGAGTTTGAGGAAGCTCCACTGTAATTTCCATGCTGCTAGATGCCTGGGATCACTATTTAAAAGCACATAACACTGCAATTAGAATTGGTTTTTCTGGGGGCACTCCCTTTGAAGTTGAATAACTCAGACTCCCGAACACTAAATCTCTCCAAATTTGGATGACTTAAAGGGGAGAGTCCAAGGAAGGTTCGCACCACATTTGGTGCCTCTAGGACCCATGGGACCCATTTTATAGAGTAACAAATTATTTCATTACTGTTTCATTTTGTACAAATTATTTCAAAAATTCATTTCAAAATGAAATGAAACGAATCGCGGGGGGACAAAATGAAATGAAATGAAACATAATTTCTCTGTTTCATGCCCATCCCTACACATTACTGTTGCAGACATCTCACTCTGGCATACCTTTGTACCTCGATACAAAAGCGCTTACCAATCCAAGCCCAATCAGAGAACAAAGCGTGAACATCATGTGGGGTGAAAAGTGCATGCTGTGACAATCAGACTTCTACAGCACTAAAGGAATCACATCTTCAAATGCCTCACTAGCTATAATTCTTGATCCCATAATGAATCGGGCACACTCAGCAGTAAATGTGCAGAGGATTGCAAGTTTTCAGGTACTGGTATTTCTCATCCAAGGCGAATATCAGATTTCCAGGAATCATAAAACATTTTCCTCCCCTCCCCCCACCCCAGCAACTTACCTTTCCTTTGGATTCATTTAAGAATTTACTGATACTATTGGTTCCGGCTGCTGTGATTCCCAGATTGAAACCTATGGAGAAACTGTCGTTTGTTCCTGTTGTCTCGGTTGGGGTCAGTTTCAGGGAGAGGCCGGCCTCAAAGGTGTGTTTTGTTTCACTTAACAATTCTTTCACTGAAGTCACCTGGTCCTCATAATACTCAGATCTGAAGTTCTTTTCTCCACTCGTCTTGGGGATGCAGGAGGCAGAAGAAGGTAATTAAATTGGTGTGTTTTTAAAATGCAAGGCAATCCTAACTAAAACTTAAAAGCCTTACTTTTCAAGCTACAAGTGGAGGACATTTTCCAAGCCCCAAGACTGCAGATAGTGAACCTTATCCATAGCATGGTATCTGGCTCCCTCTAGTGTCTAGTTCTGGGTAATACATTGGGAAGATATGGTTTTCTGTTGTGAACCAGATCCCCAGTGGGGTGTAGTCCACCGTGTGATGGACTAGGACACCAGGGTTCAAATCTCTGCTCAGGCATGGAAAGTGAGTTGTGAAGCGGAATTGGTAAAGCCATTCTTCAGATATCTCACTTACTCTGAAGGGTTTATTACAATCGCTATAAGTCAGTTCTGATGCATTTATTTATTATTTATTTAAAATATTTCTATCCTGCTTTTCTCCCCCAAACGACCCAAAGTGGCTTGTCATTATCTTGATGGCAGATAAGAACAACATGAATCCCTGCCTAGAGTAAGGATGGTCTCTGGGTTCCCTCTAGTGGCCAGTTCTGGCAAATACAATGTGGAAATATGTATTTCTGGCATTTGTATTTTAATATTTTTAATGTTTTCTGAATGCAGATAAGTAATCCTTCTGAGACAAGGAGCCTCCTCTAAAGCATGGAAATGCGAGATCAGTTTTCAAAGGGTGACAATTCTAGGTAAGTTTTTTAGATGAACCAAATCATGTGCAGAGAGGGATAACACACATGAAAAGCAGTTGAAAACAAAAAATAAAATAGAATTTCCACTTCCCTCCTAAGAAGTCTTTGTGTTCCTTTAAAAATGTTATTTTCAATGCTTGATGTGTTTTAATTTATTTGGAACATTTTACCCCATCTTTCCTTTAAAAATGTTATTTTCAATGCTTGATGTTTTTAATTTATTTGGAACATTTTACCCCATCTTTCCCCATCTTTCTCCTTTTAAAAGCTAAATACATTAAGTATATAAATATTTTAAAATTATTAAACAAATATAGTTTCAATGTTAATAAAATCAAAGCTAAAACACATTTAAAAGGAACAAGGCACAACAACTCATTTAAAAAAACTGTCAGGCAGCCAGTCACTGAAGGGAAGTCTGCCTGAAGAGAAAGGTTTTGTATGCTTGCTGAAAGACAGCAAAGGCGGGGCAAGCCTGGTCTCCTTGTGGGAGGGAGTTCCAAAGTCAAGAATCAGCAACAGGTCCTCTCCTGTGTCCCCATTAAGCATAACTTAGAGAGTGGTGGAGCTGAGGGAAGCCCTGACCTAACAATATTAACACCTGGGCAGGTGGATAAAAGGAGAAGTAGTCCCTAAGAGAGTTTGGATCTAAGCTATCCAGGAATTGAGCAATAACAACTGGACTTCCATTCTGGTCGGATCGAAACATTTCACTACTGATCCTGGTAGCTTCTTCAGTCCGAGGAAAGTTGATGGGAGGCTTCCAATTTATAGTTCACCTTGGTTTCACCCCACCTTGGTCTTATTAAATAGGTTCATTAAATGGACAATGGTTTGGGGTGTGGAAAAGTCACACAAATGCAACCCTTCCCACTGTGCATTAAGTATGGATCATTAGACTGAAGAAGCTACTTGGAGGAGGAGTGAAATATTTCAATCCACAAGAAAAGAAGTCCAGTTGCCATGACTCAACTTCCAGATACAGCTTTCTAACTGTTTTTAATGCTCCAGTGGTGGAAAGCTCATTACTTCCTGAGGTAATAATTGACTTCAAAGGGGCCAATAAGGCCATTGAATGCAACTGCCTGCTCTAATTCTCTGTGAAGATTCTCACTCATCTAGTTGAGGTTAGATGTTAGTTGAGTCGTGGCACCTGGACTTCTTTTCTTGTGAGATTGAAATGTTGCTATTCATCCAAACAGCTTTGTCAGTCTGAGGAAAGTTAGTGGTGACGCCTCCAATCTATAGTTCACTTTGGTTTCACATTGCCCTGGTTTGGGATGGGACATTCACACACCCCAGACCATTGTGCATCTAACAAGGCTATTCAGGGCATTGTCCACCAAATGAGCCTATTCAGACCAGGGTGAGGTGAAACCAAGGTGAACTATAAATTAGACGCCTCACCACTAATTTTTCTCAGACTGATGAAGCTGATTAGATGAGTAGTGAAACATTTCTATCCTACAAAGTCCAGTTCCCATGACTCAACTCCCAGATAAACTCACTGGGATGACTGAGAATCTACACAGACTTGAATCTAAGGTGTTTTTGGGTTTCATAGGTTACAACCAGCCCTTGAATTTTCATAGGTTGCAACCAGCCCTAAAACCAGATTGGTAGCCAGTGGAGCTACTGTAACATGAGGGCTATGTGATCCCGGTAATACATGTATTCCATATGGTGTTTGGTCACATCAACTCAAAAGTAAGACCTGTTTTTTGTAGATTTTTATCCTGAATGATATGACATCAAACTGGAGACTGAAGCAGAAACATACTCAATACAATGTATATGCCACCTCCACCCCACCCCCATGCTGCCGCCAGTTAGGAGAAGTTCATTTATATAGTTAATTTCCAAAAACCAATGGAACTGTGGGGGAGAAGATTAAAGCTGGGATACCCGGTGTGGTGTAGTGGTTAGCGTGATGGACTAGGTCGGAGTTTGGAAACTAGGGTTTGAATCACCATGGAAACTCACTGGGGAATTGGAACTCACTTTTTGACTTGACAGGCATGTTACAATAGTAGGAGTACGCAGTTCAAAAACAAAGACCCCCCGAAGAGCAGACAAACGTACCTCATAAATGAGCACAGCCACATTCCACGGCTTACGATAATAGATGCCACTATTTCCATCACGGACTCGGTCACACATCCCATTGAAAAACTCATTGTGAAATGGATTTGCCCTTGGTTTCATTCCCAGAATGTTGATACTGTGAGAATAATATTTAAATCATGTATTATTTACATTATGTGTCTTCTACCCATTTAATCAATACGGCCATCCTGTCATATTATATACATCTCCCTGTGTTGGCAACCTACACAGAAAGGAAGCAGGGCAGGTGTCAGGAAAGGAAAATGGAAATTGAAGGAAATTTTTTGTCATCCAAAGCCGCTACTGAAATAATTTTATTTTGTTTTATGGCTGCATTCTGTCAGCATGGCTCCCCAGAAGTGTGTTACCTACACGTTCCCTGAGCCCTAGCCAACATAAAAAAATGTCAGTGAAGATTCTCAGTCATCCAGGTGAGTTCATCTGGAAGTTGAGTCATGGCAACTGGACTTCTTTTCTTGAGAGACTGAAACATTTCCCTGCTCATCCAAACAGCTTCGTCAGACTGACGCAAAAAAAAAAAGTCTGACATAAAATTCTGACATAAAAAAAAAATCTGACATACAAAATGGTTAGGGCAGGCATGCCCAAACTTCGCCCCTCCAGATGTTTTGGACCACAACTCCCACATTGGAAATACAGGCATAGGATTCTGGGAGTTGTGGTCCAAAACATCATGAGGGCCGAAGTTTGGGTATGCCTGGGTTAGGGAGTTACTGTGGTGTAGTAGATGCAGTGACAGACTAAGGCTCAGCAGATCAAGGTTCAAATCCAGGCAAATAATTTGGTTGTGTAACCCATTCCTTGCAAGCAATACAGCAATTGACTACTACAACACTCTCTACCTGGGGCTTCCCTTGAAACTGACCTGGAGACTGAAGCAGGTCCAGAATGTGACGGCCAGACCGGTGACTGGTATGAACACATTTGATCACATTACCCCACTGCTGGCTAGACTCCACTGATTACCTGTTATGTCCCAGATCAGGTTTAAGGTTCTGACACTTATGTATAAAGCCCTTCAGGGATTGGGGACCATGTAATCTGTCAGAGCATCTTTCCCCAGTGTCATCTGCCTGGACCACCATGTCTTTTCAGGCCAGGCTCCTCTGTGTAGCCACCCTGAGATGCTTGAAAGTCATGTATGATGGGTAGGGTCTTTTCAGCAGTGGCACCAACAATGTTAATCCACTCTCAAAGGAGCTACACCTGGCCTTCTCTCGGTATTTTTTTAGGAGGCAATTAAAAACATTACATTTCAGGGAGGCCTTTCAGGTCAATGCTGCTTGAAGGCTTTGCCTCCAGTCTTGCTTCTTGCCAGTACTTGGACCACTGGTTTTAAGTTCTTTCTTAGATTATGCCTTTATGTTACATGGGGGTTACCCCTTGATGGGCTCCATATTCTACTGATAAACACTTTCTGTAACATACCCTTGGCCAGCTATTCTTCCAAGCTCTGATACGTCAATGATCCGATCACGGCAGGGGGCAGGGCGCTCTTTTTCACATTCAGCTTCGTCAGAGAGATCACCACAGTCATCTTCTGTGTTGCACACCAAGCGAGCCCTTATGCATTGCCCTAAGGATCAATTCAAGAACAGGCAGGTCATTGCTATATGATGAGACTTAATGAGCTACTAGGAACTGTAGGAAACATAGCAAAGATCAGTCAGAGGGACTTAATTAATATGGTGGATCAGAGTTAGAACAGGTAATACATTACATCTGCCTTCATTTGCTGATCCATTAAAGGCAGATCCCATGCTTACTTTAATATTTTCAGTTGGACCAAATGTTCTTCTAATGGCCACCCAGCGATCTTTCGCTTTTACTATAAGATTTCATACATGTATGTAAATTAATATCCATAGCATGATATGGATATGGTCCAGTCTAGACCACCCTGTTCTACTACTATGCAAGGCAAGAGGATATTTCTATGACTATTTCACAGTATTGAATTAGCACATCGTACTAAAAACCAGTAGGATCACTTTATGTCTCATAGGATGTAATCATACAGTAATAAAGGATTGTGTCTCATTGCACCAGGAAAAGTTGCTTCCCTGGGGGTAATATCCCTTGCGGCACTGTTTCCATGCACAGTTTTCCAGCAATCACAATTGTGCAATTCCTGGAAAGAGTTGACACCAGACTGTGACACAAACAGTCCAAAACATTAGCAATTTCTCCATCTGATTGCATCCATAGTCTCTTTCTAACCCTTGAAGGAAAAGCTACTTTTGTTTTTCTCTTATTTTCAACCAGTACAGGCAAGGATGGCTCTGCCATTGGAAACAGTGCTGCAGCTATTTGGTCTACCATAATACTGAAATAAGATTCAATTGCAGGTCTGGCTGGCTTTGGAGCAGAGAAAAAAGGCAGGCAGTGTCACCAAGCCAAACGTTTCAATCCAACAAGAAAAGAAGTCCCGTTGCCATGACACAACTTCTTGTTCACCGCATCTGGATGAATGAGAATCTCCACAAACATTTTGTCAACTGAGTATTAGGATATCTCAATTTATTTATTTATTTACATTTCTATACCACTCCCCTTACTGCAAACTGCAGCAAGTGTCTAGGCCAGTGATGGCGAACCTTTGGCCCTCCAGATATTTTGGACTACAACTCCCAGAATTACAAGCCTGTATTGCCAATGACAAAGGACTGTGGGAGTTGTGGTGCAAAACATCTGGAGTGCTGAAGGTTCCCCACCACTGGTCTAGGCCGTTTAATTACAGTGACACCCCCCCACCTATCGCAGAGGTTAGGGACCTGACCCAACCCGTGATAATTGAAAATCCACAATATGCGGATGCACGTTGGGTTGGGCCTGGGGGGTCCTAGCTGGGGGCTCTTGTACTTACACCCAGCCTGGTGCTTCCTTGAATGGGCCTGCGAGGGCCTTCCCAGGCCTTCCTGGGTATGTTACAGGCCCAGCAAGGCCCTCGGACGCCTCAGAAATGCTTTTTGGTGATCTTGAAGTTACTTTCGGTTTACCAGAAGTCACGTCTGGTTCGCAGGGAGGCCCAGGAAGGCCCTCGCAGGCCTGTTCAGTGCAGTGCCAGTCCTGAGGTAAGTACAGGAGGCCCAAAACAGGCCTTTTCCCCCTTATCCCAGGGGGCCTTTTTTCATATACTGTAGTAGTAAACCTCTCCCACATCTGTGTGGCATCAGTCCAGGCTTTTGCTGTCGTGCACACAGCCACATGAATGGAAAAGCTAACTCTGACTTCTTAACCTAGAGAGATTCATTGCTGAGATTTACGCCAACGGCAGGTGCTGCCGACACAGTCCTGGCCACTGCCTGTGTATGACACAAGGGCTTCACTTTTCCTATAATATGAAGACGAGCCCTTGCAAAGGCCATAGACAGCTTGCCTGAAGCCCCCATTTCCCACATCCTGAGGATAGGGGCAGCTGTCCATAGAGTTCTTTGTAGGATTCTGCAATGTGGAAGAAAGCTTTATTGTCAACAGCATTGGCTAGAACAGTGGTTCTCAACCATCCTAATGCTGTGACCCTTTAATACAGTTCCTCCTGTTGTGGTGACCCCTTGCCCTGCCTGGAAGAGGTCACAAGCCCCCTTTGGCAGACTACTGCTGTAGGGGCCATACAGAACTTCCCTCTACAGGCAGCCTCAGCCAATCACAGCCTCCAGTGCCATCGACTGACATCCCCTCCAACCTATCAAGCTTTAGCTCACTCTTCCCCCCTTCCTCCCCCCTTCTCCAGACCCAAGCTGTCTGTGCCTTTTTCTTCATTGGCTCATGATGACACCTGTGAAATGGCTGTTCGACACACACACCCAAAGGGGTCCAGACCCCCAGGTTGAGAACCACTGGGCTAGAAGTTGACTGCTTGTCATTGGTATGAGAAACCCATATGCAAAAAACAGGCAAGACCAAGAACGCTGAAGGGAATTCTAGCTACCCCTCTGCTGCCTCTGGAAGCCCTCGGATGTTTTTGCAAGCAGAGTTGTGACTTTCCGCACATCTAATACCTACCATTGTCACACTGGAAATCTGTCCCGCAATCCGGCTCCTCTTCAAGACAAGGGCTATCGGGCTCGCAGCTCCCTCTCTGCCCCAGAGGTTCCCAGCATATCCTTCCTCCAAACTGCCCGTACCTCAGGACACTCCTCGAGCGATACTTTTGGAAAGACAGAAGACCAATTTACAAGATCTCCAAATCATTAAGAATGGGTGAAGACGAGAGAGAATGGCTGTGAGGGGGGGGAATAAAAGGGATCAACATTTGTCACGTGCCTTCTAGAGACAGAGCAGTCAAAGCTTGGGAGGGAAGCATCCACAAGGCACATGCACAGACCCTGACAATGGATGGAGACAGCTTTCAAGTCATCTCAGATACATAAACCGGATGTTCTCCTCCTCTAGTACAGCTTGCTCTATTGCTCTGATATTTGTCTCCTGACCTGAAAGTCTGGAGATGTCTAGCAATGCCTTGAGACTTTAGCCAGAATCCTCAGACTTGCCAACCCTGCTCCATAATGGTTTAGGGATTTAGAAATTTGGAAGGCATTTATCACAATAAATCTCCAAAGCCAGCCCTTTCTCCCATAAGTCGAGTCCAGCACTGCAGGTAGCTGGATTGGTCTATAGTAGAGGTGTGCAGATTAGGGTTTGGGGCTACAGTTTCCAATATCTGCCAAACAGCATGACCACATGCATGTAGAATTCTGGGAACTGTGGTGCAAAAACAACTCTGCTGATGTTTAGACAGTGTGACCAAATGAGGAGCAGGTGTTTTATAAAGGTAATAGCTCTTTATTATCATTTAAGATCAACCCACTTGCTTTTGGGGGGAAGCTTCTACCCTTTATTCTCCCCCCCCCCGCTTTCTACAGGGCACTGCTTGAAGAAAACCCCTTTTAAGATGCACCATTTTTACGCTACCGAAGAGAAGGTGGGAGAAGAAATTGTTTCTCCAGAACCCCTTTCCATCAGCATGGCATGAACTCAAAGTTTGGCCAAGTTAACTTCTTTAGACGATCAGGTAGAGAGACAGCTTGTGTTTCTTACCACCTGTGGCATGGTGTAGTGCAACCTGTTTACCGGCAATCATATGGCGTACAGAGAATCACAAATAAGCATATCCTGCTTCACGGTGAATCCAACCTTTATTTATTTATTTATTTATTTATTTATTTATTTATTTATTTATTTATTTATTGGTTCAGTGGTAGGGCTTCTCATTTTTCTTGCTGGGACAAAGTCGTTTCTGTGTGTGCTGAAGGGATGTTACAAGGGAAATCAATCCCAACAAAGTGACAGTTTCCAGCCCAATCAAATGAAATCCTACATCACCATCTTGCTACCTGGCAGAACGGCTCCTGCCACAAAATACTGCCCCCATAACACCCGATCATCTCAGGCAGGGCATTTGAGGGTGCTGTCACTGAAGGAAACCCGTAAATCTTTGGCGAAAAATAGGGCTTTCTCAATGGCGGCCCCTCGGCTCTGGAACCAACTTCCTCCTGAGATTTGTCTGGCATCTTCCTTCCTGGTCTTTAAGAAACATCTAAAGATGTGACATTTAAAAAGGCTGTCTCTGGATCTTAATCTATTCTACTAATGGTTCACTATTACATATTTTACTTTGTTTTTTATCTGTAACCTATCTTGCCGCTGTTCAATATTTTTGATATATATTGTTTATTAAGTCATTATGATTTTATTTATTTGTTGCTTATCTATTGCATTGCATTGTATTGTCTGTGGGTCTGATTTTTGTTCAGTTTTGTAAACCGCCCAGAGTAGCCATGTAGCTAGATGGAGCGGTATATAAATTAATTAAATAAATAAATAAATCTCACATCCTACAACTCATGGACTCCAGCCTAGCCTCATTTCCAAGTTCTGCTGAAAGTATCCCATGCTAGCTCAAAATATAGGCATTTCCAAATGTAATGCTATAATTCAGAAGGCCTTCTGGAAGTATTCTCTCCCCCTTTTCATCTTTACAAATTGCAATTTTAAGAAATAAGATAAGGGTTATGATAAACAGAATGCAGTTCTCATAGGAATTCCCGGTAACATTCCATGAATGAAGCCGGGTGGTGGCTTGATCGTAACCACATCTAAAACCACTGTACATTCTCCATGTATCCCAGGACTCTTATGTTTTCCAGGTGGAAGTTATTTTGT
>JAHTLZ010000195.1:13462354-13474746 GCA_023846285.1 Phrynocephalus versicolor
TCCCGACAGATGGCCATCCAGCCTTTGCTTAAAAACCTCCAAAGAAGGGGACTTCCTCCGTGGCAGCATATTCGATTGCCTAACAGCTCTAACTGTTATGAAATTCTTCCTAATGTTCAGATTGAACCTCTCTTCCTGCAATTTGAAACCACTGTCCTGTGACCTAATCTTTGAAGCCATGGAAAACAAACTAGTCCCTTCTCCAATGTGACATCCTTTCAAATATTTAATCATAGCTATCATATCCCCTCTCAGTCTTCTTTTTGTAAGGCTAAACATTCCCAGCTCCCTAAGCCACTCCTCATAAGACATTTCTTCCAGACCCTCAATCATCTTGGTCGCCTTCCTCTGGACGCGTCCAATATCGTCAACATCCTTTTTAAATTGAGATGCACAGAACTGGACACAGTATTCCAGGTGGGGTCTGACCAGAGCAGACTAGAGTGGTACTATCACTTCCCTCGATCTAGATACTATGCTTCTGTTGATGCAACCAAGAATCGCAGTGGCTTTCTTGGCTACCGCATCACACTGCTGACTCATGTTGTGGTCCACCACGACTCCCAGATCCCTTTCACAGGCACTATTTTCCAGCCAGGTATCTCCCATCCTATATCTGTGCAATTGTCTCGGGTACTTTCTTGACTCTTGTGTGGTGGATCCATCATTCTCATCCCTCGACCTTCACTATGGTATGCGTTGTCATCAGCATGCGGCCAGGTTGAGGACATTTTTCCTGGGTGTCAGCATAGTGGTGTCTTGGGCTATTTAGAACATTTTAAGATTATTCCTTCCTGAAGTGGATTGTAGTCTGACACATTTGCTCTTCATGGAGAAATTGACTTCACAGCTGCCGCAGCTGCAGAGACTTCACCTCTGTCATTTCCACATTTAATTTTATTGCAGATAAAAGATGATAAAATACTAGCAATGAAGCCCTTGCATCAGTTGGAATATTTACTTTTGGAGCTGTTCTTATGCAGGAGGATGTTGGACCCACATCTAATAGAGTGAATTAAACATTTACTAATACTGCCCCTCACCTTTGTGTGTGTGTGTTTTCTCATTTTGCCCAGGATGAAGCAACTTCAAAGTAACACAAGCTCAAACAAACCGCAGGGAATCCCCCTCACTCAGGAGCGGCAGATTGGCAGCATACCACTTCCTGGTGTTTTAGGCCAAAATACAAGGCCGGAGGTTAGATCCTTGTGGTTTAAGAAGGTGACTTAAGCACGGTGCCTGCCAAACCAGCTGGTTGTGAAAACAGGGAGAAGACTCCAAATATATTGCCTTTAGAATGTGTACAATGTTCACCTCTGAAACCTAGAACCAGGGAAAAGAAAATGTTTTTGGCCATAAAATCCTCAGCAGCTGTAATAGTTGCTATCACTGATGCTAGTCACCCAAAACAAGAGAAGCGTAGAACTGTAGTCAAGTAATATAACACAATCTTCCCCAAATGACTCATTTTTCTTAAGGTTCTTTCTCAGTCTAGCGATATGAATATTAGCCAGGTTTCGATCAGTGCAAAATCCATTTCTTAGAACAAACAAAAAAGTCAAAGGTCTTTCAAAGAAGTGCTCTGTTCATACCATCCGTGTCATGGATGTGCAAGATTTCAATAAAATTTCTTTATTTCTTTATTAAATTTATACCCTGCCCATCTGGCCATCAGGCCACTCTGGACGGCTTACAACAGACTGTACAAGATACATGTTGAATAAATATAAAACAGCCAATAGAGATGGGCACAACCAGAAAAAATGACATTTCGAGTTGTCGTTTGTCGGAACGGGTCAATTTCAGGTCGTTTCCGTTTGTCGTGATAATTTTCAAAAATTTGTCATTTCCGTTTGTTGTTTGTCGTTTCCACCGCGATTTAGCGCGATTTGACGTCCCCAAAGCATAGGGTTAGGGTTAGGGTTAGGGTTAGGGTTTGTGGGCTCTGGGAGGCACCTTTCTGGGTGCCTCTACTCTGACCTACTAAGAAGGGAAGTGTACTGGCGTACAGGTTAGGGGTAGGGGTAGGGGTAGTGGGCTCTGGGAGGCACCTTTCTGGGTGCCTCTACTCTGACCCACTAAGAAGGGAAGCGTACTGGCATACAGGTTAGGGGTAGGGGTAGGGATAGTGGGCTCTGGGAGGCACCTCTCTGGGTGCCTCTGACCCACTAAGAAGGGAAGTGTACTGGCGCACAGGTTATGCTTAAGGTTGGGGTTAGGGTAAGGGCTAGGCTTAGGGTTACGGTTAGGGTTAGGGTGGGTTAGTGGGCTGCACCTCTGGGTGCCTCTGACCCACTAAGAAGGACAGTGTACTGGCGTATGGGTTAGTGTTAGTGTTAGTGTTAGTGTTAGTGTTAGTGTTAGTGTTAGTGTTAGTGTTAGTGTTAGTGTTAGTGTTAGTGGGCTTTTTATGCCCTCTGGCACATCCAGAAGTCTCAGTCAAAACCTGGCCATGCGATTGGTGGAATAGGTCAAAAAAATTGCATGGTCCCATCCCATGGCCAGCCCATCATTGTGCATGTGCAGGTGTAAAAAATAAAATAAAAATAAAATTTAAATAAAATAAAATAAAATCATTGGAGACGTTTTATTGCAAGAAAAACCCACTGCTGCTACTATAAAAATTCAGGCAGTTTAATTACCTAATTTTCACATGTTTCTGTTGTGCTTTAGTGGGTTTTTTGACCACGATTTAAAAATAAATATTGTGGTCACCATTTTGGATCCCCCCACCACTGCATGTCATAGAGACAGCCCAGGAAAGGAGGGGGGGAAGGCCGGGGACTCCCCCCCAGAAACCACCCCTCTGGTAGGTGCCCTCACTCAGGCAGGCATATTTTCGCCTGCCTTTTTGGCCGGGAATCGGGTGGTTTTTTTTTACTTTTTAAAACTTTTTTTCTATGCTGCTTGAATGGCAATGGCATCGCGCGAGCCTGCAATGCCATTAATGACAACGACAAACCCGACCAAATTTTTCTTTTTTTCGGGTCGGGTTCGAGCTGGAGCAGAGTAATTCTCATTACCGTTATTGTTACGTAATGATAACGATCACCGAAAACGAAAACGAGAATTTCGCCGCTCCGTGCCCATGTCTAACAGCCAATGATGTATGTCTCATAAATTGAAGTGCAGTTTTTCCTTGGCAGTGGTTGTCCCAGCTGGCCAAGATGCTCCTCTAAATCCTTGGTTTCAGCTTCTTTGTTAAAGTTTAAGATCCAAGTATTATCAATTCCTGTGAAAATGGACTCCCTGGGAGAGAAATAAGGTTTCCTGCCTCTGTGCTTCTGCTGAGGTTTATGGAAAGTTGACTCTCAGTGCAGAGGGAACTTGTTCCCCAGGCTTTGTACCACTGCTGCTAGATCTTGTGCAACAAAGACACTCATGAGTCATTGTGCTGGCACTCCATCCCACTGGTTCGCTCCCCATGGAACAGCGGGCCAAATGGATGCTTCCATAGGTGTTCTTCCCTAGGTTCTCCCCTTCTAGCTTTTTGGTGTGCCACTAGAGATGGGCACGAACCAAAAAAATGGCGATTCGTTTTGGTTCAGTTCATTTTAGGTTTTGGTTTGGTTGCTTCAATGCATTCCTATGGGAAAACAAAAAACGAAACGAATGAAATGGAAATTTCCATTTTGTTTCATTTTTCTTTGATGGGTCAGTTTATTATTCATTTTGTTAGCTAATGAAATGAATGACAAATAACAAAACGAATTAAAAATTTGTTTCGTGCCCATTTCTATGTGCCACTGTTCCAGAGAGTCCCGGTGCCCGCTGGTAACGGATAGAGAGGGTTGCCCAATTGTCCAACAACAATTGTATTTTCTCCTTCGGTGCTGCTTGATCTGAGATTCACCTTCCTGTCTGGAGACCTAGATTGAGGACAGAGGTCCCTTGAGACTGTTGGAGTTTCTCAGCCTCACATAGTGCTTGGAGGTGGTTTGGCTGGGAGAGACTTTCTGGGCTGGGGTGACTGTCATTCTACCCAGCACTCACCAATTGTTTATAAAGACTCTCATCATATAGTGAAGTTGAAAGGGGCCTACAAGGCCATCCAATCCAACCTCCTGCTCCATGCAAGAATACAGATCTCTGCAAGGTGGTTGTCCAAATTGACCCCATTGCTGCATGTCCTGGGATGAGTGAGAACAGATCTTGCCCCTCTTCTCTAGGACAGCCCTTCAAATTTTGGAAACGTGCTATCATATTGCCTCTTAGTATCCCCCCCCCCCGGGGTAAGGGGGCCCAATTCTTTCAGTCTTTCCTACTAGGGCTTAATTTCCAGCCCCTGACCATCATAGGGCACTTTTACACGACCTCTAAAATCCGCCTGCAACTTAAATTCGGACCAGAGATCGTGGGGGCTTGTCACTCTTCCTGCGTTCCCCCCCTCCACACTCCATTGTTCCTGTCTGCGTGAGGGGAGGGAGATAAAAAGGGAGAAAAGAATGCAGGCTCACTTCTGTCTGCCAAGTCATGATTCCTGTCTCTTAAAGGGGCGGCAGAGACAAGAAAACAAACAGAAGGCGAGGGAGTCCGGCATTCACAGCTTTTACAATGCGCATTGGAAGATTTTTTATCTCCTGGAGGCCAGTTACCTGAAAAGTGCACTGGGACGCGCTTAGGTGGGCGTGGTCGTACTTATTTATTTTTTTAAAGTCCAGAGCTGGTGGGAAAACATTTTTAAGCTCCGGATCTGGGAGCCCTTTGCCTCAGATTTTAGGGTTCATGTAAAAGCGCCCATAGAATCATAGAATCATAGAGTTGGAAGAGACCTCAAGGGCCATCCAGTCCAACCCCCTGCTATGCAGGAACCCCATCACAGTATTTCTGACAGATGGCTATCCAGCCTCTACTTAAAAACCTCCAAAGAAGGAGACTCCACCACCCTCCATGGCAGCACATTCCACTGCCGAACAGCTCTAACTGTCATGAAGTTCTTCCTAATGTTCAAATGGAATCTCTTTTCCTGTAGTTTGAAACCATTGCCTCGAGTCCTAGTCTCTGAAGGCATGGAAAACAAGCCTGTTCCCTCTTCAATATGACGTCCTTTCATATAAACAGTTATCATATCCCCCTCATCCTTGTCGCCTTCCTCTGAACTTGTTGAAAGCAATGCAAGAAGCAGAAGAAAGCACCCTTCATTGGTATATTGACAAAGGACTAAACGTCTGCCTCTGAATTCAGTGAGAGCCCTGCCTCTCTGCAAAAAGTCTTTCCCCCGTTTCTATTGTCAATTAATAGTATGCTGAAGTCTGTTACTGAAAGCAGTCGTGTTTCTCATTGTGCTGTTTGATCTCTTCACAATTGTAAGTAAATGGTTTTATTTTTCCCCCTTCTGCTAATGTCTCAAAGTGAGTAATTGAAACTGTATGCGCCAGTTAATGAGAAAAAGGGTGGACTGCTTTGGGGAGCTTGAAGTAATGCTACTCTGTGAGAGTCCCTGCACTTCTGCCGCATAGCTACAGGGATTTAAAAATTCAAAACTCTGCAGAAGAGATTTCATGTAACATCCTAAGACCTGGGAATCTTACTCTCACAGCTGTAATTTGAGAGGCTTTTAGGACTCATGCTTGAAGAGAGACAAATGGAAACATCTGCAGTTGTATGTCTGTGAAGATTCTCAGTCATTCAGGTGAGTTTATCTAGAAGCTGAGTCATGGCAACGGGACTTCTTTTCTTCAGAGATCAAAATGTTTCCCTACTCATCCAAGCAGCTTCATCAGTCTGAGGAAAGTTAGTGGCAAGTCGTCCATTTTATCGTCCCCCTTGATTTCACCTCCCCCTGCTCTGAATAGGCTCATAAGCTGGACAATGGTCTGAATAGGCTCAGTAGGTGGACAGTGATCTAGGGTGCGTGAAAGTCCTACCTTTGCCTATGCAACCTTTCCCAACACTTAGTAAGTATGGAACCTTAGCTGTGGCCTTGCTGGTGGAGAAGTGAAGTGCTTCTGATTTGTCTTGGGATTGATGAGATAACCGTTGGATAAGTTACAGATAGATCTGTGGTATTGCTCAAACTGTTGTGTTTTCGACTCAGCGTCAAAATGGAATTTGAGAGAAATACAGTATTTGTTCCCTGTGAATAGCCTGTTCTCTCCCCGCCCCCGTGCAATCAGTAGTAAAGAGATTGCCACCTGACACCAATGTCATCTGACCAATGCCCCATCTAATCCAGCTTCCTGTATCTCACAGTGGCCAGACAACTAGATACCTTTCTCCTGTTGCCATTCCCCTGTGTCTTGCATTTTGAGGTGTGTGTGTGTGTGTGTGTGTGATGTCATTACAGTCGTGACTGACTCTTCGTGGCCCCCTGTCCATGGAGTTTTCTTGGCAGGAACACTCAAGTGGTTTGCCAGTTCCTACTCCAGGCGCCTACAGCACCTGGTATTCTCTGGTGGTCTCCCATCCAAGTGCTAACCAGGTGCGACCCTGCTTAGCTTCCAAAATCAGGTGAGATCGGATGTGCTTACCCTTTTAAGCCTGGATATAACATGTATTCCTATCATGGCTTGTAACATGTGGATGGACTTTCCCCTCCAGAAATTGGTCCAATTGCCTTTAAAGGAATCTCTGCCAGAGGCCATCACCACATCTTGCAGCAAGGAATTCCATAGACTAACAATATGCTGGATCGAGAAATATTTCCTTTTGTCTGTTCTCACTCTCCCAACCCTCAGTTTGAGTGGATGTCTGCAACTGAATAGCTTGGGTTGTTTTAGTTTATCTGTCGGCTGGGGCTATGAAGAGCAGTGAAGGCACAGAAGCAGCCTGATCCTCAGCCAAGAGGAAGAGAGGAGCTGATCAACAGCCACTCCTGTGAGATATATATTGCACAATTTGCCCTCTAAGCATTCCTTGAGGCATACTGATCAACTCACAAGTAGGATGTTGTGCAGACATTGTAGTAACATATTAGCCCTATTCAGGCGTTACAGATGTGAAAGAACTGAATGGGCTGAGAAAAAGGTCCTTACCCCACCCTCAGGCTGGTTTGTGATACAGTTGGAGACCCCCTTTGGGGATCCCGCTTTGCCCAAATGAAGTGCTGAACTTTCCCCCCTCTGTGTTTTTTTCCATGGCCCTTCCTGCTGCCCCGTCACCTCCCTACCTGCTCCTGCTGCCAGCTGGGCAGCAGATTCCTCCGCCCTCCTGCGAGGCAGCAGGCACAGCTCTTTGCTTGAAGCTGAACCCAGCGCTTCTGTGCATGCACTTACTGCTCAGCTGATAGGAGCAGATCCTATAAGCCAGTGGTTCCTTCCTAACTTGGGGGTCAGGAACCCCTTGGGTGTTGAAGGACCATTTCACAGGGGTCGCCATGAGCCAGTGCAGAAAAAGGCACAAATGGCTTTGGTCTGGAGGGGGAGGGGGAGGAAGGGGGGAAGAGTGAGTTACAGCTTGATAGATTGGAGGGGATGTTAGTCAATGGCTCCAGAGGCTGCGATTGGCTGAGGGTGCCTGTAGAGGGAAGTTCTCTATGGCAACTGAGGCAGTGCCCTGCCAAAGGGGGCTTGTGGCCTCTTCTAAGCAGGGCAAGTGGTCACCACAACATGAGGAAATGTATTAAAGGGTCGTGGCATTAGGAAGGTTGAGAACCACTGCTATAAGGCCAGCAGATAGCATCATCACAAACAGGTTCATTTTTCTGAGGGTTTGTGGTTTGCAGTGCACCATTTATTTATTTTATTTATTTATTTATTATTTACACTTATATACCGCCCCATTCCCACACTGGGGACTCTGGGCGGTGCACAACATCTGAATAAAACAAATAAAAATCATTTCCGAACGACAATTAACAAACCAACACAGTCCAAGAGTAATAAGGCAGGACTAAAAAAAAAAAAAAAAAAAAATCGGACTGGGTCCTTACACATCGCCGTAAGCTTCCTGGAAGAGCAAGGTCTTAAGACTCCTCTTAAAAGCTGCCAGCGATGGAGCCCGCCGCAGATCACTAGGAAGTTTATTCCACATGAATGGAGCCACCACCGAGAAGGCCCGTCCACGAGTACCAGCCTTACGAGCCTCCCTCGGGGTGACCGTCCTTAGTGAAAAGGCCTCCGAAGCGCGGGTGGGTCGGGCCGAAGCTGATTGTCGGGGAAGACGCTCCGCCAAATAAGCCGGGGCCAAGCCATGGAGGGTTTTGTAAGCCAAAACCAACACCTTGAACCTTATTCGGGAGGCAACGGGTAACCAGTGCAAGCGAGCCAGGATGGGGGTGGCACGGTCATAACGGCGCGCGCCAACCACCAGCCTGGCCGCCGCATTCTGGACCCGCTGCAATCGCCGAACAAGGTTCAAGGGAAGCCCCATGTAGAGAGCGTTGCAATAATCCAGCCTCGACATGACCAGTGCCTGTACCACAGTCCTCAAGGAGCCCTCATCGAGGTACGGGCGAATCTGGGCGATAAGCCTAAGGTGGTAAAAGGCTGACCTGACCACGGCTGACACCTGAGGTTCCAGGGTCAGATCCGGGTCCAGGACAACGCCCAGATTCCTCACTCTTTGCGCCAGCTGGAGGGCGGACCCACCCAGACTGGGAAGAGGGCCACAGTACCCCTCCGACGAGCCCCCGAAGAACATAACCTCGGTCTTGCCTGGGTTGAGCCTGAGCCTGTGGGTCCTGGTCCAGTCCAGCACCGCAGCCAGACAACGATCAAGGGTCCTAACGGCCTCCACTGCACAGGTGGAAAAGGAGAGATAGAGCTGCGTGTCATCAGCGTACTGATGACAGCAGACTCCATAACTCCGGATGATCTCAGCCAGCGGCTTCATATAGATGTTAAAGAGCATTGGGGAGAGTGACGACCCCTGAGGCACCCCACAAGAGAGTGTCCAGGGAGCCGACAACTCACTCCCCAAGCTCACTCGCTGGGTGCGGCCCCCAAGGAAGGACCGGAGCCAGGCCAAGGCTTGCCCACCGATCCCAACCTCCGAGAGCCGCTCCAGCAAGATACCGTGGTCGACGGTATCGAAGGCCGCTGACAGGTCGAGAAGGACCAGCAGGGTAGAGCAACCCCTGTCAGCCCTCCTCAACAGATCATCGTGCAGCGCGACCAGGGCCGTTTCGGTCCCATGACGCGGCCTGAACCCGGACTGGAAGGGATCCAGGACATGGTTCTCCTCCAGGAACGACTGGAGACGCAGGGCGGCGACTCGCTCAATCACCTTGCCCAAAAAGGGAACATTGGCTATGGGACGATAGTTGGACAAATCGTCCACAGCCAAGCCGGGTCTTTTAATAATGGGCTTCACCACCGTCTCCTTCAGAAGACTAGGAAAAATCCCGTCTCTGAAGGAGGCCGAAGCAATCAGTGAAGCCCATTTCGGCATGCTCCCCCCTGCGGTCTTAATCAGCCAGGAAGGGCAAGGGTCGAACGGAGAGGCCGCAGGCCTGCAATGTCCCAGGGCCCTGGAGGCATCCACCGGTGTAACAGGCCCAAACTCAACAAACCGAGGCGACCGAGGCGGCCCGACACTAGCCACGACAGGGGCCGGATCAGAGCAACTGGCGTCCAGCTCGGAACGGATGGCCTCTATCTTAGATTTAAAATGGGCTGCAAATGACTCACTAGTGAAATCACTAGGAGGAGGCCCCGGCGGAGCGGGATTGGTGAGGTCTCGGACCACACGGAATAATTCCGCTTGACGGTTCGAGGCCTCACCAATTCTCAGGGCGGCAAAATATCTCCTAGCCGCCCTTATCGCGCGAGAATAGCGACCGTTCAACGCCTTAACCGCAGCCCAATTCTGAGCCGTCCGAGCGTTCTGCCATCTGCTCTCCAGCCGTCTCCGCTCCTGCTTCATCGCCCGTAACTCCTCGGTAAACCAAGGAGACGAACGGGCTCGGCATCGGATCAGGCGCTTGGGGGCGATCCGGTCAACAACCCCAGCCACCTCCTCAAACCACCGTTGGGCTAGGGAGTCGGCCGGATCGTCATCCAAACCGTCTGGAACATCCCCGAGGGCCTCCGAGAACCGCACCGGGTCCAGGAGCCCCCGGGGACGGGCCCAGATGGACGGGCCCGGCTCCCCGCGGGGCGAGGTGGCTACTGCAAGAGAGAAGGTCAGTAGATAATGATCTGACCATGACATGGGCCGGGCCAACAATCTCCCGACCCCCAGATCGAAACCCCGCGAAGTGGAGGCAAAAACCAGGTCCAGGGTGTGTCCACCTATATGAGTGGGTCCGATGACTAATTGGGACAGGTTCATGGAGGCCATGGACTCCATGAATTCCAGAGCTGCCCCAGACAGCCCAGCCTCGGCGTGCACATTGAAATCCCCCACCACCAATAGGCGGGGGGACCTCAAAAGTGCAGCCGAGATGAACTCGGAGAGCTCCGGCAGGGAAAGTGCAGGGTCGCGGGGAGCACGGTACACAAGCACTACCCCAAACCTGTCCCTTTGACCCACCATAAGGTGGAGACATTCCAAACCCGGACGCACCAACGTCGCGGATCTACTGACATGAAATGAGTCCCTAAAGACCATAGCCCCCCCGCCCCCCCGCCCCTCCGACCTGCCCAGCTGCTGCAAACAGTAGCCCTGGGGGCAAAGGAGAGTGAGAGAGGCCCCACCCCCCTCGCCCACCCAGGTCTCTGTGATGAAAGCCAGGTCGGCACGCTCGTCCACAATCAAGTCGTGAACGAGAGGGATCTTATTGTGTACCGACCTGGCATTAATAAGCAGGCAGGACAGATCGGGGGGACAGACGGTTTGGATCCCAGCCAACCCCGATTCATTGTCGTCCGCCCTCCCCCATTCGTGCTCACCTGTAGGGAGGATGGCATCATTGTTCTAGCTGGCTAGGAGATGATGACAAAAGCCAACATTTTACTCATTCCAGAGAAGGTCCATCTGGACGGGGCATGAAAAAAGACACAGGGGGAAGGAGGTAGGGGAAATCAAGAAAAGGCAGGAGAGTAAAGCACCAGTTACCGAACCATGAAGGCTACATAAGGCCTAGCTCTGTGGTGGGCTGAACGCAGGAAACAGAAACTGTGAGAGTAGAAGTTGAAGCTGTGTCATTGTTTACTGTGGGTTCCTTAAAACCATGTTTCTACATTGATCCCCCCAGTTCCTCAATGCTCTTTCTTTCTCAAGAAAGATCTCTCAGCCAAATTGACCAAGAGCTTCTCCCGCCATAACCCAAGCCTTCTCCCTTAACCTTCAACTACAATTCGCAAGATACCTCAGCTGTGATTTTTTTAATGCCACCTTCATTGGTGCTACATGGGACCAACACATCTGAAAAACAAAAATTCAGATGAGGCAAGAGTGACAGCCTATATGTGGAAGGCCGCAGGGGAGATTATTTGTGAGACAACCTTTTTAGAACAATAAGTAACTGCTTATTTTTTTTTAAAAAAAATGGTTTCCCCCATCACTAAATTCCAGAAGGCAGGTTGCCAATCTGAAATATGCTTTCTGCCCACATCCTGGTGGCATACTGGCTGCAATCCCAAAACCCATTCACACCAATGAAGGTGGCTTCAAGCAAAAACAAAAAACAAAAACAACCCCCCCAACACACACACACCTGAGGTATCTTGCAAATTGTAGTCAAGCTCCACAATGCCTACATTAACCTAGGGCAGTGTTGGCGAACCTTGGCACAGGTGCCAAAGGTGGCACACAGAGTCCTTCCTGTGGGCACCTGACATCGCCCCTTCACAGCCACCTGTATTCAGGTTAAATTGCTGTATTGGAACTTTGCAAAAAATTAGTAGGTTTTGAATCGCAGTTTGGGCACTCGGTCTCTAAAAGGTTCGCCATCACTGACCTAAGGCATCTGTGGTGATCCTTTAAGAGCAGTGCTGTGCTCATAAAATATCAAAAAGCTTGAAAAGTTCTTGTCCAAGTGCCTTAGAAGTCTTGTCCAATCCTTAGAAGGTTCCTTTTAAACTAGAAGCCTTTGTCTTCATGTGAAAACACACTAAGCTGTAAAGCTGTTACATTCTGGAGAGGATGCAAACAGTTTATATTATGCAATCAAACCTGCCCTGTTGTCCAATAGGAACTACCTGCTAAGCCCTCCAGCATGGCTGCACCAGTGGAAGGAGGTGCAAGTTGTGTACAACACAATCTCTTTCTTATTAAGGAGTTTTATTATTTCTCTGATATTCTTAGTTACCCACTGAGTAGCTGTATTGCCTCTGCTTCTATGATGTGAGGAAAGTTAAGATTTTTCTTTCTTCAAAATGTTTTAGGTATTATTTTAATCTGTTTGATCACTCAGTATTTATTTTTAGTATTCTTGACCTCCTATATGCCCAATGTATGTCTTTGGGCATACAGCCCTATGAATGCCATGTAATCCTGGCTACACGGTAGATGACTCTGCCTTTATTATTATTATTATTATTATTATTATTATTATTATTATTATTATT
>JAHTLZ010000195.1:13474756-13536878 GCA_023846285.1 Phrynocephalus versicolor
TTATTATTATTATTATTATTATTATTATTATTATTATTATTATTATTATTATTATTATTATTATTATTATTATTATACGCATGTCTCCATATCTGTTCAGTAAGCTGGCTTCAAGTTACCAGGACTTTCCAGCATAAACAGGAAAGTTTAACTACAACAATACAGTACCTTGGTTTACGAGCATAAATCGTTCCAGAAGTATGCTTGTAAACTAAAACACTTTTATATTAAAGCAAATTTCCCCATAAGAAATATAAACTCTAATGATTCATTCTGGAGTCCCATAAACCACATACCGTGCATATAAAATGCCAAAACACACAGAAGAAGTTGGCTGGAGGTCCAACTCCACACCATGGTTTAGGTACCTGGCTGCGGAATTTGCTCTGCTTGGGACTCACAACTGGATTCTACTCTGTTTTTTTAACGTGATAATAATAAAGTGCAATTTGTAGCCCTATACACACTTGACTAGCTGCCCAATACTAGAAATGTTTTGAAAAATAAGAATGCTGAAACCAAATTAAAGAAAAAAATATAAGGAAAAAATAAACCTAATCTGCACTCCCCTTTGAAAATGATCCTTGATTGGTGTAAGGGACCCCCCCCATTCTTCCCTCCTCCCTCTGCTTTTGAGGCTTGTCTGTGATGGAACATTCCAGACAATCACCAACAATCCAACAGAGAGAGAGAGAGAGAGAGAGAGAGAGAGAGAAAGAGAAAGACAGACAGACAGACCCATTGGCTCACTTGTAATCACGTGACCTGCTCCAGTTACTTCTATTGCAAGACATTGCTTGTTGATCAAGGGAAAATTCAGAAGACATATTTCCTCGTCTTGCAAAACATTCTTAAACCAAGTGACTCTTAAACCAAGGTATTACTGTAAGTTATTTTCATTCCAAAGACACACAACACGTTTGAAATGAAGTTACATTTAATTGCCAGAACATATGAGAACTACTTTTTACAGTGTAACACGGTCCATAAAGTTTCCATATTTCCAGTCCAAGAGAAATACATATAATTGGATAGCGCTTTTTTTTTGAGTGCAGAAAAAGTGCAGTATAATATGTACAGAGCAGATTGCATAACTGGCTGATATAGATTTAGTGTTTGCTTATTAAGCAGATCTCCGATTTGGCATTTACCTAAACATTTAAACAGACATCTTATTTCAAGTTTGTCTTCATAAGTGTCATGATGGGGAGGTGCAACCCATTCTTCATATCACGTCCACCAGACTTTGTGCGCTGTGTCCTTCTAGACACTATCCAAGCCACCCCATGTCTTTGATCGCCAAGTATTTTGTTGGACAGACTAGTTGTTTGAAGTACAGTTCCTCTTCTGCGCATCAAGCCATTTTTAAAACAACAACAACTTCTGCCTATTTCTGTATCTATCCTTCTCCGACACTTGTTTGCTTGTGGAGCCCACATACGTGGCTAGAGGCCATTGCAGCACAAGATGTGGCAGGAAGACCAAAGTATAAGTCATTTCCATCATTCCAAAAGGTCAACTGCTACTGGATCCTATGGGCATGAAAACTGATCATCGTTACTTTGAAAGACTCGCCCGCTAGCAGCCAAACCCAATATTGTCCTATTTCATACTAATTCCAACATTTTTTTTAAAAAAAAACCTTGCCGTACTGGATGGGTGGAAAGTGGAAGTGCTGGAAATTTTGAGAGCTTGCAAATTAAGCCCAGGAGGTGACTGTAACGGTGCTTGGCCATTTTGCGTTCTAGGTGGCTTGGTCGTGCAAGTTCAGGTCATGGCCTTCTTCCCTTGTGTGACAGTGAAATGTGAGGTCGTGCAGCTTCATCCGGGCGGGATTGTTGAGTTTCTATTGCAAGTTACAGCAAAGTGCTCCCAGGCCTGGAGAACCGGGTCAATGAAGGCCAGAAAGCACCCCTGTTCTATTGCTTAATTCCGCACTGGCTGAATTCACTCCCGGTTCCAGTTTGGTCTCTAGCAGATTCCTTCCTTAGTTCCATCTGGCTATTGACCCAAGGACTATGAAGTGGGTGAGGAATGAGGCAGATAAACACCAAGTGAAGACAGTTGCAGGGGTGTCCAGTTATCCACTGTGCTTCTTTGTAACAGCAGGCTATTCTGGAGAACAAAAACTAGAGTTAGTGGTACATCTAAGTGCTAGGCCATATGCTAGCCCTTGTCTTGATGTTCACTAAGCTAGCTAGGGCAATGCAACTAAATGAGCTGAATCCCAAACTCTGACTGCTTTCACACAAGACCACTAAAATCTGCTGGCAACTTAAATGCGGATCCCCCCAACCAGAGATCATGTAGTTGTTGTCCTGGTTCCTGTGTTCCCATCCTACTGCACTCCAATTCTATTGCTTCTGTCTGCTGTGGATTGAGGGGAGGGAGAAAAAAATGCAGGCTCACCTCTGCCTGCCCGATACGCTTCCCCCCAGTCGGCAGCAGCTAATTGTAGCAGGACAGGAAGCCCGTTAGGGATTCCTGTCTGTTAAAAGAGGGGGAAAAAACAACAAAAACAAACAGGAGGTGGAGGAGCCGGCCAGGCATGCACTGCTTTAAAATCCGGATCGGAGCAATTTTACCTCCTTGAGACCAGGTACTTGTAAAATGCACTGGGTCGCGCTTAAGTGGGCGTGGTCGTACTTTATTTTTTTAAAAGTCTGCTGCTGGTGGGAAAACAATTTTATACTCTGCATCTGCGAGCACTTTGCAGCAGATTTTAGGGTTCGTGTGAAAGCAGCCTAAATCAGGCCGAGCTTTAATGACTAGCTGCCTAACATTTGGGCTCAATTCATTCTAAAGCCATGGTTTTCAGTCTTTAGTCGACCTGGTTTAGGTAAACTTCCTAAAGCAACAGCCAGGACATTAAATGGAAGCTGTGATCCAAAATGTTTGGGGTATAACATGTAACGGACTCCTAGCTAGTTTTTAAAGAGGGCACGATTTCCATCTTAGTTGATGGAGTTTCAAGCTTATTAGGGACAGAACAGGGATGAAAAAACAAAAGCAACTTACCTATTGCATCTATGCAAATGGATTTCCAAAAGGGTCACCAAATAATGCCAAAGGCTGTGACTGCTGAGCTGGAGCCTAGGAGGAGGGAGGTGAGAAAATCTTAGTTAGCCTTAGTCAAAGGCTAAACGTTTTGCATAAAGAAGCAGGAAAAGTTATAAACACAAGGGAACTACTAGTTCTTCTAGATAGAATGCTTCTAAAGGTTTTTGAAGATTTTGTTGGCCTACTAAGGTTTAAACATTTAGTAGGGATGCATTCAGATTCTACTGGGTTGGGTTCATTCTGTATTTAGGGATGAAGAGTCTTCCAGTCCCTGCTTTCCAAAAAGGGACTGAGACTCCATACACTTGACATTCAGAAATCCACACATCTTAAGACTTTGACGAGGGCATCCAAGACAATTCGTGCATTTGAAAACTATAAAAACAGCATGTCTGCATCAGATTAATACAATGTAATCAGTGTGTTCAATTAAGTCATCCTGATTGAAAAATGAATACAAGAAGCCAAATTTTAATAAAAGACATGCAGCAGAAATGGTTTTTTTTTTCCTATTAGAAAAAAATGCATGGAAGGGAAACAGATGGGCCTTAGATGTGGGGGGGAAAGAAGACATTATGGAAATGAATTTCACAGAGGTGAATACCCCTAACATCCACTTATATTTCTATACTGTTCCCTTAGGGCAAACTGCACTACTGTAGCAATAGATGGAGAGGTCGCTGCTGCTCAACTGAAAGTTGCATTTTGAAAATGTCAGGAACTTCCATTCCCTCCTGCAAGAAATGTTATGAAGGGAGGATGAGAGGAGGATGAAACCCACCACCAAATAATTCTGCTCCTCCTAAGGATTTTTTTTTAAAAAAGACAACCATTCCTATATTTCTGACAGCTGGCAGGGGGAAGTGAGCACCAAGAATGGTTCATGGTACCAACCGCGAAAGTGGCTCGGCCCTGCTAGGCAATGCTGTTTAGGCCCAGAATTTATGTAAACACGCAAGTCTCTGCCAGTATTCGTGTCGTGTCTTTGAATTGACAGACAAGAGCATCAGTGAGACTTGTGACATTTCTCCCCCTTGGTGAAAAGAGCTGCCTCAGCACAAGGAAACAGCTCGTCCAACAAAAACAAAAACAAAACACAACGGCCATGATGAGATTGTCCATCCTGGCCCAAGAAAGAGAAGTCCAGCACTTTTCCTATCAGTAATAGCGCACAGTTTAAGCTTTTCTCTGCAACATGCCTTTACTGGGGGAAATCCACATTATGAATTTTTCACAGAAAGTGCTACCATACACAAGGACCCATGTCATCGCAGCCAACAGGGAGAATATATTTGGCCTTTTTTTCATTCTCGCTTCCAACCATGACAGCTGCGAACACTGACACCCTTGCTGACACCCTCCATCGCCTTGCTTGGACACAGACTGCATTCCTTCTACAGGCGGAGAGATGTTCAGATTGCTTCCACTTCAAGGACCATACTTTGACAAGTAGTGTGGAGCCTTTCCTGGCCTATCAAAGGGATTCACATCCACTCTCTCTTCGATTTCCAGAAGAGTGTCCGTCACTTGAGCTAGCAGGCTTTTGAGAGGTCTTGCATACTATTTACATACCACTTCAGCTGACTAGTTTTATAGCACTACTTGGCACCTTTGCCTGCACAAATACATTTGAATAGGGAAGTGCCAATAATTTACAGATATCCATGTGCCTACACAGAGGAACAATGGAGACTATTCAGCTTCTTTGAAGTTTATTTTATGTGGATGATCCGACTAATGTAACCTTTTGTATGATCTAAGTTATGATTTTAAAATCATTTATTATTCATGGGCTCAGGTGTTGGCAGGGTCCAGTTGCTTGTTTTTATTATATTTCCATATTTTACTGTTGTAAGCTGCCCACAGTAGCCTTTTAGGCCAGATGAGTGAGATACAAATATAATAAATAAATAAATAAATTAGACAGTGACCTTGTTTTTATTATTGGATTGTTTATTTATTGTATGTCTAGTTTGATATTAGTTCAGCCTTGTGAACTGCCCAGAGTAGCTGTGCAGCTAGATGGAGTGGTATATAAATTTAATAAATAAATAATAAATAAATAAATAAATAAATAAGTTTAATAAATAAATAAATAAACAAACAAATACACTTTAGCCAGACTCACAAGCAGTAGGATTTTATTATATATTATTGTTTTAATGGCTCATCCTTTTGATGGCTTTTAATGTTTGTTATTTATTTATTATGATTTGTCACCGCCTATTTCCCCAGAGGGGACTCTGGGCAATTTACAATATAAAACACAATAAGAGAAATAAATATGTTGTATTATAGTTTTAATATATTGTTGTAAGCTACCCGGAGACCATTTGAGAGTGGAGCAGCTTAAAATATTTGGTAAATAAGTAGTTGCTGTTTTTGTGTACAGAGCCTGAAACAGTGTATAGACCTCTTCAGTAAACTGATCGATTGACTGAATTCAGCTTCTGCAAGAATTAAGCCTCTGAGGGCGAGATAGCTTATACTTACCGAATTCTGTGAGGAAGTGGCAAAAGCGTCTGTCTTAAAAGGATTTTCAAATGGGCCTTCTGCCGTCTTGCTGGGCGACACAGCACTCTGCCAGGGCACAGGCTTGGGTGGCACTGTGATGTGGATGAGGAATTTTTACCAAGCTACTAGTTTGACAAGCACCAGAAGCAAAACATTTTATGAGACACAGCAAACGAAACCCAGCCTTGACACCCAACATGCATCCTCCCAACAAGAAACTATGCCTAATTTTAATTTATACTTGCGCATATTATCTCAGAGACCTACGTTTGTATCTAGATATCCCAATTTTAACCCCCAAAAGCCAGATGAGGTGTATAGAGAAGCTGCTTCTGTGTCACCCTATCCTTCCTCTAAACATCCCCTGCCCAAAGTCAGGGACAAATGGCACAAAGTTTCATTTTTTTGAAATCTTCCCTATTTAAGCTAGATTTAATGTGCTCAATTTAATGTACTCAATTTAAATATTTTCTATTCCTGAAAATTTATGAGAATCTGCTATCAGACAAGCTTCCCTTCTGGCATGCACGGCACTACAGGGCATCGAGTTTTAGTAATTTCAAACCTGCAGCCATTTTTCTTTTTTTGCAACCCAATATGACACCTGGTGGCATATATCCTGCCCAAGCGTCCTTTGTTTCTACCAAAATATTTGCTATTTCCTTGGCTGCTAGATGGCAGACCGAGTCACCCGTGCGTGGCTTGCCTCCCCACCATGATGGATCTTGAGTCTCTTGTCCAACAGAGAGTTGGCTTAATACAGCTGGGAACTCAAGAAGCATGTCGAGGAAATGGCAATAGCTTTACGCTAGTGGCAATGGTGAACTCATCCACATGCCTCAGGAAGGCCGCAGTCCCAGCTTCCTCATCTCCAGTGACACCACGGCCTCCCCGGAAGGAGTTACACAGAAGCCAATAATCACGATACACAATTTACTGTATCTGGAATCCCACTTCAGATATGAGGCTTCCCAATACTCTCCCATCCAGGAGCTGGCCAAACCTGGACCACCCTTAATAGCAATCAAGAGGCCTGCGAACACAACTGTGCCTCCTTGTAGCTACCCATATTTCTGTAAACCAAGACATGCCTCGTGGCGCAGTGGTTAAATGCCTGTACTGCAGTTAAAACTGTGCTCACGGCCTGGGGTTCAATCCCGGGTAGCAGGCTCAGGGTTGACTCAGCCTTCCATCCTTCCGAAGTCGGTAAAATGAGTACCCAGCTTGTTGGGGGAGGGGCACTGTGTAGCCTTCATACTGCAATTAAAAACTGTAAACCACCCAGAGACGACTTGAAGTGGTATGGGGCTGTATATAAGTAGAACACTTTGCTTTATGGATAGTTTATTTGTTTATTCGATTTATATACCCCCCATCACTGAAGGCAAAGGGTCTCAACTATCCCTAAGAGCTTACAGGTACATTTTGGGTTACTTAAAATATAGATAGCTTCAAGAAGGCACAGTTGTTGTAGCATTTCCAATGCCTTCCTAAAATCATGTCCACATCTAAAGGGAAGATATGGTGAGCAGCCTGTCCAGTATTTAGTTTGTTTGGTCACAACATTTTGTCAGGCTGCTATACCATCTTTTATAGATAGATAGATAGAGAGATAGATAGAGAGATAGATAGATAGATAGATAGATAGACAGATAGATACTGGCCATTATTCCTATTTACAAATTTTGGGGAGGCAAGCAGGCCAGGAGAAAATAGGCTATCCATGGCCACCCAGCCTGTTTGCTATTGAATTAAGGTTCATTATACTGCCCCAATGAAGTAAAGAATGCCTTCCAGCTAAGGGATCTTGGAAGCATTTCTTGCCCAATGAGCACTTCAGATGCCCATCCTAAACTATGTCCCTTTAGCTACATCAAAACAGACTTGGTAGAAGAAGTCGCCACTTGGTTCAAAGACTTTCAGCTTTGCCAACAGTCTGAGCAGATGGCAAACTAACTTCCAAGTCAGTGTGACCAGCAAAGGGTTGAGGAAAACCACCTTGATTATGGAAATAACTGGCAATGGCTCTAGAAGCCTCCAACGGACCTTGCTGCTGCTGCTGCTGCTCTGCCCTTCTCGCAGGCACGGCCGGCGGTTTCGTCAGCTGAAAGTCTTTGAACATCTCTTTGACGTCCTTGATTTCCTTATCACCCAGTGGGTCCAGAGCAGTGAAGGCATCGCTCTCCTTCTTGCTTGGCTCCTTCTGAGGAGCCGTTCTGGGAGGCAGCTGAGGGGGAGGACTGGCAGAAGACAAGGGTGACAACATCGACGGAGGCTGGGTCGCTAACGTGGACGGGAAGAGGTTGGTCTGGAATGGGTTTCCCGTACTGGGCGGCTGCACCCAAGCATTGGGTGGGGAAACTCGGGCAGGCTGGCTCCAGAGGTCAGGAGCTGGAGGCTGGACAGGGGCTCCCAAGGATGTTGGAGGGTTCCAGGGAGGAACTTGGGAAGGAGCGCCAAAACCGAGAGGCGGAGGAAAGCTTGCTGGCCGAACTCCTAAAACAGATCCAGAAAAGCTAGAAGGCTGGTGGCTGAAGGCTGAAGGCTGGGCACCCCACGCTGGTGTCGGGGAAGTTGCTGTCGGTAAGCCTCCGCCTGGTGAGAAAGAAAAGAACATACAGTGACACCTTGGATAAAGAATGCCTCAGATAACATTTTTTTTGGATAACAAATGCAAATTTCCAGGTATAGGGCTGCCTCGGATAGCGAATGTTCCCTTTGGGCTGCCTCGGATAACAAATGTTTCACAATGCCTTGCAAAAAAGGTGTACCCTGCATGCACTGCCGGATGCATAGTTTAAAGAGGGGTGGGAGGAGTTAGAGCATTTTTAATGGTGTTTTGAAGCCATTCTGGACATGTTTTGCTGAGGGATTTGGACCTTTTGAACTTGGTAAGATAGGGAGCTAGCTTTTATTAATCTTTGCACTGTTTTTCTTTGCATTTTTGGCTGGAAGAAGCTGGGTTAGTCTTGCTGGTTTCATTTCTCTGTGTTTGCAACCTTTTTTCATTGCTCTGTGGGCAAAAATGGGCTGGATTTTTCTTCCTGCAGTGTTCAAACACTGCAAGCCTTTAAAGTGCATTTTATAAAGCCGTCTGGAAACCACCACCCCCAGCTTTTTGATCTTTTTTCACACCTCCGGAACTTATTGATTGGATTCCCATTCATTTCAATGGGAAACCACATTTTGGATAACATCCCCCCCCCCCCGGGGGAAAAAGCTGCCTCTGAGAACAAATTAAATTTGTTATCAGAGGTAGCACTGTACTTTCAACACTTAACACTCAACTTAACTTTAGGGAACCCCAAACACTTAGCAAACAGATGTCAACAAAAAGATCCACACAATGCAATATCTACCTGCATTTAGGTGAAATCTTGACTCAAACAAATACTCAAGCTGGCAACTGGCTGAATGTTATTGTGCGTAAAAGATACAGTTACGCAAGGCCCTATATAGAAGATCCTTCTTTGCCATGCCCTCCAGCACAGAATAGGGTTGCTAATGGTTCCAGTTTACATTCTATCCACTTCCGGGTCAACTTTCCACTTCATTGTCAGGAGAGGCAGAGGAGAGGCAGAAAGGACTTCGGTGCTATGCCATTCAGTGCTTGAAAACACCTCTTTTTGGACTACAAACTGCCAGAATCCCTCTGCCAGAATGGAGAGTAGTTTTTTTGGTTGTAGCCCCCAAAGTAATTTCCCTAAAGTAGGTAGGTTAGTTTGCTGGAGTGGCATTTGTTTGATCCTTTTTGGTATTTAGTGTTTTTTAATGAATGCAAACCTTGGGTCCTTTTTTAAGGAGAAAAGCAGGACAAAAATATTTTAAACCAACAAACCACCATTTAGCAAATTGCTCCTCTGAGTATCTGGAAGTTGAGTCATGGCAACTGGACTTCTTTTTCTTGAGAGAATACAAACCTTTCGCTGTTCATCCAAATAGCCTCATCAGACTGATGAAGCTATTTGGACGAACAGCGAAATGTTTGTATTCTCTCAAGAAAAAGAAGTCCAGTTGCCATGACTCAACTTCCAGATAAACTCACCTGGATGACTGAGAATCTTCACTGACATATTGCTCCTCTGAGCAGTGAACAACATGCAGTCTCAACCACTCTGAACTAGAGATGGGCACAACCTGTGCTTCAGCATGATTTGGGGGATCGGGGCACACAGGTCTTGTGCGGCCACCCTGGATTCTTCACCCCACTACCTTCTGCGGGTATCCACTCAGAGAAGCAGGCGGGGCAGGGAAACCTGGGATGCTGCCTTTGAGTAGGGGTGCCGAATGCAGGGTGCCCACATATCACCTGTTAGCCTGATCCATGGAACCACACTGAATCATGGTTGATGCCCACTGCTATACTGGATTTCTCTTTATTCAGAGTATCCCCCAAGCAATGCCCACTATGATCTGAAATCATCAATGCATACATTATTTAGAACTGCACTGTGTACAAAGTACAGGCGAGTTTATGACAAATGAAAATAGGCGTATTCAAAATCTTAGGTCATCTCTGCATACAATTGTACAGATCAATGCAAGAGCTTGCAAAACGAAAGCAACTGTCATTTGGTCCTGCCCCATTTTTTTCATTTTCATTTTCATTTTATTTTCTCTCTTTCTTTCCCCCCCTCAAGGATCCCAGAAAAGCACTAGGCAAGTGTTTTTCTCTCAACCTACTCCTGGTTCAGAGCAAGTCACGCCAGCAACTGTGCTGGATAGAGCAGTTCCATCCATGATAGAAAATCAAATGCCATCCTCAGTGTAGGAGAATCAAGTCCCACAGAACGCAATGAAAATCCTGCTCACAACAACTTAAGATCTGGCTCAAAGGCTGCGTCTCTTCCTCTTGTTCTTTACCAGGAAGTTGGGGAAATACTATTTAGAATTATCACCGGCTTGCTTAAGAGGTTTTGCTGGAGGTTCCTCCTGTTTATCGATGGACAGGCAGACCATGATATAGGGGCCACGTTTCTGAAGTGTTGCTAATGCGAAAACCTAGTGCCACATTTCCGAAGTGTTGCTGCTAAAACCTAGATACCTAAAGGACCGTCTCCTTCCATATGAACCTACCCGGCAATTAAATTCTAGCCAAGGGGCCCTCCTGAAAGAGCCATCCCTCAAGGAGGTGAAAGGGATGGCTTGTAGGAACAGGGCTTTTTCGGCAGCTGCCCCCAGATTATGGAATGCCCTCCCAAGCGAGACCCACCTGGCACCAACATTGATGACATTCTGGCGCCAGGTAAAAACATTCCTGTTCCAGAAGTTTATTAACTGATTATTGTGGGTCCTGATGGCGATTTTAGTGTAGTATTTTAATATATTGTATTTATTGTATTTAAAGGTTTTATTGTTTTAATTTTATTGCAATTTGATTTTTTAATTGTCTGAATTGTTTATTTTGATTGTGAGCCACCCAGAGACCTTTGGGTAGTGGGCGGCATACAAGCTATGTAAATAACTAAATAAATATAAATAAATGTCCACCCAAAGAGAATCCAAAAAGAGATTTATGGATCTATGGAACTCCTTGCCACAGTATGTGGTGATGGCATCTTCCTTCTTTTTATGTTATACAAATACAGTCCATCTCCAAAGAGCAACAGAAATGAATTAGATGGGGCAGAAGATAAAACTGTTATGTCCTTGCTGAAACCTCCCTGCATTGCAGCCTTGTAACAATGATCACCCAATGTCCCATTTCATGTATTGGACAAGGCGATGTTTCCCATCTAAGCTCTTTACTAACCTAGCACAGTTATGGAAGCTGCTGTAGGAACGCTGGAGTTGAAGAGTTCTAGAGAGCTGGTTTGCACAGAGGCAGGCTGGCATACAGTGTTCAAGGGGCTTGTGGCAGGAAGTCCAGGAGCAAAGAGATCCGAACCAAACAAGTCATTGGCTGCATTCTGGAAATTAAGACAAAAAGACAGACTCAATTATGATTGTGATCTATGCACGGGAAGTCCAAAAATTCCTGGGATCAAAAAGCTACTTCAAGCCTGTACTGCGGTGTTCTCATCCTTCATCTACTCTGCAACCTTTTGACATGAGAGTTGAAGAGCCCAGCTATTTGAGAAGTGTTTGTACGACAGCAAAAGGTGTCACAGAATAGAAATGCTGTTGGGCTGCAAACTCCTTCCAGGACCAAAATTCAATCCATTTTGGATCTGATATTTGTCTTACAAAAAGACCATGTTGAAGGGAAGGGACTTCCTTGCGTAGAAAAGATATGGAATCTGGCGCATATCTGGTGGATTATAAGGGACGTGAGAAATAGACAGTAAGTCCTAATTTAAAAATGTTCACATTCTCTGTAAGAGATGAGAACAATTTTTTAAAAACAAAATTGGTGATTCATCATGATTCGTGATTTGTTGGGGCTGATGGATTGAGGAATCAATTCATATCCCCTTTGAAAAACTATAAAAAGAACCCTCTAGCACAGGCATGTCCAAACTTTGGCCCTCCTGATGTTTTGGACCACAATTCCCAGAATTCTAAGGTTAGACTGCCAATGACAAAGGACTCTGGGAGTTGTGGTCCAAAACATCTGGCGGGCAGAAGTTTAGACATGCCTGCTCTAGCACCTAAAGGCCCCAAATATGCAGAGATGCTTCCTCTGTCTCTTCTCTGCAAGCCCTGAAAGTTTGGTAAGGATTGGGGTTCAGATGTCTGTGCTATGTAACCCCAAAGAGGGCTACCACAAATGTGGTCCCCCCCCCCCAGGCAGCTAGGGACACCAGACTTCCAAAGCTGCTTTTCTACAAGGGGTTTGGTGAAAAATGGGTTTCAAGTCACCTGGTTGATACACCCATAAAGTGTCCCTTAGAAACTGGATTGGGCAATCCAAATCTTCACCAAACTTGGAGGGATGGTAGAGGAGAGGGGTAGGGGATGCTTCCCTCCAGATTTGGGTCTCTAGGTGCCTTTGGCGCCATTTAGAGCTCGACAAATTAATGCATCAAACATAACTAAATTCATCCATTCGTATTTGTCAAGGGACTTTATGACGAATACAAATTTACACATTTTGATGAATCGGCCAAATTCATTGGAAAATGTGAGTCGTTTTTCAATTCGTTCCCATCTCTATTCAGGACTCAAAGTCACACCCGGAAGCTCAAGGCAACCATATGATTGAGACGTACAAAATAACGCAGGGCATGAGTCAAGTGGATAGAGGGAAGCTCTTCTCCCTCTCACAAAATACCAGAACTAGGGGACATACACTAAAATTGAGGGCTGGGAGAGTGAGAACAGACAAAAGAAAATATTTTTTCACCCAGCACATTGTTAGCCGGTGGAACTCCCTGCCACAGGATGTGGTGATGGCATCTGGCCTGGATTGGACAGATTCCTGGAGGGAAAGTCCATCATGGGTTACAAACCATGATGGAGATGTGTAATCTCCAGGCTTAAAACCGGGGTACTTCAAGGGCCAGATGCAGGGGAGTGCTATCAGGAGACAGATATCTAGTCTTGTGCGCTCCCAGACGCATTCAGTGGGGCCACTGTGAGATACAGGAAGCCGGACTAGATGGGCCTTTGGCCTGATCCAGCATGGCTCTTCTCATGTTCTTATGTTCTATGTTCTTATATTTGGGAGTGCTACTTACAGTTAGGGATAATACTGTACATCAAATGTGTCTGTTCCTGATGGAGGCTTGAGCATAGTGACCAATGATTTGTTATATCTAAATGGCTTTATTACCCTGCTCTGCTCAAGGGGAAGAGGTACCTCTCAAGCGTCTCCTATGAGGGCCAGATGAGTGAGAATGGTGGCAAGTGTTAGCCTACCCCTGTTTTGCAGGAACTGCAGTTTGCTTCCAAGCACAAACCAATGTGCAAGCAAAGATCGTTAGATGGGCTTTAGAACCAGGATAATGCTTCCTCCCATGCCAGCCTGCTCCTGTATGGGGGATCAGGTGGAGAAGTCTATGTCCTCGTAATGTTGGAGATCTGGCTGCCAATGGACAGAAATGAACAATGTTTGCTTTTTCTACTACTGGAACCCTACACACGACACAACCACTGGCTTTTTTGGTGGTCGGATTGTGGCTGGCATGGTCCAAAGAATAAACATGGCCCATTTCTAGCCACAGGCATGGGAGAAAGGAATTTCCCGGTTGGTAGCACAGAAATTTTGGAACTCCTTAAAGCTAACTAAAGATCACTTTGAATGCAATAAAGCACAGAGCTAGTGCTCAGTGTGCAGATCTGTTTCCATGCACTGCTTTCTTGTTAGCTCTCTACAGCCCCTAAACCAAACGAGGGCATGGCTTCTGAAAACATTAGCACAGGATGACATGTCCAGCCCATGTCATCAAGAAGACTTCTAAAACTCTGCTGAGTCTCAGTACTGAGCTACCAAGTTATACAAGGCTGCGGACTAAACCAGTCCTTCCCCTCCTATTCATTATACCAAGGTGAATTATATCATTTTGTGTTTTCTTGCATTTTTAAAAACAATGCCTTGAAGAGTTTGAGGATCTTACTTACCGGAGGTGCCAGAAGAAACATGGCAGCAAAAGAAAAGAGAGAGTTAGATTTAGACAGAAAGGCTCTTGATGCAGAGAAACAGCTGAACTACAGAGGAACGCTTATGGTGACCCGGAGCTTACAGCTTGATGGACTGAAGGTCCCCAAAGCTTTCTGGGAAGAGGGAGTGTGGGGAAATGCCTCCACCAAGCATGCATGCCACCCCAGTGCTCATGCATCCATGTTCACCTTAGGAGTCCTCCTTCCTCTTCCGGGCTTGCTGCTTTGGGGAGGCGGGCTAATGGTGATAGAGGAGTCTTGAGCCGTCAAAGGGGTGCCGCTTTCGGAGTCTAGCCGCAATCCATTTTGCAAAGGCACTCCTTTAGAAGAGCCCTCCACGAAGATGTGGAGGGGGGATTTGGCGGGGAAGCCGTTCTGTTCTCTCTCTGGGATCCCGTTGGGAGTCTTGGCTGCCACCGGCTCTGGCTTTGCCTCCGGGGGCCACCGGCTGGCTGGGAGGTCCTGCTTGCCCGTGCGGTTGGAGATCTGGTCAAACTGTTCCCCAAAGTAATCCGCATCCCCATTGAGGCCGCGGCCCCCCATCTTCGGCGGGGAAGTTTGGAGGGAAGAATCAAGCGGGGGGCGTGCCAAGGGGTCGCGTTGCGCAAAAGGGTCGTCGCGGAAAGGGTCAGGGTTGGGTGTAGGGAAGAAGCTGAGGTTGGCAGAGAAAGCATTTTCGGGCAAGAAAGATGGCTGTGGCTTTGGCAGTGGGAGGGAAGGTGTGATGTCATTCAAGAAAAGCTCCTCCCCTTTGAGAGAAGTTGGAGGCACCTCAATCTCAGAGTTTAAATCCACTAACAGGACCTCTTTATCCTCCTCCTGTTAGGGGTGGAGAAAGATAAACAAATTAGCAGTAAAGTCATTTAAGACATGGGCAAGCGATTCACGTGCGCATGGATTAAAAATTACAGCCAAGCAAATTCACAGGGAAGAACTGTAAACAGAGACTTGTTTATGATCTAGAAAGGCTTTAGCAACTTGATAGCTCACCTACAGTGAAGTACAGAGCAATTCTACCTGCAATTTGATCTTTAAGCAGGAATTATATAGATCAGAATCAATCAGGCAATTTCAAAGCTGTGATGGAAGGAGCATGCGAGTAAGCCTCATTGGAATGGGTTTGGATAGCAGTGGTGGGGAGCAATGTCACGGAAGCTTGGACAGAGCAACCATGTTGGCTGAAGACCTCCAGGCTTCCCAGAGGCCACCTGATTGGAAAACCAGGTTGTGGTGTTCGCACGAGTCCTCATGCTTCTTGCACCATGTTTTCTTCGTGATCCTGACATTTTCCAGAAGCACATGACATTTCTATCTGTGCCTTCAGCTGACCAGTGTCTTGAGCCAACGACACGTGTGTGGAGATGCTTTGCAGCAACTTGGACTTCCAAGGGATTCTAGAATACTCCAGGTATGTACCATCTACAACATTTGGTTCAGACTCTGGTTGGGAAGACGGCCTGATTTGATCCTGTCTGAACCTAAACTTCAGTTCAGAAAGCAAAATCTTCGTGCCCGTCTTTGATTGTGACGGTGGAGAAATCCAAGACCAGCTATAATGACCTTTCTCTCTTTATAAAATCTCACTGAAATCTGAATTGTACCACTGTAAAGGAAAGGATTATGCCTACCAACTTTTAGACCAGTGGTTCTCAACCCGTGGGTCCCCAGATGTTCCTGGATTGCAACTCACAGAAGCCTCCACCACTTGCTGTACTGGAAGGGATTTCTGGGAGTTGCAGTCCAGGAACATCTGGGGACCCATAGGCTGAGAACTGTTTTAGACCAACAAATGAAGGGCATTTGGTGCTACCTGTTGTGGAATTTTACCTTGAAAAGAAAAGAAAAGGCACAGCGTATGAATTTGTGCTTTTGAAGCCAATTTGAATGAAATCAGGAAGACTTTCCCTTCCCCTCCCCAATAACTTTCTGTGAAGTCAGTACAGACATCTGTATGAGAGTACAGACATCGTCAGAATCAGCCTAGTTTGTTTCTGGAATTGGGGATAATTAAATTCAGAAGCTCATCCTTATCTGACACATTGCCAGGGCCTTTCAAGCACTGCTGCCTTAGTTGCCTGGGATCAATTCCTAAGCCTGTATGTTAGATTGCTGTTGTCAATTTTTGCTAGAGTGAGGGCGATTGTGCAAACAGTTGCAGGTTCTTGGCATTGATATAGGAGCTGTTATTTATGATAGATCTGTAGAAGTAGTACTATACAACCTCCATATTGTACTAGTAGGACCAGAAGTGGCCATTAGAGGGAGCCAGAGACCACACTACTGTATGTATTCTTGTTGCTGAACATAAACAACATGGTATCTGATTCCCTCTAGTGATCACTTCTAGTATAACATGTAAAATCATTTCTTTTACCATGTTATGGATAGTATTCACTACTATCCACGGTTTTTCACATCCGCAGGGGAGCTTGGAACCATTCCCTTGTGGATAAGGAGATCCTACTGTAGTTTTCTGAAAGGTCATGCCCATTGTGCAACATATATCACTGCTTTGTGGTTTCCACTGTACAACTATAGTGTGAGCTAGCATTTTCCGTGTAACTGCCTGCATATATTTATGCTACATGATTGCTCAACAGAATGCTGGAAATAAGGCTTATGCTCTCCTAACGATCTATGGCTCTCCTCTTGAGACTGTCTTTTGTGTCTCCAGGGTGGCTTTAGCCAATGAACCACCATTAGAAATGGGCATGAAGTGTGCCAAACCACTTACGTATTATTTTATTTTATTTTTGAATATTTTTACCCCACCTTTCTCCTTGGAAAAGGACCCAAGGTGGCTGAATGGTTAGCATGGTGCTGTATTTAGCCTCCTCTTCCCCAAAGCTGGGAAGCCCAAAATATATTTCAAAGTCATAGACTATGCAGTAGGATGGCATGTGTGGTGATTGTAGAAACGGAGGCAGTGGTACAAAGGTTCAGATATCCAGTTATAAGCCAGTCTGGGAAAGAGCTAGGGCTGACCTTCCTCACCTCCTCAAGCTTCTGGCCAGTCACTAGCTGTGTGGATATTCTCCCTATCCCACCCCTTCTGTTGGCCAACCCAAAAGAGGAGGTGGGAGAATTCTCCATATAGATAATGACTGAGGTAGTGAGGGAGGGCAGTCCCAGCTCATTCTTGAGCAAGTGCTGTGGGTGAAAGAGGGCACTGGCAGTGTGCTGATGGAGGTGAGTGGGCCGCCTAGCTGTGGGGAGGTGCCGCACCTGTGCTGCTGGTGATTTGGCAAAAAAATATAAATTCATAGTGCTGTGTGCTCATCAATACCCACTATATCATGCACCTTGCCCAGTATGATGCTGGAGCTAATTCCAGCTCTGACTGCTGCTATGGCATGATACAGTCAATAGGAATGCACAATGGATCATCTGAACTCAGCCGAAAGACACATACATCTGAACCTGCTCAAGTCATTGAAAAGGCCTTCCCAAACTTGGAAGACTGAAAGCCAAGTTTTTGTTACTCACGGAGGGACTGTTCATATCAGGAGGAGTGGACATGTCTCCAAACAGATCCATCTGATCAACACCCTTGAAAAGGAAGAACGGTAAGAGTTATGCCTGCACACAGAAAACACCCAAATACAAACAATGGCATTAAGATAGAAAGCTTGAAAAACCAGTGTCTCTACAGCCTCTCTCTCTCTCTCTCTCTCTCTCTCTCTCTTTTCTGGCTTATCTTGCTGTATCCATTCAGCCAGAATTTTCTCAACTCATGCAGTCTATTCTAGCCTAGCTGCTATCCGAGAGGCTGTTACCTGGCTGTTCAGGTTAGAGACTTCCACATACCAGTTTTATTCTGCCAGCTTGATCAGAAGTTGCTTCATTGCTGCCATTCTGAAACAAAGCAAAGTCACATGAGTTCCAACAGTCGTTTGCAGCGCTCCCTGCTACATAAAACATCAAGCATTAACAGGCTTTCCTTGCTTCACACTCTTTAGAGGCAGCTGTGGCATTTGGAGCCTACTAGGTAACTGGCCATCAGTGGCATGAGGACAAGTGTTTGTTCCTTACCTCTGTTTTACTAGCCTCTTCATTCTGAAAAAGGACAAGGCACAGTTTCAATATTTATAGGATATCCCATAGCAAATGAAGCTCCCACTCACTTGGGCTGGAACTTTTGTACTAAAGTCGACGCCTGATCTCCAGTCTTTCGCACCCAGCGCTCATCCCCATTTTTTTTTTTTTTTTGGAACTGAAGGTCTAGGAATTAAATCTTGAATCTTCCGAGTGCAAAGCATATTTCTGTTAAGTTATGGACCCCATTCTCAAAAGGAAATAATACAGTCTTCTGTTTCCTTATCTAGTGGACAGAACAAGCTTTTGGTGGCGGAGACTGCTGGTCTGGTGGCTGGTTATTACTGAGATTGCACAGGCTTCTTCCAGTTTTTCTCACGCTAACTCTGCTTTGGAGAAATCGTAGATGTGGCGGGCTCCTGTTATAGAATCACAGAGTTGGAAGAGACCTCAAGGGCTATATAGTCCAACCCCCCTGCCATGCAGGAACCCCCATCACAGTGCTCTCGACAGATGGCCATCCAGCCTCTGCTTAAAAACCTCCAAAGGAGGAGACTCCACCATCCTCCGTGACAGCATATTCCATTGCCGAACAGCTCTAACTGTCATGAAATAATTCCTAATGTTTAAATTGAATCTCTTTTCCTGTAGTTTGAGACCATTGCCCCACACGCTAGTCTCTGAAGCCATGGAAAGTAAACCAGTCCCTTCTTCAATGTGACATCTTTTCAAATATTTAAACATAGTGATCATATCCCCTCTCAGCCTTCTTTTTGAAAGGCTAAAAAAGGGTTTCCTCCCGCTCAGATTTTGGGCTACCTAAGACTAATCAGCCTCACCTTTTTCTTGTCATCCTCTTCTTTTCTCTTCATGTTATAGATGACTTGAAAGAGATCCTTCAGATCTACCACTAGAGGTTCTGCCTAGGGAAGCAGAGAGAGAAGAACAGATCAAGCACATGGAGCTACTGGACTCTCAGGCAACCAAATTGAGATGGCATCCATTTAAGACAAGCTTTAAGAGGCCATACCAAATTCTACTGATTGGAAAGGACTTTGGTGAAGATGACTCCTGGATTGGATCCTTCCCTGGCCATGACCCCTCCGGTCACAATAGGGAGTAGAGATGGGCACGACTCAAAAAAAATGGTGTTTCGTTTGTCGTTTGGTCATTTAGGGGTCCGTTTCGGTTCGTTTCCATTTTCGTGAGGTTTTTTGCCAAAAAAAAATCGTTTTCATTTCGTTACGTAACAAAACGAAAAAACAAAAATGAAAAATTGCTGTTTCGCTACCATTTAGCACAATTCAATGTATTTGCCGTAACGAAAACGAAGCGGTCAACAAAATTTTTCGTGTTTCGGGTCGTTTCGTTTCATTTTGGAGTCAAAATTTGTTTTTCGTTTTGTTACGTAATGAAACGAAAAAATGAAAACGAAAACGAAAAATCGCTCATTTCATGCCCATCTCTAATAGGGAGGTGTAGAAATGCAGACCACAGCACGAACACTCCATAAGTGGATTGTAATCGATAGAAGCTCACTTTGCAATAAATATGCGATTTTTTTAAGGTTCTGCAGCATGCTGTGTTTTAGTTTCTCTTCCGTCTTTTTCTTTTCTTTTAGTTTCGTTGACACTGCTCTAGGGCAAAAGCTCATCCACACAACCTAGCATGTGCCTTCTGAGAAATTTCCATCTCTCTGACCGTTAGTTGTATGCCTGTTTGGTGCCGTCTAGCTTATCAACAATTCTTCAGGGCTTTTTCAAGATGTGATCTTTAAGGAGTGGTTTTTCCAGTCCCCCTCCCACCAGTGAGACTCTACGGCCCAAGTGGGGATTTGAACCCTGTTCTCCAGGGTCCTAGTCAGTGACTCCGTTAATGACACCACCCTGGGAGTCCCATTAATATTAGTTAGACAAATGATAAAGGAGAGCAATATTCACATCCTGTCCTTGGTCAGAAATGTTTCTGAAGGGCATGTTCCCAAGTGCTATTTCATTATGTACTTCCCATAGCTTTTCACTTAACCAGCATTGGCCACCCCTATTACCATGAGTTGGGTCAGGATGAATTAAGTGTGGTTAAGCTCTATTGAAATGACATGGGATTCTGGTCAACCATGATTGGCTAACTTGGTCTGGATCCAAACCAATGTGTTCCTTCTGAGTTTATTCTTTTTGAGGGGGGGGGGTTCAGTGAGCCAAATTTATTTATATTTACTTCTTTAATTTATACCCCACCCTCATTAGTGCTGAGGTAGGCAGTTACAAAAAATGGGGTACAAAACAAAAGAATAAAGAGAAAAACATTCAAAGCACTCGAATTAATCCTTAAAAACTAACAGCACAAACGAGTCATAAAAACAAAGTGGATGGAGGAAAAAGGCCATGGCAGAGTTGGATGGGGCCTCTTAGGGTGCCTCTAAATCTTTTCCAACTCGAAGGGAAATAATAAAGTGTTCTGCTTGTATACCACCCCATACCACTTCAAGTAGTCTCTGGTCGGTTTACAGTTTTTTAAATAACAGTATGCAGGCTACACATTGCCCCTCAGCAAGCTGGGTACTCATTTTACCGACCTTGGAAGAATGGAAGGCTGAGTCAACCATGAGCCGGCTACCTGGGATTGAACCCCAGGTTGTGAGCACAGTTTTACCTGCAGTACAGGCATTTAACCACTAAGCCATGAATATTCCCATTTCTTTTTATCATGCAGCATTACTTAGCATTGCAACTGTGCAATCTGAGTTCTAGAAACCCTGACCGTTGGGGGTTGAGAGCAATACAGGGTCCTTTCAAGGGGAAAAAGTCAGGGTTAAAACAAACCAACAAATGAATCAGCTTCCCTGATCGAGAGACACTGTGCCACTATTATAAAAGCAGAACGCTTTTAGAAGCACTATAAAAGCAGAACATTTTTATTAATGTTTTACCTGCTGTGCGGTTTTGATGGCAAAGAACTGGTGCTGCCCTTCTCCGCCACAAACATAGCCAAAGGCACGGTTGTCGGTCACATCCCGAGCGATAAAAGAGATTTTGTTGACTGGGTGCTCATGCTCAATCACCTGGAATCAGAAGGGAAGAGACAAGATCAGCTTTTAACAAAACCATTTGAGGGGGCAACATTATGACCAAATTTAGGAAGACTAAAGTGCAAGCAAATCGAGACGTCTGCATATCACTATGAGATGAAATGTAATTTTTAAAGTCAAGGTGTACCGCAGTCATATGGGTGAACATGAATGCTGTTCACCCAGTTTCCTTTAGCTTAGGCATTCACTGTTTGAGCAAGCATGCTAGGCTTATGGGCTAGGAAGTGTTGGCCCCCTTGTATCAAGTCATACATCTCCACAGCAACCACAGGGAACTCTGAATCTCAGAACTGGGAAGATGGAGTGGCGTCAAGTGGGCTCTCAGTGTCAAATTCCTAATGTATTTTGACAACTAAGGAGTCACACATCACATATTATTTCCCCTAGCTTTCCTGTTCTCTTTAAGCTTAGCTGCAGTCCTTGCCATAGCCAGGAGAGTAAATGAGTTTCCCATGAGCAGCATATTGTTGTGAACTATCCCTCTTATACTGCAAAGTAACTGAAGTGGTTTGGACCTGAATGGGGAGTTAGAAGCCGTCACCTTTACAAAATACCTGCCCCTCGTTTATCAATATGGAAAGATCCAGACGCCTGCATTTTTTACTTTCATTATGCAGGGCATCTAGCTATGAGGACTGCCATGAGGAGCATCTGTGCTCAAGTTATGTTTGGGAGATAATGTTAATTACTCAATGTTTGACTCAGCACAGTGCCAAGATTTAATTGGTGCACGTAAGGTATAGTTAGCACACTTCTGAAAGTATTACAGTGATCCTTGAGAAATGCTAAGAACATGTTTAAGGATACAGTAGGACCCTGGTATCTGCTGGGGACTGGTTCCAGGCCTTCCCGTGGATAATGAAAACTGTGGATAAGAGAGAATGACCCAAATCCCCAAAACTGCTGTTCTGCGACAGTAGCTTGCTTTACGGCTCCTATTTTGCGACAGTAGCTTGCTTTACGGCTTCTGTTTTGTCACAGTAGCTTGCTTTCCAGCAGTTGTTTTACAACAGTAGCTTGCTTTACAGCTGCTGTTTGTGACAGCTGCTTGCTTTGCAGTTGCTGTATTATTTATTTAAATTTTTCCCTCTTCCAACCATGGATAACTGAATCAGTGGTTAATAAATCAGTGGATACAGGGCTCCTACTGTACTTCACTTAGATAAATAATTAGCTAGTCTGGGCAAATAAGGCGAGCCCATTTCTTTGAGAAGGTTCTGCTTTGTTAAGCAGATTTAGAATTTGAGCATTGTTTCTCATGTGCGGAAATCCAGCCATTTTTCTACAGCAAGTGAGCTGAACCTACTCCCGACAGGGAGACTGCGGAACATACCCCCGTTTTCTCATCTATGATCTTGATCCCTGCAAGAGAGATGTTCACCCATATCTTCTGCTTATGTTGTCCTTGAGAGCGAGCGGCGACGGCCATCCCCTATGAACAGAGAGCCAAAGTGAATACAAATGCTTCACTATCCGAAGTGCGTAACTTAACAGGTTATATATCCGGACCAAGCAACAGCCACACATTGCCTTCAGTTTCTTTTGCAGTTACTTATTTAGGACTAGTTGCATGATTGGGCAGAATCTTCTTAGAGGGGAATTAGCTACACGCCAACTTGGCAGCAGTCATGCGGTTAGGCAGGTTCTACTGCCTGTCGGCATGTACTGTATAAGATTTCCACCTTTGGAAATTATTTAGAGCAGTGGTTCCCAGCCCAGTGGCAGATGCTCCACTGATGGGAGAGGGAAGCTGTCTAGGTGGGAGACACAGTTTTTTATAACAGCTGTTAAGAATTACCTCTCCCCTCCTCCTCCTGCACATGCAGTGTGGCATCTTCAACTTATAGATCTACCTGCCGTACGTCACCCAGCCATGACCTTCTGGCAGGCTACTATTAAATCCATACTCCCGTGGTTCTGTGGTAGCACAAGAGAAACTAAAAATATTGTCGCTTCTTTTAAGATGCATTAGCTTTTATTTGTTTATCAGTCCAAACAATTCTTCAGATGAATGACGTCTCTCTCAGGTGGTAAACATGGGTGGCAGAGAAGGTATGTTAGAGGACAAGATGTCTTGGGTGAAGCAGGTATTTAATAGACGACAAAAATAGTTGTGTGCTGCCAAGCTGATTTCAATTTACAACAACTCTTTCTAGGTAGAAGAGCCTCATGGCACAGTGGTTAAATGCCTGTACTGCAGCTAAAACTGTGCTTACGACCTGGGGTAGCAGGTAGCAGGCTCAAGGTTGACTCAGCCTTCCATCCTTCCGAGGTTGGTAAAATGAGTACCCACTACCCAGCATGAGGGGGGGGGGGCAATGTGTAGCCTGCAGACTCTAATCAAACTGTAAATCACCCAGAGACTACTTGAAGTGGTATGGGGTGGTATATAAGCAGAACACTTTGCTTTTTTTCCTTTTTAAGATAGTACTCAGAAAGTGGTTTACCATTCCCTTCTGGGTGCCTCCTATGAGTGTGCAGCATGTCCAAGGCCTCCCAGGAGGCACAGTGGGGGAATTGAACTCCCAACCTCAGGGTCTGCAACTAGATACCTAAACTCTTGAGTAGAGATGAACATGAAGTGCCAGTTGGGCGGTTCTTGCTGATTTGTTTACTGGCTGATAGATCTTGCCTGATCTCGGAAGCTAAGCAGGGTCGGCCCTGGTTAGCACTTGGATGGGCTACCACCAGGGAATACTAGGTGCTGTAGGCCCCTAGAGTAGGAATTGGCAAGCTGCTCCAGTATTCCTGCCACGAAAACTCCACGGACATGGGGTCACGAAGAATCAATCACGAATGCAGCGACGCAACACACTGGTGCAGAAAGAGAACCCATGCTTCTTTGTGTGTGGAATGGCTTTTTCAAGCCTGCCAATGCATCTCTACCCATTCCCAGCTGGCAGCAGGGCTCACTGGGCTCATGGAAAGAATCTGTGTACCCTGTTTTCCCGAAAATAAGACCTCCCCAAAAAATAAGGCCTAGCAGGATTTCTATGCATTTGTTAAATATAAGCCCTACCGTGAAAATAAGACCTAGTAATGGGCGTGGCTATGGTTGTGTGCAGGGCTGACATTCAAGCATAGCATACTTTAAGACATCCCCTGAAAATAAGCCCTAGTGTGTCTTCTTGAGAAAAAATAAATATAAGACAGTGTCTTATTTTCGGGGAAACACGGTATCTCTTGATCTAAAGAAGGCTTGAAGAAGTTACTTGGAGGAGTAGCGAAATGTTTCATTCTAACAAGAACAAGAAAAGAAGTCCAGCTGCCGTGACTCAACGTCAGTGTTTGTGGAACCAAGAGACAGGAGCAAGTGGAGGAGACTGGGATGGCCACTGGTGGGTGGGTAGGTACATATTATGACATTTGGAGTTGAGCGCTCTGGGCACATCTTCAGAATCACTTGGCCCACAAGCCATTCTGTTCCTCCTTTCAACCTCTGCTTGCCCTCCCTCTGTGGTATCACCAAGGTCCACTCTTCAGGCTTTGGACCTGAAATCTTAGCACATCGTATGATGTTCACTTGGGGCTCCTTTCATCAAGTGTCAGTTCTTTAGAGAGAAAGCCATTTGTCATCTAGACCCTGAAAGAATAAAGGGAAAGACCCACCTTCAGCTTCATCATGGAATCTTGGCTCATCTTATCGCCCCTTGCTTCTGGAACATCATCAATACCTATCAGCTTGGCCTTGTATCTTACGCCATCACCTTGAAATCTGGCCAAGAGGGATTCTTCCGTCTTTTCTGATCCTGAAAAGCCAGTTTTTAGTCATATCACTTTATCTGTGTTGCGCCACATCTATCGGCCTCTGTAAACATTCCTTCCTGATCCTGCATTTTATAAAACCATGGAAGCTTCCAACATCGGTGCATTTTACAGACACAAGTTTGTTTCCCATCAATTATAATTTCACATTGGGTGGTTGAATGTGTAGCAACTGTTTGCTCTTTAGAGAACCTTCTGCAGGTTTCAATAACAGATCTGGAAGACGGTGCAATTTAGGGCAAGGCCCTAGATGGCAGCCTCCTACACAATCACAGCTGGCTTGCTTCTTTATAATGCTGGGGAAAGGAAACATTTAGCCTTCCAGATGTTATTAATCATCATCATCATCATCATCATCATCGAATGGTACAACTGGAACTCCCTCAATCTCTTGGCATTGACTAGGGCTGATGGAAGTTGAAATCCAAAAATGAAAGAAAACCTGCTAGTTCCCACCAACCCTGGTCAAAAACTGTATCATCGCATTAAGAAATGTTCCCAAAAGAACATAAGAACATAAGAAGAGTCATGCTAGATCAGGCCGAAGGCCCATCTAATCCATCTTCCTGTATCGCACAGTGGCCCCACCAAATGCGTCTTGGAGCATACAAGACTAGATATCTGTCTCCCGATACCATTCCCCTACTGTACTATACCTAACTGTAAGTAGCAATACCAGATATAAGAACATATAACATAAGAACATAAGAAGAGCCATGCTGGATCAGGCCAAAGGCCCATCTAGTCCAGCTTCCTGTATCTTCCAGTGGCCCCACCAAATGCGCCTGGGAGCGTACAAGACTAGATATCTGTCTCCTGCTACCACTCTCCTGCATCTGGCCCTTGAAGTACCCCGGTTTTAAGCCTGGAGATGATACATCTCTATCATGGTTTGTAACCTGTGATGGACTTTTCCTCCAGGAATCTGTCCAATCCCCTTTTGAAGGCATCCAGGCCAGATGCCATCAACACATCCTGTGGCAGGGAGTTCCACAGACTAACAACATACTGGGTAAAAAAAAAAGTTATTTTGTCTGTTCCCACTCTCCCAACCCTCAATTTAAGTGGATGTCCACTAGTTCTTGTATTCTGTCAGATGGGCAAAAGCTTCTGAGCAACTGCTCTCAACAGTTGAGAACAGAGAGAAACGGGAGGCTTCTGAGCAACTGGTCTCAGGTCAAGAACTTCTAGGCAGCTCTGGGACTAGTTGTTGGCCACTGATGATCCACTGGACTCACACTAGGCTCAGCTGACTATTACCACCAATCACAAAGCCTGATCCATGGGTTCAGCCAGCCTAGGACTGTGAACATTGACTGGCATTGCTCTCCTGGGTTTCAGGCAGGAATGGTTTTTTACCCTACCTAAACACGCCAGGGACTGAATGGGGAATGATGTTGTACCACCGAGATTTTGAAATCAAAATGAGATTGTTGTGATTGTTTCTAATGAGGGAGTCTTAACCTCAGATGAGACGTGTGTCGACAACTCTGCCTTAATGCCAACCGTCGATTAGATACAGAGATCAGTAGTAGAGATGAGCACAAACTACCAGTTCAGCAGTTTGTCTGTCCAACGGGTGTTGTATGGTTCAGAATCCCACCTCCTCTGGTGGGTGCTCACTCAGGCAGAGTACTGAGAAGGCAGGGAAGACTGGGCATTGCCTTTGAGTGGACACCCGTCAGAGGAGGCAGGGCTCCAAACAATGGAACACCTGTTGGACCAATGGCATGAACCGCTGAACCAGTGGTTTGTGCCCATCTCTACGCAATACCCATCCAGGACTTTATTGAATACAGTAGGACCGCTGTATCCACTGATTCATTAACCACTGATTCAGTTATCCATGGTTGGCAGAGGAAAAAATAAATAATTCAGCAGCCGCAAAGCAAGCTACTGTCAGAAACAGCAGCCATAAAGCAATCTACTGTCACAAAACAGCAGTTTTGTGTTTGTTGATGTTCTCTCTTATCCACAGTTTTTGTTATCCATGGGAAGACCTGATCCCCAGTGGATACCGAGGTCCTACTGTATTTATTAACAGGGGTATTTAAAAGGCAAACAAGCTGCTGAGAAACTATTTTAGACTGTGTAGCATTTTTAGGAGCTGTAGATGTGACCGGCATCCCCCTTAACTTATGCCTCACCTTTCTTTTTCTCCTTTTTGGAAGACTGTGGCTTCAGTGGCGTCTGAAGTTGCTGAGCAGGGGAGTTGTTTACACTTATTGCTTCTGCTTCACTTGACATGGTGAGAGCCAGCCTTGAGATCTCAGGAGTGAATCTTCTACTTGCAAACACTACTGGAATTCAGTCAGCCACCCTCAGTGGAAAAGCATACTATGTTCAGCCTTTAGAAGAGAAAATTGGATAATCAATCAACTGTATTTCTGCTGCATTATTATTATTGCTGTTGTTGTTTCCACTTAAATACTGCCCCAGAGTGCTAGAGCACTCTCTGGGTGGTTTACAACATATTTACACAAGGTACAGTTTGTCCCTCCACCCCATAGTGAGCTGGGTCCTTGTTTTACTGACATCAGAAGGATGGAAGGATGAGTCAACCTTGAGTCAGCTATCTGAGCCTGTCAGGATTAATCTCAGGTTGTGAGTAGAGGCTTCATAACACTACTGCAGTTTAACCACTGACCCACAGAACTTGTATTAGAGTAAGAATGCATATGTTGTTTAAAAATGGAAGTCTTCAGAGGGAAATTTTATACTAGACCCTTTGTCTATCTCAGTATTGATTACGCCAAGTGGCAACATCTCAATGAGAAATACACTCGTTTACTAAATACTGTACTTTAAACTGAATACAGAATTTAAGACTTTGTGAGCAAAGCGTATGAGTCCACTATTGATTCGCCAATAAGGCAGCCACTGACACAATTACTGTACTACAAAGGACAACTGCATCAAAGACCAAAAAAGAAAAAAGCACCAGTATTAAAATTAGGAATCATTAAGTGAGAGAACAGAGAAAAAAAATATTCCAGAGGAGGAAAAAAGAGTTTGGCTAACTAGCACCACAGATCTCTCTCTCCCGCAGCTCTGTAATATGATTGGCGGAAGGGCTGCAAAGGGACACAGTACATACTGGACATGCAGTGACCTCAGCCCAAGCTTTCCATAGAGCTTCAGTGATTGGAGCATTGGGGAATATTTTAAACCTTTTTGGGGGAGAGTGGGATTGAGCTGTCACTTGCCTTCCCCTATAGCATCAGCAGTTTAATCCAGTGTTATTGTATTACTTCCAATTTCCCCTCTCTTCTATTCAAATTGCTGACCCTCTTTTAACCTTACAACTAGACTTTTTAGACCAGTGGTGGCCAAACGCTGGCACTCGTGATGTTTTGGACCACAACTCCCAGACTTCCAAGTCTGTATTGCCAATGACAAAGGACTGTGGGAGTTCTGGTCCAAAACGTCTGGAGGGCTGAAGTTTGGTCACCACTGTTTTAGACCTTTAGCATAATGGAGCTGAATCCCTCTGAGACGGATCTAGAGTTGGGAGGAACTAATATATAAAGATTGATCCATTATTGACCATTAGCCATATTTTGCCATCTGTGCAAGCCTATGGCACATGGCGCCACAATCTTCTCTGGGGTGACATGCCTTCATATTTAAAATTAAAAAAAAAATCACAAGCCACCAAGTTAATTCAAGCTCCTTTCCAAGGAGAAAGTACAGTGGACCCTCATATAACAAATGATTTGTATAACATAAAATCTGTACAACATAAAAAATTCTGGAGATAGGGGAAATTTGCTTAACAGAATTGCCTATGGGGAGAATCCGTACAACATAAAAATGGGATTACTCCGTTTTCAATGCATTCATATGTGAAATTTGGATATTATATCCCTTTATTCTATAAAGATCCCACAATGGTATTCTGCTTGTTGAACAGATATAGGAATGCACAGTTTCTGAGCACATTTTCCATTCATTGCCTCACTAGAATGTCCATACTTTTATACTATACACTTACAAGTACAGTAGACTCTCATATAACAAACGGTTTGTGTAACATAAAATCTGTACAACACAAAAATTCTGGAGATAGGGGAAATTTGCTTAAGAGAATCGTCTGTGGGGTGAATCCGTACAACATAAACATGGTCGTGATTAGGGATTACTCTGTTTTCAATGCATTCCTATCGGAAATGTGTATAAAGGAAAATTTGCTTAACATAATTTCATTTGGAATGAATTAATTCCTTTATACAAGGTACCACTTACACTAAGAAGTGGTGTACTATTCCCTTCCCCTGCGTAGGCTCTGGGAATGAGAAGCTTGCCCAAGGCTACCCTAAGAGGCACAGTGGAGAATCAAGCCCCCTACGTTCTTTTTGGTAATGCCTCTACTTGTTGATGCACCTTGTTTCTTCAGCATGCCCCCAGGTCTTTACGTCTACTGCACAAGGAACACAGCTGATTTGGTTTCTCTAAAGACATTAGCCAACACACACACATACAAAGAAAATGTCCTGGCCACGTTTACTTCTCTAGTTGAAATTTACCAGTCAGCTGAAGCGCTCAGAACGCTGAGCAGGGTATCTTGGGTACAAAGGTTGCCATCTTAGCAGGTTAATATTTTGGTGACTGGGATTCCTTTGACCCTTCCAAGCTCGTCTTCAACAGGGACCCGGGTCCAGAGACACAACCCCAGTCTCAGCTCAGTTTCAGCAAGACAAACACATTTCCCTATGAGTGCCTTGGAAGGGAGGAACATAAGCACAGGAATCTTCCTCAAGGACTCAGAATGATGCCTCTCTCCCCTTTTACTTAGAATGGTTCCAACTTTTTGTGGCATTAAGCTGCAGGTCCAGAAGAGATGGCTAGTGTTTTGTTTTTTGTTTTACTGTTCCCGTGGTATAAGCTGAGGTGGGTAAATAGGGGGCCTTCAAATCTGTAGTTGTGGCCTCCACCCCTTTTCCTCCCAACCAGAAATGGTGAACTGTTTCTCCTGGAAGCCTTCAGGAGTGGCCCTTCACCTTTTAAGTGGCTTACAGCACCCCGTGCTCCATTTTGTTTTTCAAAATCACAAAATCTAGCCAGTCCCAGTTTTATTGGTGGGTGGTGGCACTTTTTGTCACTTTGTCCACACCCTGGAGCAATCTGAGGCAGACGCTTTATCCCTGGCCTATCTAAAGGTGCCCACTACACTGGCATAAGGTCATCTTTCAGTCACTGGGGAAGAGGTCTCACAAACAGGGCTTAAATACTTTTGTACCGTCGCAGTAAAGCTTGCACAGTTAAGAGTTTTCTTTTCAAGTCCAGAAATGTGCCATCTTGTCACATGGGCACAAACTGAACAACAGGTTCAAAGGTGCTTTTGCCCTTCTTAGTAGAGAATGCAGTTGTAACAGAGCAAGTTCCCAATCTTGCTATACTCCATTCTTCAGCCTGCCTAACTTGTGGTCCTTTAAGCATAAGGAAACACGTGCATTCCAGAGGAAGAGAATCGGGAGTAAACAACACCTGATGTTAGTCGTAGGTTTAAACAAACACACTTAAAAACTGTCCACATATATTTTTGGAGAAACAGCAGCTGTGGGGATGTTACCCAGAATGTGCTCTTGATGGGAGCCATGGCACGGTACAAATCTTGGCATTCAAGAGGTTAACTGAGGCCTGTCCCACCAGAAGGTCGCAGGCGCTCTCACTTGGGTGGCCACGCCCAGGGAGGCCAGATAATTGGCTACCTGAAACTGGGCCTTCTCTGTGGCTGGCCCCTCACTTTCGAACCGCCTGCCAAGTGAGATGCGCCTTGCTCCATCCCTGCTGGCCTTCAAAAAAGCTCTGAAAACACTGCTCTGTAGAGAGGCACATGGTGACCATTAGTCCGTTTTGTTTGTTTGTTTTTTCTCCATTGAGACATATTTGCCACCATCTTTGCTGTTTTCTATATTATTTTTATTTTTATTATCTTTCTCTGATGTTATTGTTTCATTTTGTTTGTTGTGAACTGCCTGGAGTTCCATTGGAAGATGGGCTGTATAGAAATAAGTAAGTAAGTAAGAAAATAAATAAATAAAATTCAGGGCAGGTATTTGGTGGTGAGAACATGTCCCTGCTTGGTTGTCAATCCCACAGCCCCCCTAGTTAGTGCCTTGACATGCATGCCAGACCATGAAGAATCAAGTTTGCAGTAAAAAGCCTGCATGGGGGCCAGGCAAGCTACAGGTGCTTCTGTCTGCACAGTGCTCTAAGATATTGTGGATTTAAGACAGACCCTGCTCAGGTTTTGAGCTTGCATTTTTCTCAGCTCTGTGGGCACACTGCACTTCTGGTTTTGAGAGACTTGCAGGAGCAGCACAATATATTTCTGGGACACCTAAAATGCCTCAAATACAGATCACGGTAGCTCGTTCAACGTTACCAAAACCTATCATTAACAAGCCATTTCCGTAAGATTTCCACACTCTGAATCAAGTGTAGATATAGTCTAGGAACTGCACTAACGTTGGAAAGAACAGTTCGCTGCTCCAGCAGGTAGCCCTCCGTCCACTGACCGTCTGCCATATCTAAGGACTTACTGTTGATGGGAACCTTTGGGGGCCCTGCATTCCCTCCTTATTTGCGCCAGAGAAGGAGAAGTCATTCCAATAGAGGACATTCAAATGGTCGGGAGTAGCCAGAGTAGACAGGCCATCACTTTTCCTTGGCCATGCCTCTCTTGTGTACATTTTGCAGGCTCCCAGTTTCAATTGGGGAAAAAGCTGTACAGTATCTCAGTAGCAGAACGTGTGCATAATATGCAAGCATAGGTACAAGCTTTGCAAGTTAGTCTAAGGATATTTGTACACGACGCCTAAACTCCGCCACAAATGGCTCCCAGCTCCAGAGCTTAAAATTGTTTCCCCACCAGCTCTGGAGTTTACAGATAATTAAGTGCGACCACACCCACCTAAGCGCGTCCCAGCGCACTTTTCAGGTACCTGCTCTCCGGAGGTGAAAATTCCTGATGCGGATATAACGTAGTGACTGCCGGGTTCTCCTTGCTTCTGTTTGTTCTTTTTTTGCCCCCCGCCCCTTTAAGAGATCTGAATGCAGTGCCGGGATGGCAGAACGGAGTTGAGCGGCATTCTTTTCTTCCTTTTTTTCTCTCTCCCCTCACGCAGCCAGCAGCCAGGAGTGCGGAGGGGGTGGGAACGCAGGAACAGCAACAAACCCCTAAGATCTCTGGTCTGAATTTAAGTGGCCAGCGGATCTTAGCGGTCATGTGAAAAGGCTCTAAGTCAGATGGAAAGACGATGTTTGTCACTATAGTTGTAAAAAATGAACTAGGGCAGGGATGGCGAACCTTTTAGAGTCCGAGTGCCCAAACTGCAATTCAAAACCCACTAATTTTTCGCAAAGTGCCAGCATGGCCATTTAACCTGAATACAGGTGTCAGTGAAGGGGCAATGTCGGGTGCCCTCCAAACGGGCTCCGAGTGCCACCTTTGGCACCCGTGCCATAGGTTTGCCAACACTGATCTAGGGCAACCTTTGGGTCTGCTCTGTCTTCTGTCCAGTGCAGGGGTATCCAAACTTCGGCCCTCCAGATGTTTTGGCACACAACGTCCAGAATTCCAAGCCTGTACTGCCATTGATAAAGGACTGTGGGAGTTGTGGTCCTAAACATCTGGAGGGCTGAAGTTTGGACACCACTGGTCCAGTGGATCAGGGGGAAATGGCAATTTCAAGGTCCTTTCCCTCCCTTTTTAGGGTCCTTTGTCTTGGAAATACTTAGATTTGACAGCCCTTCAGTAGAGGAGAGTCCTCTGACTACACATTAGTGCTACGTAAGGAGAGCATAAGGCCCATTCTAACAAGATAGAGGCTGCTACTCTTCTGCCGCCTTATTGCATCCACAATCTCATTATAAGCTATAGGTTCCTCCAAGGCTGCGTTTTGATTATCTGTTATTTTTAATTTATTGTTTCCTCTCAGATACTCTTCCTGTTTTTCTTTTGAAATCTCTTTTCTGAGATATAAGTTTTTGATAATACTGTTTAACAATGTTTTTCATCTCTCTCTCATCATATCTTTCATTCCCCTCTTTATCCCTTAATACTTGTATACATGTCCTCTCTTTTTCTTTTCTCAGTCTATAAGCTAACCACCTCCCTGGCTTGTTTGCATTTTTGAAAAAGTTTACCCTAGCAAACTTCATATTTTTCCCATTTCTTCTGTCCAGAGGGTATTTAAACGATGTTGTTTCATTTTAAGCCTTGCTCTTATCTCCTCTTTGGGTTTTTTTTTTGTTTAAGTTCTTTCTCAAGTTCTTGTATTGCCTTTTCTAATTCTTTTTCTTCTTTTTGCTTTTCTCTCTTCTTCTAGTACAAGTAATACATCAAGATCAAACAGGTTTTTTACCAAAACGTCAGATACGTAATAATATGAGGACAATCTTGGATGTGTTAGAATACTATCAGGCCCATTCAGAAAAACAAGTAGCTTTGATATTCTTAGATGCAGAGAAATCGTTTGATAATGTTAATTGGAATTTTATGTTAAAGCATCTAGAATATATAGGAATTGGCCAAAGATTTAGAGATTGTATAACAGCTATATATACACAGCAAAGAGCCAAAATAAAAATTAATACTGAGCTTACAGAAGAGATTAGAATTGAAAAAGGAACTAGACGAGGCTGCCCCCTGTCACCTTTGTTATTTATATTGACATTAGAAGTATTAAATCAAAAAATAAGAGACCAAAACGAGATACAAGGTTTGAAAATAAAGCAAGAGGAATATAAGTTACAGGCTTATGCAGATGATGTGGTTTTTATATTGGAAGACCCAATCAACTCAGTAGAGTTATGGGAAAAAATGGTACTGGAATTTGGAGAGATGGCTGGTCTTAAAATAAATGAAGAAAAGACAAAAATACTAACTAAGAATATGGGAATAGAAGAAGGAATATTGTTGGAAAGATCTAATTTTAAAGAAGTCCATAACATACTTAGGAATCAAAACAACAAAAAAGCAAGTACAGTATATCAAGATAATTATTTGGAAACTATGAAGGGTATTCGATCAGACTTAGAAAAATGGAGTAGGATGCATTTATCAATAATGGGGAGAATTGCAGTCATTAAAATGAATGTGTTACCTAAAGTGCTGTTTCTATTCCAAATGATACCAGTAATAATGAAAAGAGCATTTTTATTGAAATGGATAAATTGGTTCTGAAGTTTATTTGGCAGGGAAAGAAAGCGAGGACTGGGAAGAAGGCTTTACAAGATGGTGTAAGCAGAGGAGGATTGGGAGCTCCTGATTGGGATTTGTATTATAAATCTTGTGTACCGGGATGGGTAAGAGAATGGATTCTCTTAGAAAACCCAAGAGTTTGGAAATTGGAAGGCCATGATTTGAATCTGGGATGGCATGCGTTTGCATGGTATGAGAAAGCAAAAGAACAGAAAAACTTTAGCAATCATATGATTAGGAAGGCTTTATGGAGAATATGGGAGAATATTAAAAAACAAATGTATAGGAAGATCCCAGGTTGGGTGTCCCCGATAGAAGCCTTCACACACCCAAATTTGATGACTGAGATGAGATTTGGTAGATATCATGATATATTAAATAGTAAGACTGAATTAAAAACAGAGGAAGAATTAAAAAACAAAACATTATATTAGACTGGTGGGCAAAATTGCAGTTGCAGTCAAGGTTCAGTAAAGGTAAAAAAGAAGGTTTTTATATGCAGAAAACTGAATTTGATATATTGTTTTTGGGGAGCGAAGATAAATTTATTAGGAAAATGTATAAACACCTATTGGAGCGTAAAACTGAGGATGAGATAGTTAAAGATTGTATGATTAAGTGGGCTCAGAATATAGGACATAATATTGAGATAGATAACTGGAAACAACTATGGGAAGTTAATATTAGGTATATCAGAGCGACTAGCTTGAAAGAAAACATATATAAAATGTTTAATAGGTGGTATATAACACCACAAAAATTAGTGAAAATGTTTGGAAATGGATCTGATAAATGTTGGAAGTGTAAGGAGAAAGAAGGGACTTTCTACCACATGTGGTGGACATGCACAGTGATTAAAAACTATTGGAAAAGAGTACATGAGATGTTACAGAAAATATTGTGTTGTATGATACCATTCAAGCCAGAAATATTTTTGTTAAATATTATGCCGGAAATCAAAGATTATAATAAGAAACATTTATTAATGTATATGTTAACTATAGCTAGGATTCTGTTGGCAAAATACTGGAAAACAAAGGACTTACCAGAACAACATGAGCTTTTGGACAGATACTTGGAAACAGCAGAAATGGACATTTTGTCAGAAATACTCAAGGAGAAAGACCTACAGAAGGCAAGAGAACGCTGGAGGCCTCTATATGTTTTCTATGAGAAAAAAGTTGCTAATAGACTCTGACCCATTGTAGACTGAATTTAGATTTAGATTTGAGATCAAGATTGGTAATGAGGTGTATTTTTATGTAAGGTTTCCTTTTTATTTATAATAATAATAAAATTATATATGTATATATAAATACATTTTTTCAATAAAATAGAAATCTTGAATACTGCCAGCTATCAAGCAGTATCATAGATTCATTGAGCTCAGTCGCTCTTCCAAGTCTTTCCACTGCCCACACAGAAATGCCATGGACTGGAACAAAGGATTTTCTCCACACAGAACATCTGCTTTACCACCAAACCACAGCCATTGCTGTTGGCTGGTGAACCCAGAAAATATACTTCTAATTCTCCCTAATTGCTTACTATCTTAAAAAAAAAAAAAGCTGTAGGCTGGCCCTGCCACTAGGCCGAATGAAGCAGCCACCTTAAGCAGTATGTACAGTACTCCCCTGCCACAATGCAGTTCATCTATTTTAGTCTCAGTATATTATGTTTTTTTTTCTTGAGAGAAGCAGGCTTCCAAAGAGAAGTTTTTAACCCCCTCCTGACACCTCAGCAAACAGATCTGGGGCTGCCCCTGCTGGCTGCGTTTGAAAAGAGAGTTTTTTAGGCAACCCCTAACACCTCATCAAACTGACCTTGGGCTGCTCCCTGCTGTCAGGGCTTTTACCCCCTCCTGACACCTCTGCAGACAGACCTTGAGCTCCTGGCAGCAAGGTCTGATGAGGTGTCGGGAGGGAATTAAAAACCTCTCTTTGGAAATGTAGCCGGCAGGAGCAGACCAAGGTCAGTTTACTGAGGGGTCTGCATTTCACAGATTTTCCTTTATCGTGGGTGGATCAGGCCCCAAACTCCCACAATAAATGGGAGAGTACTATAATAGAAAAAGGTAGCAGAATGCCAAAGATATATCCAAGTGTGTAAAGTAAACCCATGTGTGTGATATGTCTTGTCATGTACAACCCAAGCTATTCCATTGCCCTCATCACAAGATGCTTACACTTGGCAGGTACTGAACCTCTGTGAGTGAGGTGGGTCTCATCTAGCATTTTGCCTTAATGCCAATGTTGCAAAAGGCCTTTAGAAAGCCCTGACATTTACAGTCAAAATTAGCTTCCACCCCCTTAAGGCCTTAAGAAGGGCCACATTACACATCCATTAAAAGATAAAACAACCACAGAAGAGGAACATAAGAGGAGCTCTTCTGGATCAGGCCAAGAGCCCATCTGCATCACACAGTGCTCCCCCTCCAGATGCTTCTGGAAGCACATGAGAGACAACTAGATAGCCATGTCCTGATAGCACTCCCCTGTGTCTGGCACTTTGAGGAACCCTCCTTTTAAGGTCTGACATTCCACTACCTTTTTCTATTATCTACTGCCTGGGCATGGATGGAACTAGAGTAGCTACCCAGATCTCACCAGAAGATGAACAAACTTGAAATTGGCCACTCACAGCAACACACGGCCCACAGCTTCAGCAGGCACAGAGATGAGATGCTCTCCCTATCTTCCCCCTCTCCATTGAAACTGGCTTGCACTTTTACTTCAATGAGAAAAATTATTTCCAGGTTTATATCTGTTCCTATGGATCTGCAGGTTTTTGCAAATATGTTTCATTTTCCTTTCTTCTTGTGGGATATGGGCACCTGTTCCAGTTCCCCTACCATTTGCTATGTTAGGATAGGAAGTCTGGCTTCATCCGTAGCTTTCAAAAAAAGCATCATGTCCGTCTGATATGGAGCAAAAGCAAAAAGCAAAGTGTTCTGCTTATATACCGCCCCATATCACTTCAAGTTGTCTCTTGGCAGTTTACAGTTTAATTACAGTATGCAGGCTTCAGATTGCCCCCCCCCCCCAAGCAAACTGGGTACTCATTTTACCGACCTCGGAAGTATGGAAGGCTGAGTGAACCATGAGCCTGCTACCTGGGATTGAACCCCAGGTCGTGAGCACAATTTTACCTGCAGTACAGGCATTTAACCACTGCGCCACAAGGCATGTCTTGGTTTACAAAAATATGGGTAGCTACTAGAGATGGGCACGACTCAGTGAAATTTTCGTTTTCGTTTTCGTTTTTTTGTTTCATTTCGCAATGAAAGCGAAAATGATTTTTTTTTCAAAATCAAAACAACGGAAACGAAACGAAAAATTTCGTCGTGTTTTTCGTTTTCGTTACGGCAGACACATTGCATTGAAAAGAATGCTAACGAAATGAAATTTTTTTGTTTTTGTTTTGTTTTTTGTTTCGTTTCGCAACAAAAACGAAACGAAAAATGTTAAAAAAATCGCCGAAAAACAAAAACGAACCGAAACGGACCCCCCTAAACGAAAAATGAAAAATAATTTTTTTGAGCCGTGCCCATCTCTAGTAGCTACAAGGACGCATTTAACCATTGTGTCATGAGGCCTCCTGAGGAGGAGGGAAGGACAGCCTTTCTTTTGGAATAGCAGCTCTCTAGAGCAGTTCGCCTGAAAAAAAAGGCATCCACCCTTGTATATTTATCCCACTTTATGAACCACCCAGCAACACAGCCAATGCAACCAATCCCTTCACAGATTTTATTGTCAGGAAATGCCAGGCTAAACTCCTGCCTGGGAAGCTTCTATTGGCCAGTTACGCTCCTTCTCTTGCCTCTTCCAAACATGACATAACTTTTGGAAGGAGGTTGCCTCTTCCTGGAAGACGTGCAGAACACTGAAATAGCAAGGACTTGTTTTTTTGGACACCTCTGAAAGCAGCCTTAGATCCAGAATCTGGAACTTGAACTGCAACGTCAACAACTTAATCCACACCCTGGGTGTTCAGCTCGGCCGTCAAGGGTAGAGCAGTCCAAGTTGGACACTGGCCTTGCCAGAGCAATATAGCTCTTTGTAGACTGAGCTCTCTTCTCTTGCTTACCATTTCTGAGCTTCCTTACAATCTAAGCTCAGCCTTCCCCCAGACTGAAGTCTTCCAGGTGTTGTGCCTAGAAACTCCATAACCCACTGACAAAGTTGGTTGCAGGAAGATGAGAGGTAGAGTCCAGAATACCTCGCTGGGTGGGAGAAAACTGATCAAGATCTTTCCTGCACCTTTTAAGAGGCAGTGAAGTTCAAATGCTATGAGAATAACATTTCAGACTGTCTAGGTGCAGTGGTGGCGAACCTTTGGCACTCCAGATGTTTTGGACCACATCTCCCACAGTCCTTTGTCATTGGCAACACAGGCTTGGAATTCTTGGAGTTGTGGTCTAAAACATCTGGAGTGCTGAGGATTTGCCACCACTGGTCTAGGGCAATGGTTCACAACCTTGGGTCTCCAGATGTTCTTGGACTGCAACTCCCAGAAGCCTTCACCGCTAACTGTGCAGACTGGGAGTTGCAGAACAAGAACATCTGGGGATTCAAGGCTGGGATGGTCTGGAGCCTTTCTCCAATTGCAGCAACTCCATAACTCCAAAGTTTTATCCCTCTTCAGATGCCAGCACCGCAAGCCATACAATTAACAGTGAAGAGCTGAGAGCCGTTCTGCGGCAACACCGAAAAGTCTTCGCTTTGCCCAGCTCTGCTACACGTGCTGCAAGTCCATCATACAGTATGTGACTGACTGGCTTAAAACTGCTAGCACCATTGTTCCTGACTCAATTCCATCCACAGGGAAGAAGATGATGTGTGAGTATTTCACGAAGGCTTAGATGATTTAGGTCTCCTGTCTGTGAACGCAGCTATCAACCTAAGTGTTTGGACTGATGTTAACAGACTACGTCAGAGGAGGAATCAAACACACCACCTTGCGGCAAGCAGACCCTGAACAGCTACCCATTTGTACAATTCAGCGCATGGTACAATAGCATATTCATGAACGTCAGCGAACCTTGACCTACTCTTGACGCTTGGGCACATAAATCTCTATACAAGTCGGGTTCAATACCGAGATATGGCCCTCCACTGGCAAGGCCTTCTAAGGCTTTGCAAAGCATTGTGCAAGCATTAAAGGGGGGCAGGGAATACAAATCACATGCCACGGCATAGCAAACGGGTCACTTGTGCAAGAGGGAAGCCAGATAACAGATTCAGACGGCCACATTCGGCAGAATTTAATAGACTCTATTTTAAAAAGAAAATTTGCAACTCCTACCACTGCAAATCTAGGAACACAGGCCAAACTTTTCCAAGCAAGGCTTACAGTGCCCTAAATCTCTGTAACTAGTGGCTGCATTTGTAGCTTTAGGGCCCACAAAAGTAGCCAGCCTTATAGTTACAATTTTTTAAAATAACTGTTTATGAAAAGTAACTAAAAGTTACTTTCCAGAAACCTGAATGCTATAAATTATGGGCATATGTGGTACAAAACAGATTTTCTTTCCATCTACCTTGTCACCTAAACTGCCACAACAGAACATGAGGCTAAACATAAGGCAGCATTTAAAACACGCAATACTCCACCACCACTATTTCATGAACCAACAGCCCCACATAAAGCTAATTGAAACCGTTGCATCACTAAAACTAACTCTCATTAAATTATGCTCATAATGTAATTGTGCCACCCCCCCACCCCCACCCTTGTTAGGAAACAAGAATTATAACTTGCTAGATATTTGCAGCCAGTTGCTTCTGAGCTGTGGCAAAAACCTTTTAATCAGTTCACCGTTCAGACTAAAACACTCACACAGCCTAAACAGTTGAACTGTTAAGGTAGGATAAATGATGGAATACTCTACAGCTGACAATCACTGTATTTAAAGCCTGAGGAAGTGGATAAGTACAAGTCTATGAACTGCTTTGATAAGAATTCCTGCATTCTCAGAGGACTGGAGTTGATGCCTTACGAGGCCTCTTCCAAGTCTATTATTCTGTGAGTCTACAGTATGTCCACAAAGGTTAACATTAAAATATAGTACAGTAGTTAATATTTAAGGTGCCACAATGCTTCTGTCTTCTTTATTTTTACTTTTGCCTGATATGTCTTTAAAGCCTTATTTCCCCTCTTGTCTCAGGAATGAATGCCTCTTAAAGTGGCACCTAGAGATGGGCACGACTCAGAAAAAAAGTTTCGTTTCCGTTTTCGTTTTCGGCTAGGGTCTGAGTCGTTTCGTTTCCGTTTTCGTGGGCTAATTTCAAAATTTTTCATTTTCGTTTCGTTACATAACGAAAACGAAAAAACGAAAACGAAAACGAAAAATTTTTCGTTTCTCCCCATTTAGCTCAATTGAGTGCTTTTCCAGTAACGAAAAACAAAAATGGCTCGAAATTAGTCGTTTCGTTTCCGTTTTCGGTCCAGGTTGGTGCCGATTTTCGTTTTCGTTTCGTTTCCGTAACGAAAACGAAAAACGAAAACGAAAATACCGCTAAGTCGTGCCCATCTCTAGTGGCACCTGTAACAAGAAGTGTGAGTTCCACACTGGGGTGGGAGTGGTGGAGCCATGAGAACAATGCCCTCACTGGGTCAACTTCGGCCTTACCACTGCCTCTTCATTTACCACTCTTCCTGTGGACCTGATCTATACAACCAGCCAGAGGGTTGGCAAGGCATGGCAGCAGAATACACAATGTACCAGATGATGTTCAGCTCAACATCTACCTCTAACTACCAGGACACTTAATAATGGGCTCAAGCTACAGAAGGCTAGGTTTATTTTATTTATTTTTATTTATTTTGACTATTTTTACCCCACCTTTCTCCTTGGAAAAGGACCCAAGTTGGCTTACAATAATGAGGGACAATATACAGCCCAGAACATTCAAAACATATTCAGGTTAAGAACAGTGAATTAGAAGAGGCATCTTACAACATTAAAAGGTAAAATTAAAGCTAAACAAGAACACCCAAAAGGAAAAAAAATCCATTACGAGAGATGGAAACTAGCATGGAAACACTGGTGTTCTTATGAGATCAGTCAATGCAATCATGCATGGTAATCCATCTAAAAGTCACATGCAGTAGGGCCCCAGTATCCAGTGATTCAGTTATCCACGATTGGCAAAGAGAAAAGTTAAATAATTCAGCATCCACAAAGCAAGCTACTGTCACAAACAGCAGCTGTAAAGAAAGGTACTGTCATAAAACAGCAGCCATAAAGCAAGCTATTGTCACAAACAGCAATCATAAAGCAAGCTACTGTCACAAAACAGCAGCTGTAAAGCAAGCTACTGTCACAAAACAGCTGTGCGGGTTTTTGTTGGTGTTCTCTCTTATCCACAGTTTTCATTATACATGGGAAGGCCTGGAACCAAGTCCCAGCGGATACTGGGGTCCTACTGTAGGCGCCTGGAGTAGAAACTGGCAAACCACTCCAGCATTCCTGCCAAGAAAACTCCATGGATATGGAGTCACGAAGAGTCGGTAACGACTGTAACGACACAACACACACACACACACTGTAATAGGTAGCCCATCATTCAGTTTAGGCTAAGTATCGGGGGGGGAGTCTTAACCGTTAATAGTAGAATGACAACAGAACCAATTACCTCAACAGGTGGTAAGCACTCCAACACTGGAGGCATCAGGAGGAAACTAGTCAACCATTTGTGAGATCTGCTTTGAGTTGGATTCCTACAGCGAGAGAGAGGTTGGACCCTTTATAGACCCCTTCCAACTCAATTCTTCTAGGGCTGAGTGATAAAATAAAAAGTTCCTTCTCCCTAAAACTAGACTCTCCATGATCTCTTCCTTCTCACCTCTTCTAGCATGGATGGAGAGGCCAAGTTGACGAGCAAAAACATCAACCCATGAGGTCGGAGTGCCATCCAAGGCAATGCTATTCATTTGGAGTGCAGAACCTAAAGAGGTGGCCAATAAGGCCAGCCCTCTGGAAGGACAAAACCACCTTTTATATAAAGACGGAATGAGTCATCTACCAGTGCACACTGGATGATGATATGGCTTCTTCTAACGGACAGCAGCCTTTCAGACAACCTCTGCAAATCTGCCCCACTGAGTTATTAAATCCTACCACGGTAGCTCTATTAGTAAGTAAGTAGCCAGGGGGCAGTAAGAACTCCTTATTCTTCAGGTTATCTTTACTTCTTGGAATCTCTGCATAATTGAACAGGCAGCCTAGATGTATACCTTTCAACATTGTTCCAGAAACCTTGAGGGTCCCCTCTTTTCTAGCTAGCTACCCTTCCCCTGGGCCCCACTAATAATTCACAAAGTCCCTCACAGTGGGAAGGGGACTAAGTTATTTCTCTCACTGAATTTAGGGATTATGTGGGCTTTTTAAAATGTGTATATACATACACGTACACACAATTTCCAAATATGTGTACATTAACAAGGTCATACATTCCTGACCTTTCGAAAAATGCAATTATTAACCCGCAAAAGCCGTCTGAATGAAAACAATCTGTGCGCCCCGCTGGAAATTCCTTTCTATCCGAAGGTGCCAGAACCTTACTGAGCCAATACGGAGCTGAGGAGACAAGGGAGACTTGTTTCTATGTGTCCAGTTTTACACAGGTCACAAGACTGGCCACTGGAGATTTGCTGGAAAATAAGAACTGGCGGGGTATGGTTGCCTTTAAGTGTGAGTTTTGTCATAGCAGAATTCCATTCAATATTTATATCTCCTAGGCAGACTCAGGATTGTGTTAAATTATCAGCAAATCTTTGTCTCCCAGCTCTCACTCCTCAATTGAATCAAATGACAGAAAAGAAAGTGGAAAAAAGTGTTATTACATGTAAGGTGGCCTATTACATAGAATCAAATCACGACAGGAGGTGCTCGAGCTCATTTTTGTGTGCAGTGTGTACTAAGTAAAGCTGTCATTTGAGGAGAAATGCAATCTGTTTTCCCCTTCGTGGCTCAGGCTGCAATCACGGAACCCGTCCCCTTGGTCAGTCTGCTAAATGTGGACAAACATCTTCCAGCCACCAGCTTTTGCTTCTGGAAAGAGACTAACCGACAACCCTTAAGTCAGAGAAATAGTTGTCAATCTTTGACTCATCTGATTTTTTTAAAAAAATACTATAGTTCCCAGAGTTCCTTTTCATTAAGCCACATCTATTAGAGGAAGAAAGATTGATACAGTGGGTGGCCCTTTGTAAAACAGGCCACAGGCCCTCGCGGGGGGTGGGTGGGGTGGGGTTAAAAGGGAGGGAGGATTTTTCACCCAGAGGATCACTGGTCTGTGGAACTCCCTGCCAGAAGAAGCGGTGACAGCTGTTAGCCTTGACAGCTTTAAGAAAGGATTAGACAAGTTCATGGAGAACAAGGGTATCATTATGGATGCCCAAGGACAACATCCAGATTGGAGAGATAGGCAGGATATCTCTCAATACCGTTTGTGGGGAATCATAAGCAGGTGAAGACATCTACTTCGGAATATCCTGAAGCAAATGGTGAGCTACTGGACTGGATGGGCTGTGACCTGTTCCAGCAAGGCTGTTCTTATGTTCTTATGTTCTTATGTCAGTTTGCAAGAACTCCATACCATCCACTAAAAGCCCCATTCTTACTCCAAATGTAGCAGTCCCATGGAGAAATCCAGAAATGATGTTGCCCAATCAGCTGTACCTCATTTTCAGAAACTTCAGGGCTGAGGATAAGAGCAGCCATCAGGCCTTTGTGTTATCACAGTGGTGGGACAGCCAGGCTTGAGTGGGGAGAAATTTGCCATGAGCAACCCTACAAAGCCACTACTAATGGCGGGAAATAGAGAGAAACAAGCAGCTTAGAGTTGGGTTCATCATGGCATGGCAAATACCTGAAGAGCATAAGAACATAAGAAGAGCCATGCTGGATCAGGCCAAAGGCCCATCTAAGTCCAGCTTCCTGTATCTCACAGTGGCCCCACCAAATGTGCCCGGGAGGGCACGAGACTAGCTATCTGTCTCCTGATACCACTCCCCTGCATCTGGTCCTTGAAGTACCCCGATTTTAAGCCTGGAGATTACACATCTCCATCATGGTTTGTGACCTGTGAATGCTGAGCCAAAGAGCCTTCATGCTGAGCCAAAGAGCACTTGTGGCAGCTGAGAAGCAAAGGTTGCCCAGAGCCATCATCTCACACACAAAATCAAACTACAGGGTTTTTTTGGTTTGTTTGTTTTTTTGTTGTTGGGTGTTTTTTTTTCTTTTTATTTTTCTTTTTCTTTTGGTAATGTTTATCCTAAGATGTCTCCTTGTCTGACAGTCAGTGCCATAGCAGTTCTTTGAGATGTCAGTGATGCCTCAGACCTGGGCAGCCACATTGCTTAGGTTCCTTGACACCCTGTTTCAAATATCTCCTGCATAATTTCCATTCCCCCCGCCTCCTAAAGCCACCTGCTTTCCCCTTTCAACAAGCTACAAGGTCAGGAAAACGCTTTAACAGTTAGAGCAGCACAATAATGGAACCAACCACCTGAGGAGGCGGCGAGTGTGCCAACACTGGAGGCATTCATGAGAAAACTGAAACACCATCTGTCAGATCAGCTTTGATTTGGATTCCTGCATTGACACGACAACCTAATAGGCCCCTTCCAACTGAATTAATTTATCAATATTTTAAGAGGTGACTGTATTTGCCTGTAGAGGCCTTTATGTAATTATTAAGCTACCCCCCCCCACAGTATCACCCCAGGGAGAGAGAATCTTTTACCTGGCATGTAGCAATCTGGAGGTAGGAAGGAAACACTACATTCACCTTGGATCGAGACTGCCAGCTTCCCCGCTTTTGTACGTATATGAATGAAGTACTCAAGAACAGTAGAATTAGTAGAGTAGTCCTGGAAATTATGTCAAGAATTTGCAAGGTCAGCTTATCTATTGTGTATGGTGGTGTAACATACATCCGGGGCAAGCTGAACAGTGGATTATTTATGAAGCATCACGTACTGGAAGGGTGAGAGGGGAAGTTGTAAAATTCATGAACTAGACCATCCCCATTGGAGAGCTGTGGAAAATTTGCTTCTTAAGCACTTTTTTGAAATGTGCTAATCCAGTGAGAAGTTAGTCATTATATGTTTTCCAACATTCTCCTTCAGCTAGCAGTGTACAAGAGGCAAGAGATAGTTCTGCCTTTAAAATAGATTTTGCTTTCACAAAAAGATGGACAAAAGCTGTGCTGTCCTTATATTTATCCATTTATTATTAGACTTTTATATTGCCCATCTGGCAGCCACAGCCATTCTTATACACAACTCAATGGCAAGGGTGGGTGACATCTTTATTAGACCACTAAAATACCACAAATGTAAGCTAGTTGTCAACCTCTTTGGGGTCTTGATCAGGCTGGGCACTACAGAGTTGAGGAGATGCTTTTATTTGTACTGTTCACAGTTTTGCAAGACTTGCATGAAAACTAGATGATGTTTGTGACATTTTTATGGTCCAATAAAGGTTTCACTCACTTTCACCCTTGGATTTATCTACACAGTAATATCTAAAGCATTATCGTTGGATTTATTTATTTATTTTGAATATTTTTACCCCGCCTTTCTCCTTGGAAAAGGACCCAAGGCGGCTTACAATAAACTTGTATAATTTTAGGCAGAGATTCAACAACAAATGGATTAGGTGACCTTCTAACTGAGGGGGCAACTTTGGTGGGCCGAAAAGGGTGGAGGCAACAGAGCGACTTTGTGTTAGAAAACTAGAATTTCAGCTTTTAATCAGTTAAGGAGAGCCCTGCAACCTGTTACAGTAACCCCCTGCCTATCGAGGAGGTTAGGGACCCACCGAACCCGCTGTAACTGAAAATTCGCAATATGCAGATACAGGTCAGGTGGGGGGGCTGCAGCGCACCACTGTTGCTTCCCTGGGCTGCTGGAAGACTTTTAAAAAAGCCTTCCAGCAGCCCACGCAAGGGCGGTGGATGAGCTGATCCCGCTTGCTGTAGGCATCATCCCCCCCAGCCAGCGCCAATCAGCTGCTTGGCGCTGGCTTGGGGCCAGCGCTCCCCCACAATCTCCATTGGCTCAATGCATTTCAATGGGGAAAAATTTCTCCACTGAAATGCATTGAGCCAATGAATTTCAATGGAGATGGCCCTGGTCTGGAAGGGATTTTAAAAGGGGTGTGCCGCTTCTCCGGAGCCCCCGCGGGGGGGGAGCATCGCACCCCTTTTAAAATCCCTTCCAGTCACGGAGGCAGACTTACCTCCATGACTGGAAAGGCTTTGAAAAGGGGCACACTCCAACTGATTGGCGCTGGGGCGGGGAAATAAAGGTTTTTCTCCCTCACCCCAGCGCTAATCAGCTGGAGCCCCACCATGTACTGCTGTCCGCAATATAGTGGGATTGCAGTACATGAACCACGAAATGGTGCGGGGGTTACTATATAAAGGTGAAGCACCACTCCAAGACATCTCCCAAACCAGCAATTCACCTTTCCCCCTTAAATGTTGGTGCAACACTCAAGGAGGACCAAGGCCTGCATAAACAGTCTCTGAAGACTGATGTTGTCCATCTCTACTCCAGGCCTCTAGTTTCAGCTGAACCACTGGCATGATAGATGTGAACAGTCAAGTCAGCAAAACTGCCCCTCTGCGAAGGTTGTTGAGACTGCCTTGTAAATGCTGTCTTCCTATTTTAGACACCATTTCTTCCTTTTTTGGAATCTACCCTTTGAGGGTCCAGGGGACTAAAAGCCAATAGAATTTAAGTCACCCTCCTCCTTTCAGGATAAGGTGACCCAATTTCACAATTTACCATCTGAAGCCTGTGGCTGCCAACCAGTTGTTAGCCAAGGCTGTCCCCAGGTTGCTAGACATTCATGTGAACATTGCAGAAAACAAGGAACTGAGAGACACGGGACTTCCTGGAATCAAGTTCTGACAGTCTGTACTGATCATGAATTCCAGGGGGAAAGAACTGATTCATTTTAGAAGAATCTTGTTTCACAAGACAAAGCTAAAAATTTCAAGCAGTTTTGGCTGCAGCACCATCCTGACATTAGGAGACCTTTCTTGCGTTATACATGCCAGAAAACCTGGCTAGTCATACCAATGGATTGTATTTGTGTCATCTCCCATTTCCTGCTGTTTTAGTTCCTTGGAGTGATGAGACCCAGACTTCCTACCAAAAATTTTGTACTGCAGCTGTAACAGCTGGTGCCATCATTAATCAGAAAGCTTCCCAATCTGTAGTCAAGCTTTCTGCAAAGACAGTCAAGAACCCCGCTAAAATCCAGCTCTCCCCAAATGACAGATCCAAACAAAGAACCCCCTCCCTCTTTGCACTATCTCCTACCTAGCAAAACTTTGGGCCAGGCACGTCCAAACTTCAGCCCTCCAGATGTTTTGGACCGCAACTCCCATAGTCCTTTGCCATTGGAAATACAGGTTGGAATTCTGGGAGTTGTGGTCCAAAACATCTGAAGGGCTGAAGTTTGGACATGCCTAAACCAGGCCTTGGGGTCAGAGTGGGTCAGGATAGATGAAAACAAGTCTACATTCTTAGGAGGGACACCCAGTGTGGAATTATCAAAGGTGGGTAAATCAGACTAAGATGTATTCATTTTAATGGTCACATCAGCAACAAAAAAGATTGATACATACTTCAAGTGACGCTGAGGCAGAAATATTCTTGAAGAGTAGTTACTGGGCAACAGCAGATGTGGAAGATAACACTAGCTGGGGATCTTTTCTATTCAACTAAGTCTTCTTGGTACTGCATGGAAGGAGGCCACGTCAAACATTGAAACGCTTTATTGTTTCAAAGCCCATTCATGAAGTATTCCATTATTAAAAGAAAGGTAGTGCTGGAAGATGGGATTGCCAAGTTGGGAGACATTTAATCAGCTACTAGGCTAGAGAAAAATATATGTACAACTAAAATAGTACAGTCATACCTCGGATAACAAATGTTTCGGATAACAAACAGAAGTTTTTTAATTGATACAATTTAGATTGTGGGTCTTCTGATGGCAATATTAGTGTGATGATTTTAGTATAAGGTTTTTACTAATGTTTTAATTATTTATTGTTGTTTGATGTTTTTAACTGTTTTAATTCTTTGATTGGAAGCCGCCCAGAGACCTTTGGGTAGTGGGCGGCATATAAGTTGTAAAAATAAATAAATAAATAAATAAATAAATAAATAAATAAATAAATAAATTTCCAGGTATGGGGCTGCCTCAGATAACAACAAATGTTCCCTATGGGCTGCCTCAGATAACAAATGTTTCAAAATGCCTTGCAAAAAAGTATACCCAGGATACATTGCACCCCCCCCCCCCAGTTTGTGGAGGGGTGGGAGGAGTTAGAGTGTTTCTTAATGGTGTTTTGGAGCCATTCTGGACATTTTTTTGCTGATGAATTTGGACCTTTCAAAGTTGGAAAGGTAGGGAGCTAGTTCTGGGAGTTTGTGTTCCAGCACTGCATGCCTTTAAAGTGCACTTTATAAAGAGGTCTGGGGAAAAAATAGCTTTTTAGCCTTTTTTGGACCTCTGGAACGGATTAATCGGTTTTCCATTCATTTTAATGGGAAACTATGTTTCGGATAATGATTTTTCTTCGGATTAACAAATTACCTATGGGAAAGAATTAAATTCGTTATCAGAGGCACCACTGTACTGATAACGCTGGAATATTCAAGGCCAAATGTCATCTGGTGGCAGAGATCTCCAGAGGCAAACAGAAAGCACAGTGCTGCACAACGCATACAACTGAGAACTATGAATCGGGGCAAGCTTGAAGCCATGAAATAAAAGATGGAGCAGTGTGGCTTTAGCTGTAATGCGAAGTCTGCCCAGATTTCAGACTTTATGGAAAGAGGGCAACATCATCAATTCTATGATCGAAATATACATGCTAAAGAAGAAACTTTAAAAAATTATGATAGTGTCCAAGAGGAAATTTGCCATGCACCAAAACAGGACAGTTGTGGGTAACTGGAACGCAAACAATGTGAACCAAACATTGTCAGAGAATTCAGCTTCGGAATTAGAAATGAAGGAAGGGAATGACATATAATGTTGTGAAGGGGGGGGGAGAAAATTGTTTATTGCTAGTACATACTTCAGGAAACCTGGCAGATGATTGTGCACATGGATGGCACCAGATGGCAAATACTGACATAAAACAGTCTGCATAACTAAAAGCAGAAGATTGAGACACTCTGTTTTACCTACAAAAACAAGACTAGGAGCCGACTCTGATACAGAGGGTGAAGTGTTAACAAAAAAACAAACTAAACAAACTAAAACTGAAGAGCAGTAGAACAAATATAGAACCAAAATGCTATTTAAAGACTGTGTAAAAACATATTTGCTTTCCTGAATTCAGTTGGCAGTAAAGCCAAAGAGAATTATTGTAATAGCATAGCAATTGACTGTGAAAATAACAAAAGAAAAATAGAAAAAAGAGAAACCAAGAGAAACTAAGAGATTTCTTCCATTAGATAGAGAGACCGTGAGAAAATGAGATGCCGAAGACAATTTGGCAGATTGGGGGGTATTTCAATTATCCTGTTATCTGTTAGTAGGAGACAAATTCTGACAAAAATGGCTCTTCCAAGAAATTCCTGTCTTGTGCGGCTGCTAATTTTCTCCTATAAAAATGGAGGAAGGAATTGGATGAGAAACTATCCTTGTCTTGATTCTAATGGGTAGAGGTGACAGTGGAAAAAGTGGCAGCGATAGGAATTCTGGGGGGAAGCAACTATGTTCCAACTGAGTTACTGATTTCAAAGGAAACAAAAGCACAGTGTAGTAGCTCATATACACTCCATTTTGGGAAAGTCAACTTCAATAAACTCAAAACAATGATAGGTCCCATGGCAGATGATGCTAACAGGAAAAGGAGTCCAAGATGGGTGGGAGTTTCTGAAAAAGGAAAGTCTACAGGCACATACACAGCAATTCCAACAAGAAGAAACATGGAAGGCAGTACAGAAGACCAACATGGCTCCACAAAAAGGTCAGGAAGGACCTGAAAACCAAATTTGATATGTAAAGGAGGTTGGCAAGGAAGACAAAGAGAAACAGAAAAGCATTCTTCGGGTATGTTCGTAGCAAAAGACAGAGAAAAGAAATAGTGACTCAGCCATTCAGTGGGGATGGGAAAAAACTGAAGATAAAGAAAAGGTAGTAGTGCTCAACTCCTACTTCATCTCAGTCTTCTCCCAAAATATGGTCAGTGACCCACCAGACATACAGTATACGAAGCATAAGGGGAAGGGATAGGATTGTAGGTTGAGACTGATAAACCAATGGTGAAGAAGGATCTCAGTATGTTGAGTTCAAATCCTCAGGACCAGAAGAGCTGCATCCAAGGATACTGAAGGAACAGGCCGAAGAGATCTCAGAACCACCACCTATTATTTTCTTAAAATCATGGAGGACGGGTGAAGTGCCAGATGATTAGAGGATGGTTAACTTTGTCCCCATCTTCAAAAAGAGAAAAACGAGGTACCAGAATTACAGAGCAATCAGTCTGATATCAATCCCAGAGAAAAGCACCTCCACTGGCTGCCAATCAGCTGTAGGGCACAATTCAAGGTGCTGACCTTGACCTACCACTGTACGGCCTGGGTCCTAGCTACCTCAAAGATCTCACAGCATGAACCGACTCAAGTGTTAAGTTCATCAGGAGAGGCCCTTCTCTCCATTCCACCACCCTCACAGGGTCGTCTCGTGGGAATCCATGAAAGGGTCTTCTCGGCTGCTGCGCCCAGACTCTGGAACTTCCTTCCACTAGATGCCAGGACTGCCTCATCTCTGCTGTCTTTCCGGAAACAGCAAAGACCTTTCTCTTCAGGCAAGCTTTTCCTGAATGATGGACTAACTATTGTGTCTTTCATATGAATCAATAGGATCACAAAGATTTTGTGCTTATAACCACTTATAAATTTGTGTGATTACATTGACACTATGTTTTCAATGTTAGTTTCCATCACTCATAACTTTTACATGGAATTTTAGGTAAAAGGTAAAGGTTCCCCCTGTACATGCATGCTAGTCGCGTCCGACTCTAGGGGGTGTGCTCATTTCCGTATTCAAGCCAGAGAGCCAGTGTTGTGCAAGTCCACGGCCATGTGGCCAGCATGGCTGCACGGAAACACTGTTTTACCTTCCCACTTTTTATGGCAGTACCTATTTATCTACTTGCATTTTACATGCTTTCGAACTGTTAGGTTGGCAGAAGCTGGGGTTATCAGCGGGAGCTCGCTCCGCTTTTACTCTCCTTTTAACTGCTTTCATTCTCTTGTAGCTTTAACATAACATTATCTTTTAATGCTGTAAGATGTTCCTCAATTCCCTGTTCTCAATATTTGACAACTAGACTGTATATAGTGGCACCTTGTATAAAGGAATTAATTCATTCCAAATGAAATTATGTTAAGCAAATTTTCCTTTATACAAATTCCCATAGGAATGCATTGAAAATGGAGTAATTCCATTTTTATGTTGTACGGATTCTCCCCATAGGCAATTATGTTAAGCAAATTTCCCCTATCTCCTGAAGTTTTTATGTTGTAAAGATTTTATGTTATACAAACTGTTTGTTATACAAGGGTCCACTGTATTATCCCTCATTACTGTAAGCTGCCTTAGGTCCTTTTCCAAGGAGAAAGGCGGGGTAAAATACTCAAATAAATAAATAATAAATAAAATTATGAAGCTGATTATACAATGGTCACTCTACAAGCACCTTGAAAACAATGCAGTAATAACTAGAAGCCAAGATGGATATGTTAAGAAAAAATCATGCCAAATTAATCTTGTCTCTTTTTTTATTGTCTCCTTCCATGATAGATGGTGGGAATGCTGTAGATAAATATCTTGACTTCTGCAAAGCCTTTGTCAAAGGATGGGAATACGAATCAGATTTGTGGATGACACAAAATTGGGCGGAATAGCCAAAATTCTGGAAGAGAGAAACAACATCCAAAAATATCTTGATAGGCTTGAAGACGGGGCAAAAAAACAAAAAAATGGCATTTAACAGGGATAAGTGCAAAGTTGTGCAGCTAAAGGGAAAAAAGCCCAAATGCACAGTTAGAAGATGGGCGATACTTGTCTCAGTAACATTTCAAGTGAAAAGGACCTTGGAACTGTAGATTGCAAGCTGAATATGAGCCAGAAGTGTGATATAGCTTCAAAAAAGGCCAATGATCAGTTCTCATCTTGAGTACTGTGTCCAGTTCTGGAAGCCACACTTTAAGGACAATGCCAACAAACTGGAACAAGTTCAGAGGAGGGCAACAAAGATGATCAAAGAGGATCAAAGGTTATTAAAGACAGTCTGTTCTAAGACTGCAATGCACTGGTCACCTCCTGAAGGAAAAAGAAAGCAAGGAAGAAGACCGCAGAAGACCTCAGCAACTTTCTGCAAAGATCTAAATGCAGTGAATGTTACATGGGAAAAGTAAGTCTTCACACTGCCATTTTTGACTGACAGCCACAGCTTTCCACAGATTCTGGTGGGATTCCTTTGCAGTGCTTCCTGGAGTTCCTTGGTAGGTCTGTGTGGTCACCCATCCAAGTACAAGCCATGGTTGACCTTGCTTAGCTTCCCCAAAAAAGAAAAAAGAAAAAAGTTTAGGGTGGTATTGTAGAACTCAAGATGCCTGTAAAATCTGCAGGTAGAGTATGACCTCCTTTCATTGGAATACCAGTCCAAACTAGAACAACATCAACAACAACAATAACAACATCAACAAAGAGGCAAGAAGACAACATATCTACTTGGCATTCCATCATCTTCCTTCCATAGACTTCCTCTGAGGTTATCAACTACTAGTATGTCCTGGATTGTGGATCTAAATAAGCCTTGATATCCTGGTGGGCAAGGAGGACACTCACCATTCTTCTATTTTATTACTCAGCTATAATCTGAACTGCTGAGTTAGTAGGAAATTAAAGTTCTGTGCCAATATATTTGTCCTTAGCTGGCCCCACTATGTGGGGCAAATCAGCCACAATCAGTTCTGCCAAACTGCAGCCTTTGTTAACACTTGAGATGCCAGAGTACCCCTGCAAGCTCTCTGGCTATCCACTCCCAACACATGCCACTATTTCAGCAAGGTGACTTAAGTCCTCTCATACACCTCCATGGGATAGAAGAGAAAAGCTTTGTCATTCTAGCCAGCAACTTTTTACACAGAAGGCTAGAAACAAAAACGAACAAAATACCACACACATTTGATAAAAAGATGCTTAAGCAAGTGGTGCATTGCTTGCCTTCTAGTCAGACAAGCCTCTGGAAATCAAATTATAAGGTTTTACGCAATGTTCTGGCTTTCTTTTTAAGGGTAAACTATGATTAGCATTTTTAGTTAAATATTACCATTTTCATTTTAATATTCTAAGGAATTTATTCCTATTTTAAATCTTATCTATTTTAATCTCTTATTCTGGTGAAAAAAACACACACCCTTGCAGACCCCCTTGAGTTCCAATTCTGGGAGAAAGGCAGTATAAAAACACAATAAAGCAAATAACCCAACTTACCCCCTATCAAAGTTAGAGTGGCCTTGCTGAGGCTGGTGGGTTCTGAAAAACTATTCCTTGTGGGTGCTCCCCTCCCCCACCCCTGACCTCCCCCAGCTGTGCAGAGCTGGATATGCTAGTTATCTTGGTTTGCCTACTTGTTGTTACACCCCTTGGCTGTAACCAAATGGATGACTTGGCACTTACACAATTCAAAAGGTTGCTGTCTGAAGATCTTGAGCCTATTGATCCAGAGAGGACTTGGCTTCAAATGCTGTGCAATGAAACCCCCTTTATAAGTAACTAGCTGTATCACCGAGTCCCGTGTTTGACATGGACTTCTTGATCACAGGCTGCTTAGATGACAGCTGACCAATTCTGTGGCTCCAGGATGGTGTAATGCTTAACCACAGTTAACCATCTGCCCAGAGGAAGCTAGAAAGACCATCTCAGCTCCTCTGGGTTCAATAAAAAGAACTTGTAGACCTGCCTGTAGATGTGCCCGACAACAGAATTCAATGTTTTCCATCCAAAAGGAACAGGGTGCTCTGTTCAACGTTCTCCTCCCATCCCTGCAGGAGTGGATTGCATTACATCTGACTGCTCATTCAAACCAGCAAGAACAACTCTAGTACAATCTCTTTAGTAAACAGGGGTGGGTAGTACTGTATGTGGCTTTCAAACCTCGTTGGATGTCACCTTTCATCAGCAAGTAGCCAAGGAATCACAGGTGTTGCTCTTTTTAAAAATCTGGAGGAGCCGCCAATTGCTCATCCTTGTTATATAGAGAGGAAACCAGCTGCCCCACTCAGACCATTGGCCAGGCTGGGCAACCTTGGTCCAGCCATCCGGGTCTCAGCTTGACCTATCGACACGTTCAAAGCAAGAAGGAGAAACTTATAGCTTGAGTTCACTGGTAGCATGCCAATGCAACCAATACATCTGTATGAGGATCTAGCAACTGGATAGTCTTCTTTAAATGCCATTTTATTCTGACCATGTCCTTTGGCCCTTTAAAATGTTGGCATACCCTTTCTTCAGTTGTAGTGGAATGTATTCGATGCAACACACTGAAAAGTCATTTCTCTTTAAGGGTGCCATAAGACACTTTACTACAGTGGTACCTTGTCTAAAGGAATTAATTCGTTCCAAATGAAATTCTGTTCAGCATATTTTCCTTTATACAAATTTCCCATAGGAATGCATTGAAAACAGAGTAATCCTAATCGCGACCATTTTTATGTTGTATGGATTCGCCCTATAGGCGATTCCGTTAAGCAGATTACAATTCATTTTTTATGCTTTTATACAAGGGTCCACTGTATTCTTGCTGTCCCCCCCCCCCAACTTTCAATCTTTTATTTTATTAACTGAAAACCACTTGGTTACTCACAGTCTTTACTACTGCCTTAACTACACCTTTAAGGTATAGACCACCTGTCCTTCTCTCATTCACACACACACTCCTTTCATTGATGCAGAAATATGCATTGGTATCCTACATACAGCAAGATTTACTGGGCTCCATCTCCAACTTCTCGGCTTCAACCACAAAGCGAGTCAAACTCTGAGATGTTGATACAAGAATTGTCATCATGAACACGGAGGGAGAGGCTCTGAGGTTGTTGCATGCCTTCTGCCTCAAACAGGAACCCAGCAAATCAGGCAAGGATTTCCCTCCTGTGCCTGCTTTTTTAAAAAAGGCACAGGAGCAAAGACTGCTAAGGAAAAGGCAACCCTCTAGCCTTTGTCAGCAAAACCGAAGCTTAACACTGCTCTTACTGCCCATGCTAGTTGGGGGATTCTGGGAACTGTAGTCCAAAGGGGAATGCTTCCAGACTTGGAGGAGGAGGAAAAACCACAGGAGTGTTGACACCACATTCATCCTGCCTTCCCCAGATACCTTTTCAAGACCCCTGTTAAGGCTACAATTCCTTGCAAACATTTTTTTTTCCAGACCCCTTGCCTGACTGCTGGACTCTCTCCGCCCTTTTTAAAGAGATTTGCTTCCAGATGCATGCACATGAGCTCAGGCCTTTTATCCCATAGGGAGTATTTTCCCCTCCTCAGTTTCCACAGGGATGTGCGGTGGTGGTGGTGGAAAAGAAAATAAAGTCCGAGGTAGAATCCAAAGAGCTTTTAAAAGTTCTTCGTGCAAAGCTCCCAACATGATCCCAGTCTTTTGGCAAACAGTTCAAGCCAACACTATGCTCCATTCCACCAGGACTATTGGAGGAACCCTTTTGCCCTGCCCTCCTTGGTCTGCTTAAGCCAGCTACAGTTGTTTTCACTCTAGCAAGGAAGAGATTGCAAGAATGATTTTACACCTGGGAGGAAGCTTGACTCCAGGCCAAGCTATTATGCCCAGGAGACTAGCCGGGGAATTTAAGGCGACAAGCCTAGATGCTTAGCAGGGCCCAATTTAAGCCAAAGTATTCTCTACCTGGAAAAAAACCACCCCTGAAGTAGGTTCAATATAGTTGACTTGACTACACCGAAATATTTTTTCTACCAAAGTATGTCCTTAGGTAGCCTGTAACCAGCCCCCCCCCCGCCATCCTGTTCCAAAAAGGATTCTAAAAGCCCCTAGGGGTAGTGATCCTGGCCACAGCTCCCTCCGGCACCCAAAAGCCTAGAATACTTAGATTTAAAGACTGTAAGTAAATACAACAGCTACTTTGGAATTAATTTATTGCATTAGGGATGGGAGTGGAGGTGAGTCACCCAATGGAAGTTTCTAGGAATAGATCACCTGACCTCCCACCTACCCAAGCCACTCAACCCAGTTATATGTCCCCTTAAAGAGAGAGACATTTATTGTAGCATGTATTTTCTTGTACTTTAGTTCAATTCGCAAGTACAAATTCATGGCAGAGATGCATCAAGTCTTCAGGGATGCCCCGTCATCTGGTCGTGTGTAATGTAATCTCTACCTTCCTTGATTTGACTTGCTCAACCCAACGTTCTGCCATCTGCCATCATCCAGACCCTTCCTATACTTGTTTATTTTCTTTTTGGCTCCTCAGACTCACCCTCCTCCCTGCAAAATGGCAAGGTTCTTTTTGCAGGGCAGTACTTTCCATCCTGCTTTTGCTAGGACACCCCCCCCCAAGCCAAGTTTCCTCTATTTATTCTGCAAGAGGCCAACACCTCTGGGTCCCCCTCCCATTCATTCTCGCACAACCCCACCACCACCACCCCCAGGTTTTCCTAGTCTTGAAAAAAAGAAATTAAAGAAGGGGAAAAAAAGCTACATGGCCATTTTTATAACCCACACAATCCATTCGCGGAGCTCATTCAGCATTGGAAGGGGGGGTGAGCAAGAGACTTCTTTCTGGTTCAAGATAAGGACGCCCAAATAAAATATGAATTCCCGACCCTCTTATGGGGGCTGGTTCAGCTGGAAAGCTAGCCTTGGAAACGCTGTTGCCTGGGGAGTCGATTAGGGGGAAAAAAGTTATCTGAATTTGGGGGCGTGTTGGGGCGCAGGGGGGACCGGGCAGTATTGAGACACGTTCACCATCAGGCTCCCCGCAAACCACACACACACACACACACACACACACACACACACACACAGTTTAACACCAGCCCAGTTCAGCGCCGCCAAGGGCTCGTCAATTTCATCCGTCCGCGTTGTCAATCTCCATTGAAGGAGGGCGCACAACCAGTCCCCGACCTGGGCGAGGACGGGCTGAAGTCGCCCGCGGCAAAACCGCACAATCCTTTTCGGCCACCGAAACCGGAGCCGCCCCTCTGGAAGTAGCCCAAGTAGCCCTACTAGTAGCCAAGCTCCCCCTCCTCCTCCCGGTCCCCCGTCCTCCACACACACACAGACAGACACACACCCAAGCTACTTACACGCCCTAGATCTGAGCCACGACGCACATGACCCCACCACCACCACTGTAGCCGGCAAATACCCGAGCGCGACGCGTCCAGCTTAAATATTCGGCCCGCGACGGAGCCTTCGGTGTCGTTAGCCACTCACAGCGAGCGATATGGTTTTAATCAGATGCTGGCAGCTGAGGACTACCCAGGAATGCGCTGTGATGTTTTTGCTGCCTCGGCTTCGGGCTACTCCCCCTCAACGTGTCTTGGGCTTCCAAACTTAACTCCTTCCGCGCCAGGGAGGAGGAAGGGGACGACGAGGAGGAGAACCCTCCTCGTCAGCAAAGCTGCCAGATGATGAAGGGGAAGAGGCAACCTATAAGTGTCTAGGAGGCTCTTGGAACAGAAGGGGATTTGCTTCCATGGGGGATTTGGGTGCAGTTCAGAACTTCAGGACAGCAAGTTGGCAGGCCAGATATCTCAATGGCTTGTCTTCCTAACTGGGCATCCTTCTACCTCCTGAGTCCCCAGTGAAACCCCCCACCCACCCACCCCAGAGAGTCTGTTTCAGCAGGCATGGCAAAAAACAGACACTAAAAAACCGAAAGCCACTTGGCACTTGGAAGGGCAAACAGATTGATTCTAGTGTAAGCGTTCATGGATGACAGCCTGTTTTCGTTGACACTCGGAGTTGACTCACAGATCAGTTGGTCAGTCTGCTCATAATAAAGTCAGGGCTGCGACCCTTCATGGGCCATCAAGGCAATTCTGATTTAAGGCTGGCCTTTTGGGGGCATTTTCCAGGTAGAGAATTCTCTAAAATGGATTACCACCTCCTTCTTCCTCAGGTGCCTGGGATTGTGCAGTTTGCCCAAGGCTACCCAGCCTGGCTCTTTTCTTAGGAGGCATGGTAAGGACTCTAACTCCTCAACCCTAGCTCAGCAGAGAGTAACCTAAACCACTGAAGTTTCCAGCCTGAATTAAACAACATGCACAACATTTTCGTCAGTGGGTTTTCATTCATGGAACTTCCTTCCTTCCTTCCTTCCTTCCTTCCTTCCTTCCAATGATTCTCAAAAGTATGTCTGGAAGTTGAGTCATGGCTACTGGACTTCTTTTTCTTGAGAGACAGAAACATTTCACTGCTCATCCAAACAACTCCATCAGCTGAATACAGCTAGTGCGAGTCCTCCATCTTATAGTCAGCTTTGACCTCTTGTCACCCTGGTCTGAAAGAAGCTGATAAGCTGAACAAAGACCTGAATAGGCTTGTTAGGTAGACAGCAGTATCCATAGCCTTAAGGTGAACAATGGCATAAGGTGCTGAAACCTATAAAGAATGGGTCATTAGCTATAGCATTGCTGCTGAAGGCTTTTGATTTGTCTAGGTATTGTTGAAAGCACACCCTGATAAGTAGCAGACAGACTATGCCTGAGGCCCCCACCTCTGTTGAGAGAGGGGGTTTCGATGCTCACATGAATGGCTTCCCTGACTCCTCCTTCAAACCACCTATCTTCTCTGTCTAATATGTGTACATCCTCATCTTTGAATGAGTGCCCGTTGTCTTTCAAATGGACAAAAGTATATGTGTATTTCAAGTGCATATGTGGTCAGAATTCTAAGCCGTATTTTAGAATAGACTCCTCTAACTTTCTTTTCTCCCTTATCTGTTCACAGGAACCTAAGCAGCAAGAAAGATGTTCACAGATACAGTACCCTTATAACCTATTCCCATTCACAACAAAGTCTTGTTGCGTTATCGGGCTACCAGGCAGAAGGGCTTTATAGAGCCTGTGGCATTAGAAACAGGGGCTGGGGAATGTGTGTGGCTGCTGGGCTTCCCGTGGACCACTGGTTCCCATAATGGTGAATTAGATAGACATTGGATCTGATACAGCACATCTCTTCAGGCATTTACAAGTAGTAAACATGGATCAAGATACTGGGATGAAAATCCCCCTAGCATCATGTTGGAAACCTTTGGAACTGGGGCAAAGTCTGTGTTTACTCGGAAGTTGCGCTGTGTTGAGCAGGATGTGTACCTAAACTGGCAAAGTTTGTGTGAGATTTTCTGCACTTACTTAATAGGTAAGGAGACCTAATCTATGCTCAGGGAAGCTCTCCATATCTCTAACTTTGGTGAAAATAAGGGATCGTTCAGTGGTTAAGCATCTCACCATGGAGCCAGAAGTTGGGTGCTCAATTAACCACTGCACCTCCTTGAGAGAGGTTGGAATTGATGATGCATAGTTGGGTCCCTTCCAGATCTGCAGTCCTAAAAGGATGATGATGGCTGAAGTGCAAATCAGAAAGTCTTGGGTTTGAATCTGGTCTTTACTGTAAAATTGCAAGGTGTCCTTAGGCAACACGCTCATCCTTAAACTCTGTCTCTGTCTGTCATATAGAAAATGATTAAGCCAATTTAGGAATAAATTTAACTGCTGTGTGTTGTCTCGTTCGTGACCCCATGTCCATGGAGTTTTCTTGGCAGGAATACTGGAGTGGTTTGCCAGTTCCTACTCCAGGTGCCTACAGCACCTGGTATTCCCTGGTGGTCGCCTATCCAAGTACTAACCAGGGCCGACCCTGCTTAGCTTTCGAAATCAGGCGAGATTGGATGTGCTTAAGGCATCTAAGCAGCTAAATCTAACTGCTATGCCTGATTAGAGCAGACTTGTTAAATGAATGGTATGGACATGCCATCATATAACACTGTCATTGGTTCAATGTCATAATCCAGTTGGATCTACCAACTGGATTCAGGGTCTCATTTGTAGGGTTGCTGTGTGGGATTCTAACCTGAAAATCCATGAGCATCATTTAAAACTGTGGGATACACTACATATAATTTTCTGTTATTGTTGTTATTTCTTCCTTACTTTCTTGAGTTTGGATATTCTTTGGGCAAGAGTACACTAGAGATTTATGGCATCTCATTATTAGGATCTTGTTAAGATACCCTGAACATGGGCTGACGCTCAACATCAAAAAACTAAGATCATGGCCACTGGTCCCATCACCTCCTGGCAAATAGAAGGGGAAGAAATGGGGGCAATGACAGAGTTTATTTTCTTGGACTCCTTGATCACTGCAGATGGCGACTGCAGCAATGAAATTAAAAGATGCCTGCTTCTTGGGAGGAAAGCAATGGCATCCTAAAGAGCAGAAACATCACTTTGCCAAGTAAGGTCAGGATAGTCAAAGCTATGGTTTTTCCAGTAGTGATGTATGGAAGTGAGAGCTGGACTATAAAGAAGGCTGACCGCCACAGAATCGGTGCTTTTGAGCTGTGGTGCTGGAGGAGAGTCTTGAGAGTCCCCTGGACTGCAAGGAGATCAAACCTATCCATCCTGAAAGAAATCAACCCTGAATGTTCACTGGAAGGACAGATTTTAAAGCTGAGGCTCCAGTACTTTGGCCACCACATGAGGAGAGAGGAGTCCTTGGAAAGGTCCCTGATGTTGGGAAAGATTGAAGGCAAAAGGAAAAGAGGACGGCAGAGAATGAGATGGTTGGACGGTGTCATCGATGCAACCAATATGGATTTGACCAAACTCCGGGAGGCAGTGGAAGATAGGAAGGCCTGGTGAGCTCTGGTCCATAGGGTCATGAAGAGTCAGACATGACTGAATGACTGAGCAACAACAACAAGATACCATAGGTTTCTTAATGCTGCCTAGATGCCCTAAGCACATCCAATCTCGCCTGAGTTTGGAAGCTAAGCAGGGTTGGCCCTGGTTAGTGCTTGGATGGGAGACAACCAGGGGATATCAGGTGCTGTAGGTGCCTGGAGTAGGAACTGGCAAACCACTCCAGTATTTCTGCCAAGAAAACTCCATGGACATGGAGTCACGAAGAGTCGGTCAGGACTGTTTCGACACAACACACACACAGGTTTCTTAATATAGTAAGATGCCATAGGTATAAAATTAAATGGGAACATGAGCTTAGGCAAGCTGGCACTTCCTCAAAGGAGAAGTCCCCCCAGAGCGGAACTCGGGCAACCCTCCCAGACTGCACCCTCACTCCTAGCTACGTCTGGCTAGATAGGCTCCTCAACCTCTCTGTCTCTGAATTCAACACTTCTCTACTGTCAGCTCTCGACTCTCCCATCTTATCTTGTCCTCGCCTCAACTGGAGGGAGGTCATCTCCCCTCCCCAAATTAAGCTGGGCATGCCATTTGGTCACCCAAAGGGTTCCCTAACTCTGAAGCAGCCACTGTGTTCCGTAATCGTTGGCTCCCACTGATTAAAAACATCAAGCAACCTTTGGGGACTATTGTCCTGGAGTCAGTCGCACAAAGAGACCATAATAGTAACAAAAGCTATTAATAAAAGTTGTCTTCTGGCTGAACTCACAGAACCAGAGTTCAGCCACGGCTGAAATACAAACCTATTATGTGCCACAAATGTGAGGATTTATGGGAGTTGCGATGCAAAACACGGATTGCCCGGCCCAGCCCTAAACGTATCTTAGAACTGCAAAGCTGGAAGGGAACCTATGGATCAGTGGTTCTCAACCTGTGGGTCCTCCGATGTTCCTGGACTGCAACT
>JAHTLZ010000195.1:13536888-13548737 GCA_023846285.1 Phrynocephalus versicolor
GAAAAATTGTTCGTTTCGTGCCCATCTCTAGTCGGCATATTGTTTTCTCTTGCTAACTTTGAAAATGCAGCGTGGTGCATAACACAAATTGTTCTTATTGTTTTTTTGGAGACTGGGTTATTTTTATACAACAAGGTGGAGCATTTGAGATTGTAAATATGTGGTAAGCTTGTGTTGCTCTTTTGAGGCTCCTTCTTGCCGAGTGGAGCCCAAGAAGTCTGCCCTAAAGCCCCACATCATGATGCAAACAAATAAAGATGTAGCTTATGTGTAGAAATTATCTGATAAAGGTCTAACTTTCAGTCACAAGTGTCTTACAGGTGGTACCACCAGATTTTTAAAAGATATATGCATGTGGAGTAATTATATACCATTTAAAGAAGATGAGCTAAGATAATTATAGAAAATTAGTATGCAGTGTTTTTTTTAATAAAGACAGAGGAATGTTCAATAAGCTAAAGAAGAAGAAGAAGAAGATCCATACTAATTGTAATTCAGGAGAAGACCTGGGATAACGAGGAATAGGGAGTGCTTGGAAGAACCTAGGCTGAGCCAAAGAGTTATTGTTCCTTTTTCTTCAAAGGTGATTCATCTTTGTCTCTAGAAGCAGGGCAGATTAGTACAGGGGATCCTCCTCCCCGCATTAAACTATTGCTTCATCCAGGAGCCTTCTCAGGGTATAGATGTGGTATGAATTTGATCTGAAATCCTCCCAAGGAACAACCTTGCGAAATTCTTCACAGAATTGAATTCCTTTTCCGCAAAGGAATGAAGGCCTTGGGTTGAAGGACACAGGAGCTGGGAGATATCTGGTGCCTTTTCTGCCCTATTGGTATCCACATAGTAATTATGTGTCCTTATGTGTGACCTTATGTGTCGGGGCCAAGATGCTACCATTAGAGCAGATTATGAAGAGAGAGAATGGTTTCCTATATGCAAAGGTGCCAGATAAGGGTGCAATTTTATCCCTCTTATCTGTTCAATCTGTTTGCAAAACACATCATATGGGAAGCAGAACTGGGTTCAGATGAAGGAGGGGTTATACTTGGTGGAAGAAACAGATATGCAGATGAAACTGTCTTAGTAGCAGAAAGCAGTGATGACTTGGAAGGGCTGTTAGGGAAAGTGAATGAAGAAAGTGCCAAAGCACGACTTCAATTGAACATTAAGAGGACCAAAAACATGACTACAGAAGAACTAAACATTAACACTGACATGGAAGACATAGAAATAGTTAGAAATTGTGTATCCTTTGAATCTTGTCATAAATCCAAATGGAGATTGCAGCCAAGAAAGCAGAAGAAAACTAGGATTTGGAAGAGCAGCAATGAAGGAACTAGAAAAGATCATCAAGTGTAAGAGAGTGTCACTGGAGGCCAAAATCATTTATGTTCTTGTATTTCCAGGTGCTCACCACCTCCTAAGGCAATTGTTTCCATTATTGTACTGTTCTAACAGTTGAGATGTTTTTCCTCATATTCATCCAGAATCTGGCTTCCTGTAGCTTGAGCCCATTATTACGTGTCCTGCTCTCTGGGATGATTGAGTACAGATCCTGCCCCTCCTCTGTATGATTGCCTTTCATGGATTTTAAAAGTGCTATCACAGCTCCAACTCAGACTTCTTTTCTTGAGGTTAAACATGCCTAGGGTTTCCCCCCGCCCCAGTTTTTTCTCATATGCCTTGGTTTCCAGGCCCCTGATCATCCTTGTTGCCCAGCTCTGTACCTGCTCCAGTTTGTGAACATAGAATCATAGAATCATAGAGTTGGAAGAGACCTCAAGGACCATCTAGTCCAACCCCCTGCCATGCAGGAACCCCCATCATAGTGCTCCTGATAGATGGCCATCCAGCCTCTGCTTAAAAACCTCCAAAGAAGAAGACTCCACCACGCTCCATGGCGGCATATTTCACTGCCAAACAGCTCTAACTGTCATGAAATTCTTCCTAATGTTTAAATTGAATATGTTTTCCTGCACTTCTTAAAATGCAGTGTCAAGAAATGGACACAGGATAATAGACCAGTAGCAGATAAAGAGAGATTAGTACAGGAGTAGAGAGCCTTCCAACTCAAGATGTTTTAGACTCCAACTCCCACAGTCATTTATCACTGACAATATACAGTAGGCTCCGAAATCTAGACAGTTCCCCATGCCTGGAGTAGTACCTCATGAGATTTAGAGACTTTACTTCAGTTAATGCCTCCTAAAATAGCATTTGCCTTTTTTTTTTAGAGCCTCATCACACTGTTGGTTCATATTTGGCTTGTGATCTACAACAATTCCAAGATTCTCATCAGTGTGAGATGTAGCACACCACTCCTTCCAACACACATATTTGCCAGAATGGCAACAAGATGATTTCCCCGCCTATCAGGTCTTGACAAATTAAGGGCTGAGCCATGGCTCAGTTTCCCTATCAGAGGGTTGAACTGCATGCTACAGAATACTCGTTGCAAGTGTTACAAAAACAAACCTCTGATTGCCATCCCACAAGCTTTTTAGCCTTCCCAACTATCTCGGTTTTTGATTGGCCATCCAGAATTAAACACAGGCTTTATCTGCCTTCTCATTGTGTGGACAGTCAGTATGGATCATTTCTCTGAAGTGGACATGTCATCTATGGTGTCTGCTTTCACTCTCAGATGAACTCCTACCACTGTGAAGTGGAATGAATTGACTCTAAAGAGGAATCTAAGAAAAGGAAATGGTGCCAGTAAGAATCAGGAAACATGTAATCCAGGAGACGAACGCCTGCCACTCCATCAACACCAGAGAGTACTCATTATAGGATGGTTATCATCAGATGTTCCTATGAATCCTAGAGGAAGGGTTATTGCAGATTCTTAAAAAATCTCTACAAATACAATAGTAGCTAGGCTATGGATGTATGTTTTCAGTAATAATCATGGGCTGTCAAGTCAGTTCTGACGTATGTCAATTAGAGATGGGGATGAACTTGGAAAATGATGGTTAGGGATGTTTTGTGTCTTGTGGTTCACTACAAACCATCAGGAACCAACCAGAAAGCCCAACAGGTTCATGGTTCAGTCTTTGGTTCATGCCTGGAGAAGGAAGTACCTGGTTCTGTCACACCACCACTGGACCACTACCGCCATGATCTCCATAGCCAGCTGCCCAGTTCTTGGAAGCCAGGCTGCTGTCTCTGCAGATGGTGGTGGTGGTGGTAGCTGCAGCAAGCAAGAAGGCCGGGGGGGGGACCACAAAAGTGGTTGGTGGGCGAGTGGGCATCAGTTTTGCCAAATCAAAACAAAGCTCAAACCGGGGGGGGGGGGAGTCTTGTCAGTTGGTTTCATTTCAGCAAAACATGTTGCACGAACCAAACCAGGAACCGGACTACGAACCAGCCTTGCTGATCCTTTGGTTCGTGCCCATCTCTAATGGTAACTCTTTCCAGAGTTTTCTAGGTAGAGAACGCTCAGAATGGATTACTGTTCCCTTCATCTTGAGATGCTCTGGGGCTTTGTAACTTGCCCGAGGCCACAAATGCTGGCTCTACTCATAGGAGGTACAGTGGAGAATCAAACTCCTAATCTCTGGCTCGGTGGCCAGATACCGAAAGCTATCCAGCTAGTATGTTTTCAAGACAAGCTTTAAAATGCTGCTTTAAGTAGATGATGAACTCCTGGTGGTTTTTTTTTTTAATGATGCTGGCATTAGCTGCCTTCTTGTTTTGCATCAAGTGGATCTTTGTTGTTAGTACAAAATACTCATTCTGTTACTCCAATATGTCTGAGTTTTACAGCCGAAGTCTTGCTGTAAAAAAGGGGTTTCAGTTGCCAACAGGCTCTTACAGGTAATCCCCTCTTGCCCTGCCCACCCATGTTTAATCTCCATACAAAATGAAATACCTATAAGCAGAATAATCACTGGTTTAGACGGTATTAACATTCAGAAAGCAACAAAGAAAATTACCAGGGGTGCCTCTTGTCAGCTACAAGGAGGATTGACATGCTGGAAAATAGCTTTGCAGGAGCCCCGTTGACTCCTGGAAATTCTATGTTTGAAAACAGCAGTGCGGGTTTCAGAATGCCTCCCTCACATGTTAAAAATGTATAAGCCGAAGCACAAGGTGCCGTAATAGAAGCCCAATCGTTATACTTGCTGGTCTCACTCTCCGTAAGAAACATCATGCTGGTGCATACCAAAGCTATATCTAGTACATCATTGGGTATAAACCATTGCCCATCAGTTGCCCCCAGGGGTGGGTGGGTTGGCAATCAGCTAACACCACCTCTTGTCCCAGATCTCCCATCACATAATACTCAGAGCCACTCGAGCTCTGATACTGGAGATGATGTGTAGCCATCTCAACTAGCTGACGGTCATGAGAAGGGGTCCTCTGTAGTTACTGAAGTATGCACATAAAGCCCTTCCACAAAAAGAGGAAACTCGGTGGTCACAGAGTTCCCATTGGTCATCGTTGAGTACTGTAGTCACATGACAGTATGACCCTAGGGCTCCTTCTTGCAGTTGCCCAATGGCCAATTGATAATGTAATTTGCAGGATGGCAGCCTTGGTTTCTATAGCCCCATAAACTCATCACACATGCTATTGATATCTGGAAGGTTTATCTGATTGCCCTAACATGATATGAAAGACGGGGGAAGGGAACACCCTCATTTTTCTAAAGAGATGAAAAGACTGGATTCCATGCACAGACCATTATAATTGTGGGAATTTGGTAGTCCTTCCATTTTGAAGAGTAAAGGGTAAAAACAAAAGCAACAGCAGCAATGGCAGCAGAAAAGTGTGTGAGAGAGAAGTAGCCCATATTCTCAGCATCTACCACGTCACAGTAACTCTGTATGTTAATAATCACTCTAAAAGCACCTTAAGTAGAAAAGGTTTATATTTATTTACAGTTGTGATCTTCAGTTACTGTCAGAAGCTTAAAAGGGAGACAAAAAGAAAGAAATTGCAGACTGAGCCATGCGGAAAACTGAGTCTACAATGCAGCCACGTGGTCAGAGGTCAGGAGTTGAGTATTACATGTCTGCTTTGTTCAGATATTAGAAAAGAAGAATGCAAACAAACAATGGAAACAAAGCTAACAGGAAGACAGGAGGGGCAAGCCAGAGGTGGTGAAAAGATCTTTGCTATTTGCACAGAGTTTGCTCCTAGTTCCCTGAGCTCCTTGCCCCTCTGAAGATGTCAGCCACAGAATCTGGCGAAATGTCAGGAAGACAAACTTCCAGAACACGGCCAAACAGCCCGAAAAACTCACAACAACTCTCAGATCCCGACCGTGAAAGCCTTCGAGAATACATCTCTGTTAATTGGTTAGGTGGCAGGAGACAGTCATCTAATTTATTGGGGGGGGGGAGACTCTCCAACTAAAACCCAGCAGCAAGTTGCATGCAATATTATTTTCTCTAATAATAAATGGGTGAATGGAGTGCATGGAATAGTTCCTGTGTTCTTAGGGCTTTTTATGTGTCTAAAATGTCTACCCTGAATGTAGGCACCAACAGCCTTTACCACGATGTGGTGGCCACTACCATCTAAGAAGATGTTCATGGTTCCCAACAACTCCAGTACTTACATTTATATTTTAGGTATATTGCCATCTAGCTTTTCTTCTGTTACCAAACTCAAGGCTTTATATACCAGGCTTCCAGGCAATCACCTTTCCAGGGACGGACATCAGGAATCTGTCTGTGTTGTATGCCCTCAGACCAGACCAGGTTTAAATCACACAATCTCTGTCTTCACCACACCTTAACAAACCAGTGAATCTCAAGTTGATTAAGCCCTGGGAGAAAAACCAGCTTCCGTTGGAACAGAGGAGGCTTCATCATACTGTGTAGAGATGGGCACAAAATGAATTTTTAATTCATTTTGTTATTCGTTATTCGTTTCGTTCCCTAATGAAATGAATAACGGACCCCACTCTGGAAGAGAAAGGAAATGAAACAAAACAGACATTTCTGTTCTGTTCCGTTTCCCCATAGGAATGCATTAGATCATTCCTATGGGGAAAACCTGTCCCCCCCATGCCCCAACGATCAGCTGTAGTGCGGGCTGGGGGCTGCCCTACAGCTGATCAGGCCTTTTTTAAAAATAGCCCAGATCAGCTGTAGTGCAGGCCCCCTGCCGGGTGATTGCAGAAAATAAAAATAAAAATAAAATAAATTTAAATTTTAAAAAAGGGCAGAGCACAGGGCGCACTAGAGCTGGTCGGGGCTTTTTTTTAAAAAGCCCCAATCAGCTGTAGTGTGGGCCCCCTGCTGGGCTTGCAGGGGGGGGAAAGGAATTAAAAATAATACAAATAAGAAAAGCACCGACGGAGCTCTGGGAAGTCCAAAAAACAAAAAATGAAAAATGAAAAATGAAATGAATTACAAAATGAATTTGTTTTTAAAAAATTAGTTTCATAATAAACAAAATGAACTGGGGCAAGGAGAAACAAAAATTGAAACAAAATGCCATTTTGGCGTTTTGTGCCCATCTCTAATACTGTGGCTCTACTAGCCATTATCATGGATACTGACTGCCAGCAATGGGCTCCCACCTCTCCTACCCTACTTTGAGATGCTGGGGGTCGAACCTGAGATTTCTGCATGCAAAGTAGATCTGCTCAAGTTATTTCCCATTGTATGAGAAGCATTTCTTATATTTGTCTGCATCTGGAATCCTAACGCCTGCCTTGGCTGGCCAGAAGCAACCACCACCCGTGACCATTCTTCTTTTGTGATGAATCATTTCACTATTAGTAGACTCCTCTTTCCTTAGAATACAGCGGTATCTGTTGATGTGTTTCTTCTTGCAGACTTTTGCTGGTCTGACACTTTCATAATTAAAAACAAGAGTCTTATGATGCCCAAAGAATGGAACATTCTATTTGGAAATCTGTTGTTGTTGTGTGCTGTTGTTGTCTCCAACTTATGGTAACCCTATGAATGAGTGCTCTCCAAAGCATCCTCCCCTCAACAGCCCTGCTCAGCTCTTGTAAACTCAACCCTGTGGCTTCCTTTAGGGAGTCAGCCCATCTAATATTGGATCTTCCTCTTTTTCCTCTTGCCTTCCACCTTTCCCAGCATTGTTGTCTTTTCCAGAGAATTAGAGATGGGCATGAACTGTCAATTCAGTGGGCCATGCTGGTTCGTTTATCAGCCAGATAGCCACTCAGAGGCAGCACCTGGAGGAGGCAGGAGAGGGAGGCTGGTGTGCTGTCTCTGCATGGCCATCCATTAGAGAAGATGGGGCTCTGAAGCACTGAACAGTGTGAACACCTGTTCAGCCACTAAATGAACTGGCACGAACTGCCAAATTGGTAGTTCGTGCCCGTATCTACAGTGAATCCTGCCTTCTCATGACATGCCCAAAGTAGGCTAGCTTCAATTGCAATGTTTTTCTCTCCACAGATAATTCAGGCTTGATTTGATCTAGGATCCATTTGTTTGTTTTTCTGACAATCTAGGGCAGTGGTGGCGAACCTTTAGCACTTCAGTTGTTTTGGGCCACAATTCCCACAGTCCTTTGTCACTGACATTACAGGCTTGGAATTCTGGGAGTTGTGATCCAAAACTGCTGAAATTTCATCACACTTCAGACAAATATTTTTTTTCCTGTCTGATTACTTAACGGGAAATCTTTCTTAATTGGAAGTTTCTCCATTGGAAAACTCCATTGGATAACTTTCTTAATTGGAATTGCAATCCACATCATCCTATAGACATCCAATAAAATCTGCTATTCTTTAAGGGCTCCACAAGAATTTGGGTTGGTTTTGCTGTTGCCAACGAACACAGGTATATATTATTTATTTATTAGGTTGAGATGCTGTCCATCTGGCAACAAGGCCACTCCCCTGAAATTTTAATGATGGTCAGCATCCAAAGAAACATAGAAGCTGCATCATCCGAGGATGGAGCAGGGTTTGCTGTGGTGCAGGATTGATCCAAGTTTTCAGATAGGCATCTATCCTAGAACTTGGAATGTTACATTTCAAAAGAAACTTTACTACTTTGAAATGAAAGAGAGTTGTGTGGTCTTTTGTTGTTATGTGACCCAGCTAGAGCTTTCAAGGTAAGTTAGTTATTTATGGAGTGGTTTTACCAGTTCCACTTCCCCAGTGAGTCTCCATGGCTCAGAGGAGATTTGAACCCAAACCTACGGAGTCCTAGTCTAATACTTTGTCAATTGGATCCCCAGTGTGGTCTTTATACAATACAATACAATACAATACAAATACTGGAGTAGGTGGTATCTGTACAGACCATTAACAAAAATCTTATATAATCTGGTATTTATTTATTTATTTATTTATTTATTGCACCTTTACCCCGCCCATATTCCAAAATGGAACTCTGGGCGGCTTACAGAACTGAACAAGTCAGCAACCAATACAATAGAGATTGTATTGGTAGCATTTGTGGGTGTTGGTGAATTATATTGCCACTATTGTTGCTCAGTTTGTGCAAATACAGTAATTTGTTCCATTGCATACTATTATGTCATCAATACCAGCAGGCCAGAAAATACAAAGAAATACTAATGGTCAATTCTGACTTGCAGGTTTGCATAAAAATAATTGTTCATCATTTAGACTGATAAAAGAGTGGCACAGAAACCTGGAAAACGCCTGTCAAAATATCTTGAATATGCTTTTACATCCCTTTGAGGGAAAAAACCTCAGAAAGTAACTAGTTATTTCTTATTTCACCTAGTCCTAAGCACCGTAGGTGTTACCTGTTAGTTTATAAAAGTAATTTTGCAACTGTTAGTCATCATGAGCAACAACAACAACAACAAAAGGAATTATTTACCTGTAATAATGTTCTAGTTCTGTTCCAGGCATTGAATGTAGGACTTTTTGCACACTCTGCCTGTGCTGTTCCACTGAACTCCCTTTACACATTCATTACACAGACAATGACACCATAAATCACAGTTAGAATTGTGATTAGGGACTGAACCAGCACTGGGCGCTTGAACTGTCACCTATATGACTGGCATTACAGGAGGAGTAGCTTGTTGGTTTCTTCAGCAGATTTTGCAGAGATCAAGGCAAATCATTCCAGCAACTGGTGACTCTGGGTGACAGATGGGAACCCTGGAGAAAGAGTAGGGGCTATGGGTTGAAGCAGAGTGCCAAGACTGAGAACCAAAACTGAGTCCATTGAGGTTGTTTGGAGGTTTTAGCTAAATCAGAATATACGGAATGACTGGTTTTGATTACGGGGTTTGTGGAGGGATGAAACATATTTTCAAGAAGGATAGATGATCTGCAGCTCCAGATCAGAGACAGGGGGAAACAGACCTATATTTAGGGCCACCTACCCTAAAATTAGGGTAATGCTTTTTTGGATAACAGTTTCCAGAGTGGTGTCATCATCAGCATCTTCTCCTCATCTGTTTGTTTATTTAGTGGACAAGCCTCTACTCTCAGTGGCTGTCGATAAAATAACAGAAATATAGAGCATTTTAAAAAGTGCACATAAAATTATTGCAAAATTAATATTACAAAGGGGTGCAGTTTGTAAAAAGCCTGGGTAATATATTTATTTGCCCGGGTAATCTACAAACCTACAAAACTTTAGACTGATAGGAACAAGCAGAAGCCTTGAAGAAATCAAGATAAGGACCTGGCAGCCTTCAGGAATGGTTTTGTACACCCACACCCAAACACCATGATGGATGATTTGCAAGAAAAATGGTGCTGTAAATGCAGTTAGACCCAACCCAGTTCAAACCCTGAGGCTTCCGCCTAAAATTATCCTCATTGCCCCCACGTTGCTCTTAAATACAGCTTTGAGCTTTACCACCAGAAAAGAGCACAGCAGACTCGTATAGATTCCAAAAGGTAAATCATAAATGGTTCCAGTAATATTATCCTCAGCATCTGCATATATTAGTCTCTGGTGTCATTCAAACCCCTTTTAAAGCACAAGCATAAATTTATATGAACTGCTAGGTAGCTCCGGGGTTTCGCTCTGTGCCTGCAGAGCTGGAGGCAGGGAGTCAGAGGCCCCCCTGACAGGGGGCAGGAATTGATGATCCACAGCCCCCTCCCAGCTCTGCCGCTCCAAGGTTTTTAATACACATTTATTAAACAAAAACATAAAACTCATTCCGATTTTTATAGCCTTATTAATATAGAGGAACGTGAAAGGCTAATTGGGTTTAGTAGGTTACTCAGTGTGGTTTGGGTGGCGTGGTGGCTCAGCGGGCCAGAGCACTGAAAACTGTCAGCTGCAAAGTCGGCAGCTCAGCAGTTCAAATCCCGGGTGCCACCCATCAGAGTGAGCTCCTGCTGGTAAACCCAGTGTGGCGAAAAGGGTAAAACAAGGATAAATATTCATGAGTGTGTTTTGAATAGCCAGTCATCAACCTGGTGGGAGTGGTTAAGAATGTTATATATTGGAACCTAAGGGGTGATGGGCAGTTGAGTTGGTGTTAGAGCTGAGAGGAGTTCAGTTTTGTTAAAAGAGATGAGTCAGTTTAGATTGTCAGTTGGTCAGGTGGGAGATCCTGCCCCTGAAAAGGGTCTGGTTTATAAAGGAAACACATTATTATAACAATTCATGTATGCAATACAATAACATCGGCTAAGGCTATCATAATACTGATCAACTAATTGTAAGCTAATAAACGTTTCATGTTTTGCTTTAAAACTATATAACCTGGTGTGACTCTCTCTCAAATACATACAAGTGTCCAGTTAATCTGGTGGTGGCAGTGAGTAAAAACCCAGTCTGTGTAAGGGGCACGTCACACCCAGCTCCTGCCAAACTAGCAGTTCGAAAGCACGTAAATGCAGGTAGATAAATAGATACATCTTTGAAAAGCGGGAAGGTAAAATAGTGTCTCCCTTCAGATTGAATACTGAGTTGAGCACCGCCCCTAGAGTCAGACACGACTAACATACATTTGCGGGGTGGGGGGACCTTTACCTTAACCAGTGAGGTTTACTAGATTGAGTGACAGGTCAGGATTCAGGAGCCGTGGGTTCAAATCCCGGCTCAGCCATGAACACTCACGGGGGATTTGGAACTGGCAATACTACTCCTTAAATACCGCTGTTACCGTGAAAGTCTTATTAGGGTTACTATAAGTCAGTTTGGACTTGATAACACCAAACAACAACAATTGGTTTTTAATAGACTTGCTATTTATATGAGGAAGAAGAGAGGTCAATCCCACTTTTCCAATTTTTATTACAGAATAAAATATTTGCTAGCGCAAAACTTTCTCAAAATGAATATGTTTGTGAACAAAGACTCCAAGGATGCTAATGACATAGCTTAGTTTCATTCTTACCTGGGTAGCTGATTTATGAACACACCAAATTCCTCTCAAAGAAACTTTGCTGATCAGAGGACAAGTTTAGCCCACCATAATGCCCTTCACGGGGCACTTCCAAATGAAGCTTTTATTGTGCACGTGTCCTATTTCAAACTGGGGGGTGGGTGGGTGTCAATGTGTAGCCTGCATACTGTAATTAAAAACTGTAAACCGCCCAGAGACTACTTGAAGTGGTATGAGACAGTATATAAGCAGAACACTTTGCTTTTAGAATTCTACAGACAGAGCCAAGCACAGCCAGAATCAGACCTGCTGGCCAGGATCCTGCTTGCACACAGCTAGGCATGTGGAGAACTCCATATTAACTCCCCCAGACTTCACCTGTAAGTTATAGAAATATGAGGCTGCCCTATTCCAAAGCAGTGGATTTCCTCCTTGCACAACTGGAGTAGACGTGAAACCACAGACAGAATGTTGCAGGAACAATATGGAACACAGAATGTACTGAGCACAGAATCCTTACATTACATCAAAGAGGACCTTTAGAATTACTACAAACCTTGAAATCTTTATCTATC
>JAHTLZ010000195.1:13548747-13580768 GCA_023846285.1 Phrynocephalus versicolor
ATCTATCTATCTATCTATCTATCTATCTATCTATCTATCTATCTATCGTCTGTCTGTCTGTCTGTCTGTCTGTCTGTCTGTCTGTCTGTCTGTCCGTCCGTCCATCCGTCCACGTCGGCCCAAAAGGTGTTTCAAAAGCAGCTCCCTGTTTCCCTGCCCTGCTCCTCTGGCATGATGCCTATGAGCGGGTTCCCACTAGAGGAGGCAGGGCTCAGAGTTGTGTCAGAACTGCAGTACATGTGTTGGGCTGTTGGCTGTCCCAGCCCATCTCTATGCATAACCTGACTCACACCTTAGTTTGTGTGTAAATCCAGCACTTCCTCCTGTTTGTTGCTTCTCTTTGACTTCTTTATTCATTTTGCTTCTCACAAAAAACAAACCCCCGCACACATCCATTAATATATTACAAAGGGAAATATAGAATAGCTGCACAGCATCTTTGAATTGGTAGGATCAGAAGTTGGAAATGACCTTATATTCCTGTCACTGTAATATCGAAGAGGGGACATGTTTGTTTTCCATGGCTTCAGAGACTAGGACTCTGGGAAACCGTTTCAAATTACAGGAAAAGAGATTCCATTTGAACATTAGGAAGAACTTCAGGACAGTTAGAGCTGTTTGGCAGTGGAATATGCTGCCACAGAGGTTGGTGGGGTCTCCTTCTTTGGAGGTTTTTAAGCAGAGGCTGGATAGCCATCAGTCAGGAGCACTTTGCAGTGGGTTGGACTAGATGGCCCTTGAGGTCTCTTCCAACTCTGTGATTCTATGATTCTATGAATTATGTGCATGTGTGTGACACAGAAAGAGAGAAGGAGGGAGAGACAGAGAAAGAGGGAGGGAGGAAGAAAGAGAGAGCTTTCTGTCCATAGCCTGCTTTCCATTACTCTACAAAGTGCTTGCGTGATGGTCAACCCAGCACTCCTCCCGACATACCAGACTACCATGCCTAAGATCCTCAGCCAGCATGACTATTAGTTAGGAATGATGGCCATTGAAACTGAACATGTTTAGGGGCCCTTAGGGAGAAAAAACTTAAACAAGAGACCCTCCCCCTCTTTGGATTTGTTTATGAACCCTCCCCCTGTGAGAATAACCCTGCTAGGGATCCTGGTTGGGGAGGGGGCCGAATTGTATGATGGAACTGTTTTCCTTCCACTATGGTCCTGTGGGTTATTACTGTATGATTTCCCCCTCCTGAGGAATGTGCCTTTAAGGGTTACTATAGCAATGCAAGCTGCTCTTGAAACTGTAAACATTAACGATGACTTGGAAACCGACCCTGCAAAAACATTTCCCTCTTTTTTGGAGGAGCAAGGTTCGCGGCAGCCCTGCCATAATATGCAGCTCCCACTGAGAGAGAACACCAGGATTCAGAGGTTTTTCTTGTTTTCTTTCTTTCCTTCTCTCTCTCTCTCTCTCTCTCTCTCTTTTTAAAAATCCCTCGACATCCTAGATAGCTAGTGCAGTTCCAACGAAGGGGAGAAAATACCTTCTAGCTGCGTATGAAACCAAAGTTCCTGCTTCAGCATATTCGGACCATTCGGCCTTTATTTTGAGACCCTTGGCAAGGCGACATTTCAAAGCAGCGTGGACAAAAAGTGCCCGCCAGGCTCTACATTTCTCCCACCCACCCCCCACTGCTGCTTCTCTTCTTTCTGGGTCTGGGAGCTGCGTGATGTCGGGCAAAGCGGCCCGTTTAAATTTCCACAGAGGACCGGGGCCAGAAGCAACAGTGTAAAATAAGATTTCACAGTAAGCTGCCAAGGCTCACCTTAGAAATTCTTCCATCGGTTTAAGGACTACAGTAGGACCGCCGTATCCACTGATTCATTATCCACTGATTCAGTTATCCATGGTTGGCAGGGGGAAAATTAAATAAATAATCCAGCAGCCGCAAAGCAAGCTACAGTCACAAACAGCAGCTGTAAAGTAAGCTACTATCACAAAACAGCAGCCTTAAAGCAAGCTACTGTTATAAAACAGCAGCCGTAAGGCAAGCTACTGCCACAAAACAGAAGTTTTGGGGATTTTGTTGGTGTTCTCTCTTATCCACAGTTTTCATTATCCACGGGAAGGCCTGGAACCAATCCCCAGCGGATATCGGGGTCCTACTGTATTCTGCTGGGCAAGCCGTGCTGGCGGCAGTGGCGGGGGGGGGACGACGACAAAATTAAGGAAATGTTTCTTTGAATGTTGGGCACCCTTCACTGTTTTAGAAAGAATTTATCGGACAAGGTGAGGCCTCCTCGCTGAGGAGCATTTGTAACTGGGTATATACGAGAATGAAAGGGCTGGGAGGGAAGAAGGCTCAGAAAAAGAGAGTCCTTAAAGAAAGGGCTGAGGGCAAGTGAAATATTTGTTCATGCATTTGTTTGTTTGCTTGTTTGCTCTATTTCTCCTGTGCCACTGAGGACTAGTGCACCAGCAGATTTATTTATTTATCAGATGCATGAAGATAGTTAAAACTCATTAAAAGCAAGTTAAAAATGAACAGACTAGGACCCCCGTATCCACGAGGGATTCGTCATCAAACCCCGCCCCCCGCAGATACTGAAATCCGCAGATAGTATAGTAAATGGGGGGTACCCTAGAAAAATATTTAGCATGCATTACCAGAAGTGGCCACTAGAGGGACATATACCATGGCATGTATAGTGTTTTCAGACTGTGGATAAGTGAAACCTCATATATGGGGTGCTAATGTACCATAACAAGCTACCCAGAATTTACAATCAACATCATCACCATCATCACCATCAGGTCCTGCACAAAATATATTGAGCAGCAACTGTTCTCCAACAAACCAGCTTGTTCATAATCTCTTTGGCATCATCCCAAGAAACATTGATGGTTTGGAGGTCTTTCTTGAGTGTTTGGTGCCAAAGTGGAGCTAGAGGTCTCTGATGATGTGCTTCAGTGGTTTTTTGGCTTGGGACTGTATCTCACCACCTGTGGCATCCTGTTTTTCTCCACTTTGGTTTTACAGTAGAACCCCCATATCTGTGGGGGATTGGTTCCGGGCTACCCCACGGATACTGAAATCCTAGGATAAGAGCAAATGCAAAGAGCAGATCTGAGGGTAAAGAAGGTAACAGCTATGGTGGGGTGCCAGGGGCACCCTGGCACCTCATCAACCCCTGCTGCTGGGCAGAGCAGTGGACCAGTTGTCCTGAAGGCATGCTGCTGCACCTTCCGGTCCACCACCTGGGAAGCTTGGACTACTGGGTACACTCCTAGCCTTTCAAGTTTCCCAGGCGGTGGACCAGGCGGTGCAGCACCTGGTCTGCTGCACTGCCCAGCAGGGCTGGCTATCAGGGTTGAAAGCTTTTGGCGGCTGTTCAAGCTTCCTGGGCAGGGGACTTGGTGGTGCAGCAGTGCACCTTCATGACACCCAGTCCACCACACTGCCCAATGGTAGGGGGTGGTAGGGTATGGGGGCAAAAGGGCTGGGCCATGCAGCACAACTTTCGCCCCCAGCACTCCCCCACTGATCACCAACCGCAGATAACTGAATCTATGGATGGAGAATCAGCAGATATGACTGATGTTGTACGGTGGCTGATATGCTGATAATTTGGACTGGTGTTCTATGAGGGAAAGATTCTATACCAAAATCCAACATGGAAGTTTAACCTTCTGGTGGGGTCTACAAGGAATTCTTCTTTCTGTAGCAAAGAACGTGTGTTGGTTGTCGATTGGTAAACTATATGGTCATTGATTGTGAGCTGATGCCCTGGTCATTCATCTAGTTGATGATGTCCTTGAAGTACTCACTGAGTCATAGGTACAGTACTGGAAGAAAGTCTCCAAGTCGTGGCTTAACTGTATTGATGGGCAGAAGGAATGGCCTTTTAGAAGGTACAGGCTGTTCTGCTTCATTCAGTGTGCAGCTGTACAAGTTGATAACGTTGTTGGGTGGATTGTTCCTTTTCTTGGTATATTCTACAGAACTGCCCAGACTGCATGTAAAACTTGTCTTTAAGGGGCTACAAGACTCTTCGTTATTCTTAGGAACATGAGATTGGAGGCCATAGAAGCTCTGTGACCTTCATAAAAGCTTCGAGCCCAGGCTCAGTTGACACCAGCTCTGAGTTTGGGCTAAACCCATGGTAAAGTTTTTGTAACTCCTTTAAACTTTGTGTTACACAACTGTCTATGAACATTCACTTCCCTTTTAAAAACAACGAACCAAGGCGTATTTGAATGTGTAAATATCTCGAGATGATTCATCCCTGAATGTCTTTCCAAACATCTATGATTGAAATTCCACAAGAGGCACTATAGATGAGCTGAAGGGGCCACAGATCAGCATAAAAGCCATAGTTCCATAGTAAGCACATACTTTGTCATCAGAAAGTACCAGGTTCAACCCCTGGCATTTCTAGATAGGACTAAGAAATTAGTTCGAAACCCACAGAACCATTTCTTCACCAAGTAGGCAGTAGCGCTACTGAGATAGGCTGATCAAATATCACTCTCTATGTAAGGCAGCCCCCTGGAATGGTAGAACAATAAACAAATGGACCCTAGATCAAATCAAGGCTGAACTATCACTGGAGGCACAGGTGCTGAAGCTAAGGTTGTCCCACTCTGGGCACATCATACGAAGGCAAGATTCACTGGAAAAGATAATAATGCTGAAAGAGGTGGAAGGTAGCAGGAAAAGAGGAGGGCCAAATAGGAGATGGATTGACTCCCTAAAAGCTTGATTTTGCAAGAACTGAGCAGGGTTGCTGAGGTCAGGATATGTTGGAGATCACTCATTCACAGAGTCCCAAGTTGGAGGTGACTTGTTGGACCATGACAACACAACAAACAGAGGACAACTATCTGTGTTCCAGAACAATTAAAATATTGTGGCATATTCTGTATTTAAAAATTTATATTCCATTCTTTGTATACCACCCACAGAGAGCTATATGTTTTGAAGTGATAGAAGCTCATGGCAGAGGAGCAGAAGGAGCCAAATTGGCATTCATAAAGAAGAATCCACTTTGTCAGATACTCAAAATGAAGTCTTGTTGAAATTCCAAATGTGTGAGGAATTCAACGTACTGGATATATTTTGGAGGGTACATTCTTGATGTACATTTTAAGTACATTGAGGTACATTCAGAAAGTAGTGGGTGAGTGAAGGCTGTGAAATGGTGGTTTAGGACATAATGTATTGCCTGCCGCCACTGCAAAGTTGTTAAAGCTGTTGTAAGTGGCAAGACAAAACTCTGGCTGGGTCATCACCTGGGCTGGCTGTCCAGGCTGGGCAAAGGGCTGGTCTTCTCTTCCTTTCCTTTTCTGGTATCTGGCTACAGAATAGTTACACAAGCAGACTCTCCATCCTGCCTCCTTGTCTGAGTGGCTGGCTGCTGGAGGAGGTGGGGAAGGGAAGCCCTGCTTCCTGCCCATATTGGGTAACCAGTCCTGGATGGCAACCAAGCAGTGCACAGAGGCTGGTGATTGGGGCAGCCAGCAGGAGGATGGGGAGGTGGTGTCTGCACTAACAAATTTCCTTGATTTTGGCCCAATCGATTCGTGCCCAATCAACAGTAGTGCTGACCTTTCCTGTCAACAGTTGTTGTCACTTTGTCATCCTTCTTCAGACTTCAAAGAGGAGGAGACATCATTGCTTCTACCCGAGAACCTGAGAATGAGCATTGTTCCTTGCAATCACACTAGAAAAAACGACAAAACTTTTTCCCCCTTACCTTCCCTATCAAACATATTTCCTAGAATGAATAGCAGCTTTGTGATTTCAGCAAGTCCACTGCAACTACTTTTCAGAGTAAAAGATGCCCCTCCAGAGAGCTTGAAATTATAGGCGGCTTATTTTGATTGCCATCACTACACCTTTGCACTACGCTAATGATGACAGCAATGTGAAACATATGCATGTTTAGAGCCAGGGTTCCAGCTGGTATTAACCCCCTATCCACAGTCCATAAAAGCTACTTGGAGGCTTACAGATTGCTCCTATGGCCGCCTCCTTTCTTTCATTCTTCTCAGCGCTAGCATGGTATCAATCTGACAAACCAGAAGGCTGCTTAGGGAAAGACGTAACAGTATACAGCTCATTAATGGTTCGCCATATCTTGATAATCCTGGGATCTGTGCCAAGTGGTTCTCTTGAATGAATGAGTCGTTGAATCATTTCCAGAAGGACAGCAAAGATAGAATGGATGGGTGGTTGTAAGGTTGGGTAGGGAGTGACCGTTTTCATCACAACACAGTTTCCAGTTGCTTTTCTGAATCATTAGATCTGGCATTTAGAAACAGGATACTTCTTCTTAAGGGAGAAAGGAGAAGGAGAAGTTTATACAAGGCCGTGGAGTGACGCAAGGCATTGTGCAATGGCTGGCATGAATTAATTAATTGCGGGAGGTGGGGGGGGATGGAGGGTTAGAATGGAAGCCTTATTCCCGAGGGAGCAGGGACCGTTAAACAAATGTCTAAAAATAGGAACATGAAATTTGCATGTTGGCCAAATCCTGCTCAAGAAAAGAAACATCTCCAGAGGTGAAGTTGATGAATCACCCACATTAGAGACGGGGACAAGTCAGGACCAACCTTGTTTTGCTTGAGATCCCATTCGTTGCTATATTTGTCCTTTTTAATTTGTTTTCCAGACTTAGCTGCTAGCTACAAACCACGGTCTAGCCTCCTGGGTTCGCCTGGCATGAGCTTTTCATTTGTATGCTAATGAATGTCAAATCAGGGAGCTGGCTTAGCTGCACAAAAGAAGAGGTAATTGAAATTCTCCAAGGGGGTTTTGAAAGGAGCACCATACAATCCACTGTGATGGACTAATTATATGTTAATGGAGTTACAATTGAGCGTTAACCAGTAGAGATGGCATGGGCTAAGGTTAATGCCCATACCACCCACCTTACAGCCACCTTATCAACTAAATAAAGTGGAGGGCAATTCAGAGGATTAGCAAGTGAGCCAAGCTGCCTGCAAAAATCTAGAGGTTTTGGGGGGATGTTTTCAATGTCTGAATGATCCTTATTTTTTTTATTTTTAATGGAGACTGACTTATATGATTTATTACAGTCAAAGGTGGCAAGTGTCATGCCAAAAGATGTGCCAGAGACTGAGTCATAAATAAAAGGGCTAAAATTGCTCAAGGGTTAGTCTCAGAAAATACCTCGGAACTTGGAAAAGTTCCTCTTTCTTTGGACTTCCTTTAATTCTCTGGCCAGCATGGCCACTACCATACTGGTTGGGGAATTCTGGGATCTGGAGTTCAAAATTAAATTTGAGAAGGTGGTGTCCATCTACAAAAAAGAGAAAGAATTTATTACAGAACACCCTCTTCCATCTCTACATCATCATCCAGAATAGGCCGTTATGTACTTGACAAGGTATGGGGGATATTTTAGTTGATAACTGTAGCTTTTAACTGGTGTGGCTTTACCCTTTCAGCTGTCTATATACCAGTCTAGCCATGTTGACTTGCTTATTTATTTGTTTACTTATTTATTTATTTAATGTATTCATCATCCGTCTGACCAATGGCTGTTCTGGGTGGTTGTTTCTGTGTACTTTTCAGCCATTATTGGTATCTTTTATAAAGAAAAGTTTTCTCATGTTCCTTTATTTTCTCTTTCTTTAAATCCAGTGATGCATCGTATTGTCTCAGCTTTGTATTGCTTTCCATAAGACCAGATCATTTAACAAATCTGTTAGTTCTGTTTTCTTCCACAACAGATTTTTTTTTAAAATAACACACTCCTTAGCTTCTCTCTAGCTTAGTCATGAACAGATTTTTAAATTTCGTTAGTTCTGTCCCCAAAATGGAAATTTCAACTGAAATTTTCTCAGTTTCTGTAAGAAAAGCTTAACTCCAGTCTTGCACACCACTTGGCAAACAAGACTCAAAAAGTAATGCAATGCAATAAAATCACCAACCAACTTTATGACTAAAAACAAACAAACCTGATAGCCAAACCAGAGAAAACTTGAAGAAAACTCATAAACCAAATGCTAGCCTAAACAGGAAAGCCTTTTGCTGTGTGTTGAAATGCCATCAGAGTGCCAGCCTCACCTTCCTTTCTCTTCACTAGGCTGTTTTGGAAGCATACTAGATATCAACTATTCCATGTTGTGTAATTCTGCTGCTCTAGGCAAGCTTTCCTGCTCTTGTCTGTGATGATTCTCAGCCATCCAGGCGTGGGTATCTGGAAGCTGAGTCATGGCAACTGGACTTCTTCTCTTGTGAGATCAAAATGTTTCACTACTAGAGATGGCATTTTGTTTTGGAAGGGGACTGGTTCCAAAACGAGACATGCCAGCACAGCTGGCGCTCAGAAATCCCAACCAGGAAGCAGCCTCCGAAGCGTCATCTTTCTCTCTCCCTGGCGCTGGCCAATCAGGAGCCATGCAAGGGCATGCATTATCCCACCTCCCTGTCTGATTGGCCAGCGCCAGGGAGAGGACAATATAACTCCTCGGAGGCTGCTTCCTGGTTGGAATTCTGCCCAGCGCAAACTACAGCAAGGTAAGACAGTGGTTGGTTTTGTTCCAGAGGGTGGCATTGGATTCCGAGCACCAGCTGTGCTGGGATATTTAGTTTCAGAACCAGTCCTCTTCCGAAACGAAACACCCATCTCTATTTGCTACTCATTCAAGCAGATTCATCAATCTGAGGAAAGTTAGTGGCGAAGCTTCCAAATCACGGTGAACTATAAAGTGGAGGCCTCACCACTAACTCTCCTCAGACTGATGAAGCTGCTTGGGTGAGTAGCGAAACGCTGTGGTCTCATAAGAAAAGAAGTCCAGTTGCCATGACTCAACTTCCAGATTTCCTGCTGTCGGTTCCTCAGGTTAGGGATGCTCCTAGTAACTCAAGGGGGAAGTAGTTTACTTTTCCAAAGAAGGATGGTTGCTCCCCTTTGCTTTGGAATATTTTTAGCTGGATATTCTACAATACTCCTATGGGATTGTTTTGCTAGTGCATTCCATTTCTAAATAGGAAGCAGATTTATGCATTTCCCCCCTATAGCTGGCATAGTGACAGAAACAAGGCAGTCATCATTAGAAGGGCTTCGGAGACCACAGTGGAATGGTTTACAGCCAATGCTGTGATCGACACAAGCTGGCACTCAGTCTCGTTCTTTATTCTTCCTCAGCGCTCTCGTGGAATCTACTGAAAATGGCCTCCAGGCAGCTGCAAAGAATTACAAAGCATTTTCATCTAATTTCATAATATTATGAATTTGATCAGGATTAAAAAAAAATCTTGTGAAACAATATCTCATGTTTTCTTAATTAAATAAATCCGGTCTCCTCAGGAAAGCTCAGCATCTAAAATCACTAGAGACAGACACCAAAGGTTTCTAATCACTCCGTACATTTTCAGAAGTAGGTTTGACGGCCTGACATTTGTGGTAGAAGGAGAACAGGAGACAGTCTTCCTTTGTGTTCTAACTTCCGTCTGGAACAGTCCCCATGTGTCCTTCTTCAAACATCAGATTTCAAAGCAGTGAAACTTGCTTGCTAGAAGCAGAGAAAATGGTTCGGTTTGTTGTCCTTTCAACAACATTAAAGTATTAAAAGAGGCAGTTTCAGTGCCATTTCCTGATTTCTGGAAGCACTAGTTCCCACATTTGGGAACCAAAATGGAAGGAAATCTGTTCAAAACAAAGTGGAAAGCTCCTCATAAAAAGCAACGACAAGAGACCTAGATGTGCTCCTGGGCAAATATGTGACTCTCAGCCTCCACACAGGATCATTTATGACTTCCCGTAAGAGAACTAGGAACTTAATCACATTCCAGACATGTCTGCAAATATTACTCCAGTCTATTTATTACTCAGCAGTGTGAAATCACATTGTATGGACTACTGAAGGTCAGCAGTTAGAGGGACTTCTAGTCACTTGTTAACTAGTTGCTTTTCATCTGTCTTCAGAAATAAAACAGTAACTTCGGTTGGCTTGTCGGCCTCAAGTCATGTGATGTAACGACTGACTGGAAGCCCCTGGCAGGTTGCAAGATGCATAGGATTGCAATGCATCCCTCCAGATACTCTAGGTTTAGCACAATGCAAATAAATTCAAAATGTCCCGAGGGCTATGCTACTGTGCCAAAGGAGACCAAGCCCAAACCATCCACACTCTTTCATTTCTGATCACCATGTGTGGATGTGAAAGCTAAACTGTTAAGAGTGCTGATAGGGAAAAAATGTTAGAAATGTGGTGCTGAAGGAATACCTTCAGGATACCCTGGATGGGCAGAAAGTTGAACATGTGGGTTCTAGATCAAGTCAAGCCTAAACTATCTCTGGAGGCAAATATTTATTTCATTTATTTAATTATTTATTTTTACAACTTATATGCCACCCACTACCCAAAGGTCTCTGGGCGGCTTACAATCAAAGTATTGAAACAGTTAAAACATCAAGTATCAATAAATAATTAAAACAATAATTAAAACTTTACACTAAAATCATTACACTAAAATTGCCAACAGAGGACCCACAGTCTATGTTGTATCAATTAAAAAACTTCTGGAACAGGAAGGTTTTTACGTGGCGCCGAAATGTCATCAGTGTTGGTGCCAGGCGGATCTCACTTGGGAGGGCATTCCATAGCTTGGGGTCAGCTGCTGAGAAGGACCTATGTCTACAAGCCATCCCTCTCACCTCCTTGAGGGATGGCTCTTACAAGAGCCCCCCCCCCCCCGGCTCGATCTTAATTGCCGGGTAGGTTCATATGGAAGGAGACAGTCCTTCAGGTATCTAGGCCCTAAGCCATATTGAGGCAGAGACTGTCCTACTTTGGGTACATCATGAGAAGGCAGAACTCTCTGCTTCTTGGGGAGCAGGAAAAAAACGAAGACCAAATACAAGATGAGCTGATTCCCTAAGGAAACAATAGGGTTGAGTTTACAAGGGCTGAACAGCGGAGTTGAGGACAAGAAATTTTGGAGATTGATCATTCATAGGATCTCCATGAGTCAGAGGTGACTTGATGGCACGTAATCACCACCACTGCAGCTACCTAGACGCCCTGAGCACATCCGATCTCGCCTGATCTTGGAAGCTAAGCAGGGTCAGCCCTGGTTAGTACTTGGATGGGCGACCACCAGGGAATACCAGGTGCTGTAGGCACTTAGAGTAGGAACTGGCAAACCACTCCAGTATTCCTGCCAAGAAAACTCCATGGACATGGGGTCATAAAGAGATGGTTACAACTGTACAACACAACAACAACAACACAGCAACAATCACCACCACCACCACCACCACAATCCCACTTAGAATAAAATAGAGAAAAAATTAACTCTGAACAAGCAGTTATGAACAGGGACAGAATGCAGGAGGAATCAGGATAGGTCCATGGGTGGATTAAAGTGCCAACCTGGCTCTATTTAAGAGTATTTAAAAGTGGCGTAGTCCCCTGGATCAAATCAACCTGGTTTAGTCAATGCTCACCCATGAGGAAGGGACAGCAACACAAAGAGCACATGACCCATACAACAGAACCTTGACACAACTCTTAGCTTATTTGGGCAATGTAGTCTCATTCTAAGTTGCATTCAGACACACAGAGTGAGACAGGTCAGGAAAAGTTAAGTAGGTAGGTTTCCCTTTAATTAAATAGTGTTACATCACAAATCTGAAAAGACTCCAGCATGGGGACAATTGACCAAGAGAAAGGTTTGGCTAAGTCCTCTCTGACAAAGAAGATTCCTTCATGCCACTCTCATTCCACTCCTCATAGAAGAGCATGTACAGTAATAACTCTTAAGATGAATGCCCCTTAAGGTGAAAACTTGCAAGACAAAAAAATAAAAAAATAAAAAATAAATAAAAATTCCGGAAGGTTGCTTCGCATAACAAAAATTCCCTACGGGATGCTTCACAAGAAAAAAAATCTGTTCTGCATTTTGTAACAAGTGTACCCTCTGGCAATGGGAGGAAAATTTTATTTGCAAATCGTCAGATCATTGCAAAAAAAATATACATTTCAAACAAGCAAACATATTATCATGTCATATTCATCAGCATCCATACAATAAAAGAAACACTCCAATATCAATGCTTTTAATATATAATATAAAATACTGTATACTTAAAACCAATTTAACTAAAATTCCCTAAAAGTATTTACTTTACAATTTTAAAACCTTTACATAAAACATTTAATTTCCATTCTAAGAGGCTATCTTCAAACCTCTGAATCTTTATAGCACTTTACACCTATACCATCCAAATACTTAGCTCTGCATATAGCGGCTTTAAAAGCAAATATTGCAACTCTGTTTATTATATCTAGATTGGATGTTTGTAATAAAAAACTCAGTTTCTCTGGGATGCTTCTGTTTTCCACTTTCTTTAAAATATGCTGTAAATATTTTTCTCTTATATTGCTGTATAGGGGACAGTCTAATACATAATGGGCTAAGTCCTCGAGGGCAGGGTTTCCACAAACACATAAACGATTATCTATAGGGATACCCTGAAACCTACCCCATTTCATCATAGTATCCATTTGTTCAAATCGCAAGCGCGTATATGCTTTCCTATATTGCATTTTCATTGGGACAGTTAAATATTGTTCATAATGATGCAGCTGTTTTGTATTTGCCAACCATTTTGTTGTTGTTGTAGATGCAACAGCAGATATATCCATCTGTGCCTCAACATCAAAAACTCTTTGCTTAAAAATATGAATTGTATCTTCACATAAAGGATTTAAAGCCTGAGCTGAAAAACCAAACTTTGGAAAGAGCTTAAACAGGTTCATTAACCATGAATGTTCATACCTGGGAACACACTGCTCCTCCAAACAAATCTTGGGCAATCTTTCTTCACTTAAGCTACTTATTCTGCACCAATACTTTACCATTCTTACATGAATCAGACCTGAAATCGTTTTTGCACCAAGTTCTGCTCTTATTACATATGCTGGGGTAGAACGTGAAACTCCCATGATGGCCCTGTAAAATTGCGTTTGGATCTGTTCAATTTTCTTAAGGTTTGCAAAACCCCAAATTTCAGCCCCATAAATTAACATAGGAATTATCTTAGCTTTAAAAATTTTTAAAATTGGGATTAAGGTGCCTGGGTAACTGTAATTTAAGAGTTTGTTAACCGATTGTAAACTGGCCCGTACTTTTAATGTATTTTTCTTTATTTGTGATGCCCAGGATCCTGTAGCCTCAAAATTAATGCCCAGATAGCAGTAACATTTAACCTGCTGTAGGTCCTTAGAATTTATAGACCACTTATGACTTTTCCTTTTTTTGCTGAATACTACCACTTTGGATTTATCATTATTAATGCATAAATCATTTTCTTGGCAATAGATATTAAACCGTTTCAAAAGTCTCCTCATACCCACTTGGCTTGTTGATAGCAATATCATATCATCAGCATATAATAATATATTTATTTCTCTATTTAGAATCTTTGGCATATGATAACTCTGGTTGCGTATAAATGGCACCACATCATTTATATAAAAATTAAATAAAAATGGGGATAGGATGCATCCTTGGCGGACACCCTTATATGTTGGAACAGAGTCTGTCAATGCAAAATTTAAACCAGTCCTCACCTTCAGTGTGGTTTCTGTATGCAGTGCTTTGAGCAATAGCAATAATCTTGGATCTATGTTTCTCATTGCCATTTTTTTCCAGAGGCGTTCTCTATTTATCGAATCAAATGCTCCACTTAGATCGATAAAGGCTGCAAAAAGCTGTCCTCCCTTAAAGGTATATTTATTTATTAGGTGTTGTAATATAAAGCAATTGTCTAGGGTTGAGCGTCCCTTCCTAAAACCTGACTGTTCCTCAACAAAGATGGAATTTTCTTCTTCCCAGTCCTCTAGTTTATTCAAGAGATGCCTTGCATAACTTTTTGCTGGAATATCAATTAGGCTAATAGGCCTGTAATTACTGGGATCATATTGATTGCCTTTCTTAAATAGTGGGATGATGATACTCATTTTCCAGCCTTTGGGTATACAGCCTGTCTTATTTATGTGAGTAAACAATCCAGACAATATAGAGGCCCACCAGTCTAAATAGTTTTTAAATAATTCAGGGGGTAAGAAATCCTCTCCTGGGGCTTTATTGTTTCTCAGTGTCTGAATAAGCGTTTTAACCTCAAGCATTGTTACAGGTGACCACTGAGGAATTAGACTTGGCTCTTTATTCTCTAAAAGTTTCACAAGAAAAAAAATCTGTTCTGCATTTTGTAACAAGTGTACCCAAGATGCATTGTACCCCCATAGTTTGTGGAGGTGTGCGAGGGATTTTTTTCATTAAGTTTCGGAGCCATTCTGGACATTTTTTTTTTTGCAGCAGCAGCTTTGGGGCTTTTAGAACATGAAAAGGTATGGAGCTGAGGCTTCCTTGCTTTCTTTTGTGTTTTTGCATTCCTTTCGACTGCACTTTTGGTGAGAATGACCTGGGGCTTCTTGTTTGGTGTTTTAATTTTTTGCTTTGGCATTAGTTTTCATTGCACTTTTGATGAGAAACTGCAAATTGCAGACAGTCTGCAGTTTCCCCTTTGTCTTGGTGCTTGGTTTTGCACTGTGTGAGTGTGTGAAGGGGGGTACTCCAGCTCTGCATGTCTTTAAAATGAACTTTATAAAGAGGTCTGAACAATAAAGGCTCTATTTTGGCCCTTTTTGGACCTCCAGAATGGATTAAATGGTTTCCCCTTCTTCCTATAGGAAACCATACTTTGCAAGACAAATTTTTTGAAAAAAGAAATGATTCGTAGAACAAATTAAATTTGTCTTAAGAGGTATTACTAATTTTATAATTTAGTTATACAGTATTCCACTTGTATGTTTATCTATCAATGTAATTTGTTGCTGCTTCTGACACAAATAAAGAAAATATAGGAAAGCCATATAATATGTGGCCCTAGCAGCTGGAGTCTAATGCATTATATGCTGGGGTGCCATCGTACCCCTCCCGATATTTTTCTCCTACAGTTCCCATCAGCCAGCATAGCCAACTGTGTGAGGGATTCTGGGATCTGATTCTGCTCTTGTGTATAAGCTAGTAATTTTCAAAGGGTTGGACTTCACAGCAGAGATGGGAAAGGTACCAGAAGAGGGTTGATTGACAGATAATTGTTATGGACTTGCCTCTGAAACAGATATTAAATTCACTAATGTGGACTTCTTTTTCTGCTGGCTTTCCAGTCTCTGGCCACAGTAACACATGCCCTAGTGATGTCCCAGCTAGACTACTGTAATGTACTCTATGTGGGGCTACCGATGAAAAGTCTCAGGAAACTTCAACGCATCAAAAATGCAGCAGTCAGACTGCTGACTGGGGTGGGGTACAGAGATCACATTACAGCCCTACTAAAACAGCTCCACTGGCTGCCAATCAGCTATCAGGCACAATTCAAGGTGCTGACCTTGACCTACAAAGCACTGTGCAGACAGGGCCCTAGTTACCTAAAAGATTGAATCTCACAGTATGAACCGACTCAGGTGTTAAAGTCATCAGGAGAGGCTCTTCTCTCTATCCCACCACCCTCTTAGGTATGTCTCGTGGGGACACATGAAAAGGACTTCTTGACTTCTGTGCCCAGACTCTGGAACTCCCTCCCACTAGAGGCCAGGACTGCCTCTGAATCAAACACTGCAGATCAAACACCATAGGCAGAGGTGTGTTATATTAATTAATGTCAAATAGAGTGGCCAAACTCCTGTTGTTTAGCAGAGTAAATAGAGTGGGCCCACTTAAATCAATGGGTATTTCGTGAGTTAGCTCATCCATATGTTCCATGGATTCAAGTGGGTATACCCTAACTTACTGTATTATGCTAAAGTAAATGACAATTAGAATAGATCCATTTGAATCCATGTAACTTGACTTACTAAATCCCCACTTATTCAATGGGCTTATTCTAGTGCAATTTAACATGTTAAGGAAGAGGATTGGGGTCAATATATTTCAGTGACAGCAATTACAGGGATGTAGGCTGTCTTTTCCTTTTACAGCATTTTTCTCGATCAGTTCAGTCATCCATGCGTCCCAGTGGCATTCCTTTAAAGCAGACACAAGCCGGAATCTCATTGTACTTTCAAAGGTGACATGTTTCATTTGACATAAACTTTCATGGGTTGAACCCTCTTTCTTCAGGGGCATTGAGGAGTACTTTGGGGAGTAAAGGGCCATACTCTCCTTTTCTGTGAACCAAAGAAAACACGGCCATGTGGCCAAAGTTTTCAGGTCCCTGTTAAAAGTACTAGACAGAATGTCTCCTGTTGGCACTTCAGCCTTTATGCCTTCTCACTAGGGTCTTCTTGGACATACATCCCCAAATATGAACTTTTCACAAAATCACACCCAATTAATTTGCAATATATGGAATGAGGTTACCTCATTCTAGGCTAAAAAGATGCATTGTTCTAGCTGCACTTCCAGTTAAATGCTAAATATGTCAACTAGTTTAGACCTGAGTTATTTCTCCCCCACTTATTTCCTCTAGAGAAGTTATGGCTTTGAGGACAGAGAGCCCCCCCCCCCCATTTAAAACATCTAAAGTGATCCACATAAAGCCTGTTGTATAACCACCATAGAGAACAGAATATTGGGAAACGATTTATAAAACTTTGACATAAATGTACTTTGTTGGGAACTGATTCGTGATGTACCAGTTTGGTGTATTTTTATATATTCCTTGAATGAAGTAGGATGATTATGCACAGTACTGACTAGAGATGGGCACGAACTGAACTTTTTTCGTTTCCGTTACGTAAAGAAACGAATAATGAAAATTGTGATGAAATTGGAACGAACAGAACAGAACCACGAAAATTAGGTTCGTTATGTTTCATTTTCGTTAATGGTGACACACAATGAAATGAGCTGTTTTTAAATGTTAAAAAACGTCCTGAATATCCGTAAAAACCCAGCGATAATTATTTATTCTGCCTGATAATACCTACCAGACGGGTTGGGGTCCTTAAAACATGCATTTATGTCTTTTCTCAGATCGCTGTATTTTTTCCCCTTTAAGGGGAGTTAGGGGATTTCGACCCAAAATGGCTCCCAGATGCCTAATATTGATTTCTTGGGTATTAAAAGGCCTGGGCATCCGTAAAAACACAGCGATAATTATTTGAAATTATTACCTACCAGGGGGTTGGGGTCCTGAAAACGTTTGTTTTTGTCTTCTCCCATCGCGATGTATTTTTCTTTTCCCTTTAAGGATGACAAAATGGATGTCACCATTGCCAGCCACAAAATGGAGGCAAGCCATGTGATGGGATCATGTAAATTCTTGGACAGCTTCAACCAATAGCATGCCCAGGTTGCAGACTGGGCAGGTCTGGCAGCCACAGAAGGCATAAAAAGCTCTGGCAGCCCCCGTCCTCCTTGCAGTCTGCGGTGGGATTTAGGTGGGATTGCTGTCTCTGCCACTCGTTATTTTCACTTTAGGCCAGCCAGGCAGGTGTGTGTCTCTGTGTTCCTGCCGGCTGCAGCCTGGCTCTTAGGGGAGAGAAAGAAGAGATTTCTCTTGCAGCCTCCCTGTGTGTGTGCGTGCGTACTTCTTGGTGAGTACCCTCCCCTGCCACCCAGTACAGTCACTCTGCAGCTGTCTTGCACCCTGGGAAACGCCCGCCGCTGCCTTTGCAGCCTCCCTGCGAACCTAGTCTATACTGTGTCTCTGCCAGCATCATTTTTTTTAGTGTTTTCCCTCTGGTCTGGGGCACTGGGGGATGCACGCACACGGAAATGCTTTAAAAAGCGTGCAAAAAGCAAGTAAAATTTATTTATTTATTTTCAAACTTATATACCGCACCTATTTCCCCAAAGGGGACTCAGGGTGGTTTACACAATACCATAGCAAATAAACAGATAAAACAATAAAACAATCAACAGTGGTGTCCAGGACGGCAAGCCAGTGTAGGAAGGGCAGCGAATCGAGGGAGGGGGAAAGGTTATCCCTGGAAGTTACCAAAGGCCGTGTTTTTAAGGCTCTCTTGAAGGATACCAGCGATGGAGCTTGCCGCAACTCGACCGGCAAGGCATTCCAAACAGACGGGCCAACCACCGAGAAAGCCCGGTTATGAGTGGTTGTCTTACGGGCTTCCCTCAGCGTGGCAATCCGGAGCGAGAGGGCCTGGGAAGAACGGGTGGGTCGGGCCAGATCTGAGCGTCGGGAGATACGCTCTGCCAGAGAGACAGGGGCGAAGCCATGGAGGGTTTTGTAAACCAAAACCAACACCTTGAACCTTATTCGGGAGGCAACGGGCAACCAGTGCAGGCGAACTGAAATGAAAAATGAAAAATGAAAAATGAAAAACGAATAAACGAAAATGAATTTTTTTCAAAAATTTGCAAAAAATGAAAATGAACCAAAACAGACCCCTCAACAAAAAACAAAAAACCAAAATGCCATTTTTTTGATTCATGCCCATCTCTAGTACTGACCATTTGCCCCCAAATTTATATCAAATTGGACACAGATGAATTTGAAATGAAAAAACAGTGATCAAATGATATAATCCTCAATGTGGGAAAGTCTGTTGTGGAATTGACTTCTCTGAATGGATAATTTTCTGGGTTTTTTTTTACCCCTTTTACCCTTCACCTGTCATGTCCCTCTCCCACCTCCCTCACAGGTATGCCTATGAATGAATGAAGTGATGAGGAGCTTTAAGCACAGACTTTCCGAATGAATGGAAACTGAAGCAAAGATGTCTAGAACAAAGCCTTCTCAATGAGACCATGGCTGAAATCTTGCTACTTTTTTATGCATGCAGATTAAGGCACCCATCAACATTCTCTGGCTTATAGCTGGCAGTTAATAAGTCTCTGCTGGGATTCTTGCAGGCGTGCCAATCCAACGGCACGTGAGAAGTGCAATGACAACCCATTAATTGCTGGTAAAGGTAAAGGTCCCCTCTGCACATGTGTGCTAGTTGTGTCTGACTCTAGGGGCGGTGCTTATCTCTGTATTCAAGCCAAAGAGCCAGTGTTGTGCAAGTCCGGGGCCACATGGCTGGCAGGACTGCAAAGAAACACTGTTTTACCTTCCTGCTTTTTACTGTGGTACCTATTTATCTACTTGCATTTACATGCTTTCAAACTGCTAGATTGGCAGGAGCTGGGGTTAACAGCAGGAGCTCGCTCGGCTGCGTGGCACCCAGGATTCGAACCGCTGAGCTGCCGATTTTGCAGCCAATAGTTTTCGAAGCCTTAGTCCACTGAGCCACCACGCCCACATCAATTGCTGTTTAGAGGTGAGTAAATGCTATGTTGTTTGCCTTGCCCTTTCTTAAATAAAAAAGCAACAGGATTTTAGCCAATGTGTTTTTGGAAAACCCAAGATAAACTTTTAAACGCAGTAAGGGATTCAGCAGATCTCTAATGGAATTCTTCCCATTCCAGTGCAATCTGGTGTTCTAACGCTGATGGTATCCCACCCCTAAGATAAATGAAGTTGGCACCGCAAAGGCGATAAAGTCATTAAGGCAGAATGTAGCTTTGGGGCAGCTGTTCCTCCTTTGAAAAAATAAACTCTGTCAGCTTTGCTTCAAGATTCATATTCTATAAATGCTCCAGCGTTGGCTGCTTGGAATGCTTGAAGCAGCAGGAAGCAGCCTTTAAGACTATAATAATGTCAGCGCACCATATTTGTACGTTACAGTGGTGGATTAGGTTTCTTTTCCTGTTTTTGTAATCTTCAGAAAAGTTATGTGACAGAATTCCTATGGCACAAAAGAAGATAATTAGTTCTCCCTGCATTCTGGGAGATTGTCAGGGATGTGAAAGGGGCAGTGCTGTGCGGCATAAGGATAGGTCGTCTACATAAAAATGGTAAGGTGGCAATCACAGAAACAAAACAAAAGTGAATCACAAAGGATGATGGGACTTTAAAAGAAGAAGAGAGTTATGTCAACTCGAGCTTTTATGGACTACACTCCTCGAGCACACCAATGGAAGAATTAAATCATAGAATCATAGAGTTGGAAGAGACCTCAAGGGCCATCCAGTCCAACCACCTGCCATGCAGGAACCCCCATCACAGGACTCCCAACAGATGGCCATCCAGCCTCTGCTTAAAAACCTCCAAAGAAGGAGACTCTTTTCCACTGCCGAACAGCTCTATTTCTATATTCCATTGCTGAACAGCTCTAACTGTCATGAAGTTCTTCCGAATGTTTAAATTGAATCTCTTTTCCTGTAGTTTGAGACCATTGCCCTCCATCCTAGTCTCCGCAGCCATGGAAAACAAACCAGTCCCTTCTTCAATGTGACATCCTTTCAAATATTTAAACAGAGCTATCACGTCCCATCTCACTCTGCTTTTTGTATGGCTAAACATTCCCAGCTCCCTAAGCCGCTTCATCTGTGCTAGATCTGTGATGCTGGCCAATCAGGAGCTGTGCAGGGACAGGCATTATCCTGCCCCCCCCGATTGGCCAGCAGCACGAAGCAGGACAGATGATGTCACAGCATGCTTCCTCGTATTTTAATCCTGTGTGAGAGAGAAAAAGGTAAAGCAATAGGATCTGCATGTATCAGCCAATTCTGAGGACCACCTGGGCGCACGTGGTTCATTTTGTAACCTACTGGTTCCGAAACAAAATGCCAATTCCTAAATAAAATAAATAAATATGGAGGAGTTGACTGACCAGGGTGTATAATTAACATAATTCCTGGCTTCTGGCAGTCTTGACTCTTAAGTAAATGTAACAGTTTGTTCAGAGTCACAGATTATCTCCATCTATATAAAAATATAAATACTTCTTCAAACTGCACATAGTTAAACTATGGAATTCACTGCCTCATGATGTACTGAGGGCTGCCAGCTTGGGCAGTTTTAGAAGGGGATTGGATGAATGCATAGAGAATAAGACCATCAGCCATTAATAAGTAGCTGCACATGAACTTTAGTACCTGACAAAATATAAGTTGCCGAGAGATTAAAAAAATGGAATCAAGTTTTTGTACTGCCTGTAGGCCACTAGCTGAACAGAATGCTGAAGAAAATAGGTCTTTGGTTCCATCCCTCATACCCCTTCTTAAGTTATTAAGTTCAGCTGGAGTGAGTTCGACCATCAGTGTTTAGATCTCTAATACAGGGTCGGCCCTCTGAGGGGTGTGGTGGCACAGTGGGCTAGAGCACTGAAAACTGTCAGCTACAAAGTTGGCAGTTCAGTGGTTCAAATCCTGGGGTGCCACACAGCGGAGTGAACTCCCACTATAACCCCAGCTCCTGCCAACCTAGCAGTTCAGAAGCATGTAAACGCAAGTAGATAAATAGGTACTGTTGTAAAAAGCGGGAAGGTAAAACAGTGTTTCCTTGCAGCCATGTCGGTCACCTGGCCACGGACTTGCACAACAACGACTCTTTGGCTTGAATACGGAGATGAGCACTGCCCATAGAGTCTGACACAACTAGCACATATGTGTGGGGGAAACTTTTACCTTTACTCTACAATGGTACCTCTGGTTACAAGTTTAATCCATTCCAAATGTATGCTCATGAGTCAAACAACTCATAAGTAGAGTAGCCGTATCTAAAAAATAGAAAAATAAAAAAATCAGAAGAAATTGTAAGTAGAGCAGACCACATCTAAAATTTGTAAGGCAGCAGTTAACACGCCAATGGTTTTCCGCTCTTAAGTCAAATTGCTCAAAAGTAGAGCCACTTGTGAGCTGTTTAGAAGCCCTCAGCACATCCAATCTCACCTGATCTCAGAAGCTAAGTAGGGTCAGCCTGGGCTAGTACTTGGATGGGTAACCACCAGGGAATACCAGGTGCTGTAGGTGCATGGAGTAGGAACTGGCAAACCACTCCAGTATTACTGCCAAGAAAAACTCCATGGACATGGGGTCACGTAGAGTCGGTCATGACTGTAACTATGCAACAAGAGCCACTCGTAAGTAGAGGTACTACTGCATATGACTAGCAGTGGTAGAGTAGTAAATATGGAAGTACAGGTTCTCATTGTGACATCCCTCTCCTAAGAAGAGTCTAGATATGTGGGCTGCTAGATTGGTGTTTACAAAAAACTGGGGAGCAGGTCCTTTGTCAGTTCAACGGCTCTGAATTGCCCATTCAAGGCCAACCTGCCCACCAATTACTGCAGATAGCTTACAAAAGTACTTGTGTATCTATGAGAATGTTCTTTTCTCTCCTAACTGCAAAATTTATGCAGCTTAATTCAGAGGGAAGAGGACATCATCATAGAAAAGTCCCAGGATTTTCTGAGTAGCCCTTGCTATTGAGAAAATCTTGGTGATTTGCCCCTGTGAGCCCTATCTCCACTACATTAGTGCTGATGATGAGATATTAACATGAGATTTCTAGCAGCTCTATCAACCACTACTACTAATTCTGCCTGCCTGAAACCTAACCCCATTGAAAAAGCATGTTTTTGGCTGGCATTTCAGAAGCACATTGAGAGGAGCTGGCAAATAATGAACAAGATAAAGTAATACTGTACAGCACCAAACCAATCCACTGCAAGGACACCAACCCCCTAAGTCATGGTGAAAATGGAAGAGACAATTTTCTGCATGCATTCGAAGAGGCTAGTCTAAGCCTACGGAGAACAAAGAGAACACACCTTGCCAAATGGATGAATGCTGAAAAGTGTCTCTAGATGGACCATCTGGAGGCCACTTAATAGACTTTGTAGTAAAGTGGGAACATCAAAGGATAATCAAGTAAAATGGAGCTACAGGACACATTCTCTGTGGCTACAGAAAAATTCGGTCAATGCAGCACTTATTGGACATGCAATTTATGCCCCACCACACGTAGAAAAAGAAAGTCTAGCAAATGGCTGAGATAATGCTGTTGAAGCCGCCCGCTTCGGGTCAGGAATACAGGAATAGTCTAACTATCATAACAATTTACAGCAATTTGTTTTTAAGATGACCTATATCCATATACATCTGTAATTTTAAACTGTGCAAAGGTCTGATATGAATAAGGAAATATCCACAGCGTTGCCATTCATTAGCACTGCCGTTCCTCTGTTAGGTTCTAGATATTTTTGGACTTAAGCTCCCCTTAGTTCCAGTCAATGGGTCCGGCGGTTGGGGATGATGGGACCTGACACCATCAGAAAGGAAGACTGCCGAAGACCATATTCAGTTTAAAGGCCATGCTTTCTACCCAGTCTGCTTCAAATTATTCCATTGTTAATGTGCCGATCTTAGTTGCTAGTTTGAAAATCCTGACTCAGGACATGCATCATGTGATACATACAATCCATTCCTTCCTTCTCCGAGCAAAGATGGTTCTTAAGCAGAACATGATTTATTTATTTTGGGGGAAATCCAATTATTCTAAACTGAGCTGTTGACCTAGTAACTTGGCAGTATTGCCTCTCCCACTTGGACCGTTCCATTTTCATTGTTCGTTCTTTTACCGAAAGGCGATGCAGTCATTTAAGGTTTCGCGCTGGCTGTTGCCAAAGACTATTATCCTTTAGAGATAAACTTTCCCAAGGCTGCAAAAGGATTCACACACACTCTCTCTTGGTATTGCTTACCATCTCAAACATGTATGCGTCCAAGTTCTTTGCCTCCTGATTCAGCAAAAGGGGAAAAGCTAAAACAGGATGGTGGGGACAGGGAGGGAGCAGGGAAGCCAGCCTAATTTACATTGGGTTATTTGTGTTTGCGGAGAAAGCTTTGAGGGAAGGCATCCAAGAAAAGAATGAGAGAAAATGTATTTTTTTAAGGAGAGGAAGCAGTAGGAGCACCCTGATCTCCACTGTTCAGCAGGAGCCCTTGCCAACATCAACACAACATATCTTCAGATTACACTTCCCTTGTTTTTTCAGTGTGTTTTTGAGCTTACTCTCAGCAAATCATTGTTGTCAATTATATGGATGCTTATAACAATCTCTCTCTCTCTCTCTCTCTCTCTCTCTCTCTCTCTCTCTCACACACACACACACACACACACACACACACCAGTCGATTTGTGGCGGAAAAGAAAGAAAATGCCTTACCTGTACAGCTATTATTCTGCTTCTGCTTATATACCGCCCCATACCACTTCAAGTAGTCTCTGGGCGGTTTACAGTTTTAATTGCAGTAATGCAGGCTACACATTCCTCCCCCCCCCAGCAAGCTGGGTACTCAATTTACTGACCTCAGAAGGATGGAAGACTGAGTCAACCATGAGCTGGCTACCTGAGATTGAACCCCAGGTCATGAGCAGTTTTACCTGCAGTACATTCATTTAACCACTGCGCCATGAGGCTCTTCTCAAGTAGTGGGGTGTGATATGCACATACACACCCCAGGATATGTTACCACAATTTCAGTATCAGAACTTCAGGGGTGCATGTGTAATTATGCCTGGGAAAGGTAAAGGTAAAGGTCCCCCCCTGCAAATGTGTGCTAGTTGTGCCCAACTCTAGGGGCGGTGCTCATCTCCATTTTTAAGCCAAAGAGCCAGTGTTGTGCAAGTTTGTGGCCATGTGGCCGGCATGTCTGAATGCATTTCTGCACATGGAACACTGTTTACCTTCACATTTTTCATGGTGGTGCCTGTTTATCGAGTTGCATTTACATGTTTTCAAACAGCTAGGTTGACAGAAGCTGGGGTTAACAGCGGGAGCTCACTTTGCTACGTGGCGCCCGGGATTCAAACGACCGAGCTGCTGATTTTGCAGCTGACAGTTTCAGTGCTCTAGCCTGGGGAAGGCAAGGGTTCTAATTTGCAGAGACTTCTTGTTGTCAGTTTATGAGAAGTCGCTTGGATTTCGGGGCATGTGTCAACTGTCAGACTAATGTGTCCTGGAAAATTCAAGCAGGAACTCTTTAATAGCCAACAAGAAGGTAGTGCGAGTTATAACATGCACCTTCCAAAAGCAGAATTGCACAACAGGATTGTGGTGCATTTTGTTGAAGATCGAGGAAAGAATGATACCTGTTGCTTTCTTTTTTTTATGGAGCTTATAGTATCACACCTTTCCCCCCTGTAGTACAAAACACCTCATAATATTTCCTTCCCCCCTGCACTTTACAAGTGCTTTGCCCAAAATCCAGTTCCTAGTCCTAATTTGAAAAAACAAGACACATTGGTCATACAATTGTTGACTTAGGGCGTTTATACACGACCCCTAAGCTCTGCTGCAAATGGCTCCCAGCTCCGGAGCTTAAAAATGTTTCCCCACCAGCTCCGGAGCTAACAGAAAATTAAGTGCAACCCCGCCCACTTAAGCGCAACCCAGCGCACCTTTCAAGTACATGCTCTGGGAGAGTGAAAAATTTTGATGCGGAGAGTGCCGGGCTCTCCTTGCTTCTTTTTGTTTTTTTGTTTTTTTTGCCGCCCGCCCCTTTAAGAGGAACCAGGAAGTGACGGGGGGGGGGTCTGAGCAACTTCCACCGGCACTAGGCACTCGGGAGGTAAGAGTGCATTCTTTTCTCCCTTTTTTCTCCCTCCCCTCACGCACACAGAACAAGGAAGTGTGGAGGGGGTGGGAACGCAGGGAGAGCGGCAAACCCTCAAGATCTCTGGTCCGAATTTAAGGGACCAGCGGATCTTAGGGGTCATGTAAAAAGGCCCTTACTCTTCAGAAGTTGATTTATTTTATTTTACAACCAATGACTTATTTTCAGCCACAATCTTTCAAATTTCATGTCAGCAGCACATATGTTTATCTTTTTACTTGTAGCATAGGCTTAAAAAAGAGGCTGAAATACAAGGGGATATGGCATCCTTGACTACATATTAACTCAGGAGGGGTAGATCTCAGGCACTGTGGATATGATTGCAGCTTAAGAACCAAAGTATAAGAGACACTGAGGTTGCAATACTGCATGTACCAACTGGCGAAAACATTCCACTGAACCCAGCAGGGCTTAGTTCTGAGAAAACATGCAGAGAAGTTCAATGTATGTCATGTGTTGGGATCGGCACGAAAGGGGAAAAATTGAGATTCGTTTCGTTTTGTTCCCCTGTGATACATTTCGTTTCACTAGAAATGATTTTTTTTTCAAAAAATTGTACAAAACAAAACAGTAACAAACTGATTCATTACTCTATAAAACAGGTCTCCTGGGACCTAGAGGCACCAAATTTGGTGGGTACTTTCCTTGGACTCTCCCCTTAAACCCTCCACATTTAGAGAGGTATGGGGTCTAGGGGGCCGAGTTATTCAACTTCAAAGGGGGAACACCCAGAAAAATAATTTCATAGAGTTCCCTTTGGGAAGATGGGCGGGGTATAAGAGTAACAAATAAATAAATAAATTGCAGTGTTATGTGCTTGAAAATAGTGATCCCAGGCAGATAGCTGTGTGGAAATGACAGTGGAGCTTCCTTAAGCTCTCCCCTTTGGAGAGGTATGGGGTACAGGGAGCCCAGTTATTCAACTCCAAACGTGTGCCCATAGGGGGGGAAAATCATTTGTAATTTTAAAGTATTTGGTCAATTTTTTCCCCAAACACGCCGCCACTGAAGCAGATTGGGTGGCCAGCAGAGACCTCGTGGGCTACTTAAAATAGCCCCATGGTTGACATGTTGAGCAGGCCTGTTTTATGAATCTATATGATCACATAGACTTTGTGTTTATAACTAGGGATGGGCATTTCGTTTTGGAACCAGTAGGTTACAACAACAACAACAACAACAACAACAACAACAACAACAACAACAACAACAACAACAACAACAACAACCACATTGGATATTATCCACACCTGGGAAGTTAATAATAGTGTGGCTGAGTGGTTGTGTGACTCTCTTAAAAATACACATTCTCCCACCCTCCACCCCACCCAGCATTATTTATCCTGGGATATTCCTCTCCACATGGAAACCCAAGGAATCATTAAGACGGTCCTAGTTGCAACTCCTGGATAAATTCTGTGAGTTGTCAATCAACAAAGTAACTTCTCCAAGCACTGATTCCAGGACTTTCTACATATAAAGCATATGCTCTCCTACTAAGTTATATCTATCTCTCCTCTTGGCTGAAAAGAACGGAGACAGAATGGTGGAAAAACTTGACCAAAAAAAAGGGGATGAGCCATACATGTTTTAGCGCACTCTGAATCTCAGTCAGAAGCCAAGCTCAGCCACACCATTTGGGAATTCTACTCTGCCATGGGCCTTGGGCAACTCAGTGGAATGAGTGGGCAAGGCCGCTTTCTGGCCCCCTTGTGGTTTGGCCTGCACTTTTCCCAAGGCATTTTAAACAAGGATCCTCTCAAAAACGAAATCAGTAAAACTTGCTTTCTTTTCTGTGCCTGCCTGCCTTGTTTCTGTTTGTTTTCTTGTTGATAATAGCTGACCATAAGGTATGTTCTTCAAGAAATGTCTTTTTTTAATGCAGGTTTTCTTGGGTAACAGTGGATGTCAGACAGCAATGGGTGTTTTGGCTGGTGAACAAGAACTTGACAGTGCAAATGCAGTCTTGGAAAAGCAAAGTATGCTGCTTATATACTGTACCACCTCATAGCGCTTAAAGATCTCGCTGGTTGATTTACAATTTAACTATGCAAGCTACAAGTTGCCCAAATCCACAGCAAGCTGGGTACTCCCTTTACCAAACTCTGAAGGATGGAAATCTGAGGGCTCTGTCCCACGTCCCTTTAAAAGCAGTTTAAATTACTAAATAAACCGAGTCCAAAAATGCCATCCCCATGGCCACCGGGCTTTTTGAAAAAAAAAGAAAAAAGAAAACCCGGTAATGATCCCTTAAGTGAGGTTTCTGTGACTCACCTACGAGGTAGAGAATTTTTTGCCTCACTTTGAAAATCCAGCTTTTAAGGAGGGAGACGCCGTGGGACCACGCTGAAGATCCGGGTTTATTTTTCTTTCTTTTTTCGGCTATTCCTGGGGCCGATGGGCTGTGTTTTTTTAAATTTATTTTCACCTTCAGAGAAACAGGAAGCTCTATCTGGTCCTACAAGCATTAATTTCCACCAGCAAAGTGGTCCTTTTTTCAAATACTAGCGCCACCTGCTGGCCAAGGGGGCTGAACTGCACTTTAAAAAAAACACAGCTTTTTACGTGAGAACTCTTGTCCGACATTTAAATCATGTGATGGGATGAAGAGGAAGAGCCGGACCTTCAGAAGATCAGGATCGAAACCCAGGTGTGACCACAGCCTAAGTCAACTTTGAGCCATCTACCTGAGCCCAAGATAGATCATGTCATGAGAAGAACCTCCACTGCTCTCCTGCATTTTAACCCCTGCACCACAAGGCCCAAGTAGGGATACCCCCTAAGAAATATAGGAGAAGTTACCAATGGTGGCTGACAACCATTAGTATTGGTAGGGCAAAATGGCCGGTGGTACAGCAACAGGTGGAGCAAACCAATTCTAATATTTATTTATTTATTTATTTATTTATTTATTTATTTATTTATTTATTTTTACAACTTATATGCCGCCCACTACCCAAAGGTCTCTACTTTCTTTTGTCTACTCTCTTTCTGTCCGTGTCATTTTAGTACAGCTAAAGGATACTCTCTTATGTTGATAAAGACCATGGTCATACCTGCGTTTTCTGCGTAGTTTTCCATTGGTGAACTATGCAGTAAAAGATTGTGTGCTAACCAGGAAGAGAAGCAAATTCTGCTCCCAGCCAACCACGCCCCTCGAACAGCAGTTTCAGCGAAGTTTCCTAAACCACCACCAGGGGATGGATCTAGAAATTTCGCTCAAAAATGCTTACTTGTTTGCTTCTGTTGCAATGACAGGACACTGAAAATACGCAGTAAATTCAGTTTTCCCCCTTTCTACCTGGCTTAAAAGACGGAGCCTTGGAAACTGGATCCGGAAAGTAGGACAAAATGTGTAGTACACAGGTTAGGACAGAACCAGAATAGGAAGGTATGACGCAGAGGAGAGGACACCAACTGCTCATTAAAAACCATGTGACCGCTCCTGCAAAAAATGCACAGGAAATTTAAATACGAAGGAAACCCATTTATGACCACGGTCTTAGTAGACCTCCACAACATCATACTTTATTCTCCGTAACGGAGGAATGTGTGGCCTTAATTCCTTACCAGTCTTTCCTAACCCATCATGGTTTCTTTATAGGCAGGGAAACATCTGCTAAAAAAGACCTCCCTGTACCAACAAAATGGGGTGAGATTGTGTGGGCCTGTGTGGGTGGGATACGCTTGCTGAGCTTAAGAGACAAAATCCAGAGAGGCCAACCAAGAAGGAAGCTAACAGCCTCACTACCCCCATGGTCTAGTTACATGGCATGAGACCTCACACAGATGCTGTGTTTCAAATTCAGACGACAGCCAGGTTTCTGGCAGTAGAAGATTACAGAACTTATCATTCGTTTGAAACACACTGCTTAGTTTGGGGTGATATAAATAATCTCTTCAGCAATGGCTCCAGCTATTCAAGACCCGGCAAAAGAAAGTTGGACATATGACTATTCTTCATTCACATAAGATCAGCTGAAAAGAAGTTCCCTTCACAGGAGTTGTTCTTGTGACTTACTGTGGAAAAAAGTACTCCATTGTCTCAGACAGTTGTGCATCAGATTCTACTTTGCATTTTTCAATAGCCAGGCATGGGGATGAATAAAACTTTATTGTGTCATTTTGGTGCTGGAAAACAATGGAGTGTTTCAACAACAAACGGGGAACCGCAAGGCTGAGAACCAAATTTTAAAGTTCAGTCAAAACATTGACGGTGCTTGTGGTTGACAAAAGGCAACGGAATTCAATATTTGAATGAAGACCCCCAACCAAAGAATCTCTGTATTTGGAAAGAGAGCACACTGATACAAAGGAGTCTAGCCACACTTTCTCCAGTTCTGCAGATGCAGAGAGACTGGGACTGTCTTTTGCTCCTCTGGTCCAGTTCCTTTATTTAACATTCATGGGAGTTGGGACAAGCTCTAACATCAGGCAGCATGTGATGGCTGCCTCAGGCACATACTGAATGGTGTACATGTAGGAGAGTGGGGTAGGGTACTGTGTCACATCACATGCTGTGCTGCCTTCAAGTGTACAGTATGAGACTTTGTTCCATTGTCAATGCTGAACTAAGCTTCAGTGGTCAATATGGTTAACTAGCACCCTTTTCCTTGGGTATGCAGTCTTAATGAGACCAACTCATGGAACAGCAAGTCCCATGAAGCTAGGGCAGCACTTAAAGGCCTTACAGTTCCATGAGAATTACGGTATCATAAGAACATAAGAACATAAGAAGAGCCATGCTGGATCAGGCCAAAGGCCCATCTAGTCCAGCTTCCTGTGATCAAATTGTGTTGCATCAGTTATGCCTGTTCAATGGAGATGATATCACCAGCAGAGGGGATTTCCACCAATTCAAGAGTTCCTGCTTCAGTCCTGGGGTTCACAGTTCACATAACTAGGTACAATAAGCCTGAAGCACACTAGTTGATTGATTGATTGATTTTGAATATTTTACCCCACCTTTCTCCTTGGAGAAGGGCCCAAGGTGGCTTACAATAATGAGGGACAATATACAGCCCAGAATATTTAAGAGATATTCAGGTAAAGAACAGGGAATTAGAAGAGCATCTTAGAACATTAAAAGGTAATGTTAAAGTGGTGCAAGCCCTGGGGTAAAGGCAGGAACTCTTGAATTAGCAGCAATCTGCTGCAACCAATGATATCAACTTCCTTATGATAAAGATATAAAGTTCCTAGATATGCTAAATGATTTTTCTCTGGAACACATGGTTGAAGACCCAACTAGAGGTACAAGCATCCTTGACTTCATCTTGAGCAATATACAGGGTCTGGTGCAAAATGTTCATGTGACTGATCCAATAGGGAACAGTGACCACAACAGAATTACTTTTAATTTAATCAAAGACTGAAAATCACTGATAATATCTAACGGAGAGACCTTAATTTTTCAAAAAGGAAATTTCCCAAATATGGGGAAACTAGTCAAAAAGGAGCGAGAGGGGGAAAACTGAGAGAGTCCAAACACTCCAAGAGGCATGGAGGCTGTTCACAAAAACAATAACTGATGTCCAATTGGAATGCATACATAAAAGGAAAAAGGGCACTGCCAGGTCCAAGAGGACTCTGATGTGGCTTTCAGGAGCTGTTCAGAAAGTGATCAAAAGCAAGAAAAGCTCATTTAGAATATGGAAGGCTTGTCCTAATGAGGACAAGAGGCAGAAACATAAATAGAAACATCTTGTAAATAATAAATAAATTCTGGCAGAACAAATGCAAGGCAACAGTCAGGAAAGCAAAGCAAGACTTGGAGGAGCGTATAGCTAAAGACTCTCAAAGAAATAACAAGGAGTTCTTTAAGTACATTAGAAGTAAGAACCCAACTAGGAAGTCCATTGGACCATTAGACGACAATGGAGGGCAAGGGATTATTAAAGAGGAAACAGATTTCAGAAAGACTCAATGATTTTTTTCTTAAGTATTCACTGAAGAAGACAGAGGCCACATGCCCAAAACAGAGCCTATCTTCATAGGGAGAGAAACCGAAGAATTAAGCCAAGGAGACGGTCCTTGCATGTCTTGTTAAACTAAATGCTAACAAATCACCAAGACCAGATGGCATCTATCCATGAGTTCTCAAGGAACTTAAAGACGAAATTGCTGATGTCCTAGCCAAAATATATTCCCCAAATGAGGCTTCGTTCTTGATGACTAGAAGTTAGTGAATGTAACTCCAGTCTTCAAAAAAGGATCCAGAGGTGATCCAGGAAATTACCGACCAGTCAGTTTGACATGTGTCCCAGGTAAAGTGATGGAAATAATCCTAAAAGATAAAATTTATAGGCACATAGAAGAGAAGTCACTCCTGAAGTAGAGGCATGACTTTTGCAAAGACAGATCATGTCTCACTAGTCTGTTGGAATTTTGTGAGAGTGTCAACAAGCATGTGGATAAAGGAGATCCAGTTGACATTGTTTATCTCAACCCTCAGAAGGCTTATGACAAGGTCCCGCATCAAAGGCTTTTGAATAAATTTGCCAGTCATGGAATAAAGGGATAGGTCTTGTCCTGGATCAGCAACTGGCTAAGGGACAGGAAACCGAGATTGTGTGTGTGTGTGTGTGTGTGTGTGTGTGTGTGTGTGTGTGTGTGT
>JAHTLZ010000195.1:13622851-13641691 GCA_023846285.1 Phrynocephalus versicolor
CCCATCAAGGAGGTGGGAACCTTCCCAAGGGCAGCTACAAAACCATCTGGATCCATCAACCTTCTTGGACGAATTGCCTTTGTCTGACTTCCACCCCTGCCCAGGCTCTGAGATCCAGTGAGCCTAAAGTGTACCAGATAATGGTCTGTCCAAGACAATGGGAATACAGAAAGTTCTTTTACCCCTAGGTTCCCAATATCCATACCAGGGCAGAAGACCAGGTCTAAGGTGTGGCCTGTAGAATGAGTAGGGGCAAACACTATTTGAGACAGACCCATGGTTGTCATGGAGGTCATGAAGTCTTCAGAAATCTTCCTAATACAGGCATGTCCAAACTTTGGCCCTCCTGTATTTCCAATGGCAAAGGACTGTGGGAGTTGTGGTCCAAAACATCTGGAGGGCCGAAGTTTAGACATGCCTGTCCTAATGGAAGATTTTCCCTAAGAAGTCTGCTTATTTTACCACTACCTCCACATATGTAGTATCATTCTAGAGTGTTGCCATGATGGTGGCAGTAAAACAGTTCCCAAATCAAAATGAAACAGAGAAGAGGACATTTGAGAAATCAATCTGTAAAGTCGACTTTTATTTCTTGAAGCGGAGGAGAAAATAATACCTCGGAATATTCTTAGAAACAAATGCACTCTGTATTTTGTGAAATGTTGGCTCAGTATGCATTGAGCCTTGGGCAAGCTACAAAGTCCTAGGCTGCCCCTGTCTTCTTCAGAGGAATGTTTCAGGTGTTATTCTTTTATCAGTTTCAGTTGGCAAAAGAAGGATCATTGGGTTTGTTTTGTTTATAAATTCCATGGTGCAATATCAGAATATTACCCCAGAGGGAGCCGGTGTTTATTTTTCTATATGTTTTCTAGGTGATGGTCAAGAAGAGTGATATAGTTTGTGTCAATGACCTGCAACCAAGCTACTTTTGTATTTGAAGCAAGAACAATGGTAGAGCCACCCAGATGTTGAGAAGTAATGCATGACACCATATTTGCATTTTAAAATGTAATGTGCTGAGCTCTGCTTCTCACACAAATGTTTCTCTGTGAACTATGCAGGTTGTCCACTTTCCTAAAAGTTTATTCCCTGGTGAAACTATTTCCATCTTTCTGGCTTTAGAAACTGGTTATATTTTTGAGCTCTCAGTAACACTCCAAGATCTATGCAATTGCCTGGAAATGCAATGAATGGAGAAGGACATTTGCCAGTTGACAAAAGCAGAAAAGAAGGTTGCTCAAGACATAAAGCACTATATGCGCATAAAGGATAAGGATGACAAAAGTCTCTAAGGCAAACAGGAAATCCTGCAGCAATGGTGAGATCATTTCAACAAGGTCTCCAACACTGAATTTAAACACCTATCAGTCCTTGTAGGCATGCCAACCTATGGACTAGGAATGAACTATTTGCTTTGGAACCTACCACGTGCTGCTTGGAAGCCTCTGAAATGCAAGCAGCCAATGCCTTACCTTGCTCTGTGCTCAAACAGGGCTGAGCTCCAATGAGGAAGAAGCTTCCAACGTCATCGTTCCTTCTCCCTGGCACTGACCAATCAGAAGCTGTGCATAGAACTGCATCATCCCGGTTCCCTGTCTGATTGGCCGGCCCCAGGGAGAAGGAACAATGACATAGAGGGCTTCTTCCTCGTTGGAGTTCAGCCCCATGTGGGCACAGAGCAAGGTAAGGGACTGGCCGATTGTGTTTTGGAGTCTTCCGAACACTACCTGGGCTCGCACGTGTCGTTTCAGAATCAGTAGCTTCCGAAACAAATAGCTCATCCCTACTATGGACCAATTCTGCCCATTACCTCTAGTCACCAATGCAGAAGACAATATGAAGACCATGAAGGCCCTTGGACTTGATGGTCTGCCGGTTGATTTCTGGAAACTACAGGAACTCCAGGACATGGGGATACCTTGGCTGACAGAGTTCTTCAGTGCCATAATGAATAGCGATTGGGTACTGACTGATATTTTTTAATAAGCATAACAGCCCCCATATTCAGAAACAAATGTGACCCAGCCAACTATTGCCCAATCCACCTCCTCCCACTCTATGAAGATTTTTGAGAAAATTCTGTACCAGCGCGTTCGCAACATTGTCCAACTCACCACCAACCAATGCAACTTCATCAAAGTATGTGGAATAACCAATGCTGTCTCTGCAGCTCATCAGTTCACAGAGAAACACTGAAAGAAAACCCAACTATTGCACATGACATTCCTAGACCTTGTCAGACATCAATTGATCTTGTGTGCCATCTGTAACCATGGGGTGCAAGAACCACTCATTGGTTGAGTCAAAATGGTCTACAAGAACACCAGCTGCCATGTGTGATGCTCAGCTGGCTTCTCTAAGAGTTTTCTGGTGAAAGTTCGAATGCACCAAGGCTCTGCACTGTTGCCGTTCCTGTTTATACTATGAAGATTATCATACAAGATCTGCAGCAGAATGCTGGGTGGACCTCTACACTGCTGATGCCATGCTTGCTACTACCACTAGGAGTGAACTGTAGTAGCAAGTAGAGATGGGCACGACTCAGAAAAAAAGTTTCGTTTTCGTTTTCGTTTTCGGCTAGGGTCTGAGTCGTTTCGTTTCCGTTTTCGTGGGCTAATTTCAAAATTTTTCGTTTTCGTTTCGTTACGTAACGAAAACGAAAAAACGAAAACGAAAACGAAAAATTTTTCGTTTCTCCCCATTTAGCTTAATTGAGTGCTTTTCCAGTAACGAAAAACGAAAATTGGCTCGAAATTAGTCGTTTCGTTTCCGTTTTCGGTCCAGGTTGGTGCCGATTTTCGTTTTCGTTTCGTTTCCGTAACGAAAACGAAAACGAAAACGAAAATACCGCTAAGTCGTGCCCATCTCTAGTAGCAAGTTCAGACATGGAATGATTGCCTCAGTCATTTTGGACTCCACCTAAATATCAAGAAAACTGAGTGCCTATAGATTGCTACCACCTATGGAATGCTTCAAGTAAATGGAGAAAATATGAAGAAGGTGGATATATTCTGGTATCTTGGCTCCCATCTCTCCAAGGCAATGGTGGCATCAGTGGTGATATGCAAGCAAGGGTGAGTGCAGTCTGGTTATGATGGCGAGAACTTCATCAGTGTGCTTTGTGACAGACAAATGACAATCTGTCTCAAAGATAAGATTTACAAGACAATTATTCTCCCTGTTAGACTGTATGGCACAGACTACTGGATAGCAACAGTGGTCGTAGGGAGCTATCTCCATGTCTTGGAAATGTATATGCTCCATTGGTTATTGGGTACAGTGGTCCCCGCCCATTTGCAGTTCATATACTGTGGTCCTGCTATATAGTGGGACCACAGTATATGAAAAAAACCCCATGGGGTAAGGGGGGAAAGGCCTGTTTCAGGCCTCCTGTACTTACCCTATGACTGGGCTGCCCCAAATGGGCCTGGGAGGGCCTGCCCGGGTCTTCTGGAGGCCTCCAAAGGTGCGGGAAGGCCCTCACAGGCCTGTTTGTGGCAGCGCCAGGCTGGGGGTAAATACAAAAGTCCCCAGCTAGGCGCCCCAGGCCCGACCCGACCTGCATCTGCATATTGCGGATTTTCAATTATCGTGTGTCGGGTTGGGTCCCTAACCCCCGCAATAGGTGGGGGGTCACTGTATCTTCCTATTTGACCAGGTAACAAATGATACTATCCGACAACAACTAAGTGTGACATTAGTAACAGAGAAGATGAGAAAAAGCTGGCTTTGCTGGTATGGACATGTCCTCAGAATGGCACCTTCCAGAATTGCCCCCAATGCTTACCAGCTGAAAATCAATGGCCAGCAGCTAGCTGGTCAAATAAAAAAGAGAGGGCAGGACACTGTCAATAAGGACATGCAAATTGTCAGCCTGAGCCCTGAAGACATGGCCAATTGGACAAAATGGAGTTCCAGGGTCCGAAAAGCAGACTCAGCACCTGTGGGAAAACATCAGGGGGAAGAATGTAACACTGCAAAGGAGCAGCATGTGCTGCATATGCATTTTTTCTTCCAGTTGTACCTCTCACAATCACTGTACTGCTTCCTTGTCTACATGTATTTCCAGCCTTATGGAATGAGTTGTCTTATGATGGCTTCCCATGAGCATTCACTGGTGCGTGGGAAGCTCAGTGGTCAGCACTTGCCACCAGTATACCAGAACTGGTATCTGTACTATCAAGCATGTGCCCTGACATGGATAAGGGAGTGGATTAAGTTAAAAAATAAAAGAATACGTTATCTGGAGGGCCATGATTTACAAGTTGGTTGGCACGCATTTGCATGGTACGGTAAATATAAACAGCATAGATATTTTGAAAACCATAAAATAAGATGATCTTTATTGAGAATATGGGAAGCAATTAAATCAAAGTTTTACAGGAAAACTCCAAGATGGGTTTCACCCCTGGAGGCAACCATATACCCCAATTTGATGGACATAGGAAAAACAACTCCCTATGACCTGTTGCTGAATGAAGGAGGAGCTTTAAAGACTGAAACCCAACTGAAAGACCAGGGACTGTCTTATTCATGGTGGCCCCTACTACAAATGAAAACAATACATAATCAGGATTCTAAAATAGTTGGATTTGAAGATAAATACTTACCAATGGATAAACTTTTACTCTCCACGGAGGAGAAGCAAATAAGGCGAATACTGTATATAAATATCTATTAGATTATGAAATGCAGGATGAGGAAGTGAAAGAAACAATGATGCAATGGGCCAAGAATTTAGGATATAGAATTGAACTGGCAAAATGGCAAAAGTTGTGGACAAAAAATTCTACACTTACAACATCTGCAGCATACAAATAAAACCTTTTAAAATGTTTTATCGATGGCATGTTACACTGGTTAAACTATCTAGAATATATTGCAACACATCAGACAAATGCTGGAAATATAAAAAGCACGTAGGGTCATATTACCATTTGTGGTGGACATGTGATAGGGCTAGAAGTTTCTGGGTAAAGATGCATACATGGTTGAACCAAATTACAAAACAGAACATAGAATTTAGGCCAGAATTATTTTTATTAGGTATGACATCAAATTTAATGACAATACAAAACAACTCTTTAGTCCTGCACATAATAACAGCGGCTAGACTTATTTGGGCCCAATTTTGGAAAAGTGACTAATATATATCAGAATAAATGGTAATAAATAAAATACTTGACTGCGAAGAAATGGACAGACTAACCTACAGACTAAAAGAGAAAGAGGACTGTAAGGTTTTCAAATCCCGGAATGCTTTCTATGAATGGTTATATATAAGAAATAGGATAGTGGAAGAAGAAATATAACTCTGTATTGTTATATAGATGGCTAGAAAATATCAACCTATCCTGCACTGTGTGCAAATATAAATATTGTTGATATACACCTCCTTTTTAGATGGAAATAAAATTATTTACTAAAAATGTCTGGAGTCCTTGCTTCTGTTGTTAGTTTGTTGTAGGATTAGCATGTGCTGCTGAGCACTTGGTGACATACATCTTGGATTGCTATCGGCTTGCCTGCCTGCCTGCTGTGTTTCCATCTTAGTCCCTTTCGTTTTTCATCCCTTTTTTGACTTTTGTGGGGATTCCTCTCTCTCTTAGCCTATTTTGGGATTACTTTTAGTGCTGCAAGGCAGACTACCTGTGCCCAGCCTGGTTCTTTGGGATTATTATACTTTATTCCTCCCGCCCCACCATTTCCCCCCTGGATTTTCTCATTTGGAGAACTGTTAGGCATATTTATTCTATTAATATTTTCCATGAATGAAATCTATAAATGGATGACAGAACATCAGTTCATTCTAGAGGTGGACATTCTTGTTTGAGGACAATATTATTATGATGCTTATTAGTTGCAAGCCCATGAGATGGCAGTAGAGTCATAGAAGAAGTTCCCAATATGCCTTACGGACACAAAGAGCTATTTTAACCCTCTTATCTGAGTTTGCTTTGGAACCTATGCTAAAGATTCAGTGTTTGGCCACACATGTCCCACATTATAGCCCATGTGTAACTGACATACCTGATGTGTGGATGTACTGAGCAGTTCCAACCAGGACTCAAAACTTGTGTGTGTGTGTGTGTGTATTCATTCTATATATCCACATATACAACTGACTGAATATGATTCAGTGTTCCAATTGAATCTATTTCGCCATCCATAGTTAACAGTACTCTTCCAAAGGAAAGTTACAATGCTGGATAAATACATGTGAAGTCACAAGAAAATGGGTTGGCTGGGTATGAAGTTGATTGCCACAAATCATGCCCCTCCTCCCTAATCTGGCATCCTAATGAAGCTCTGCATTACAACTCCCATTGTCCCCTGCCATGCCTGGGTCTGATGAGCTTTATATTCTAAAACTCCTGACCTGAGCCTAAATCAGTAGGTAACCCCCAGCTAGAATAAATGCACTGAATCCACTGCTGGATGATGAGCTACTACTTAGGTAAATCTCACTGATAGACTAGGTCTACTCTAATTTGAACCTTCTGTCGGTTTCAGACCCTTGGAGGGACTGGATTGGAAGAGGCTACAAGAGCTTCTGAGGATCATCTTGACATTGTGGTGTGCTGAAACAGATGACACAGAGATTGTTTGAGGAGAAGGTTCCTCTTGATTAGTGGAGAAAAGGACTCTAATCCCCATACAGATATAAGCAGCTAACAGGTTATAGCAGGCATGCCCAAACTTCGTCCCTCCTGATGTTTTGAACCACAACTCCCAGAATTCTATTCTTAGATTGCCAATGACAAAGGACTGTGGGAGTTGCAGTCCAAAACATCTGGACCTGATTAATCCTTCCCAAAAAGGATTAAAAATATACATACATAGAATTGAGCTGAGTCTTGTGCACATCGAAGCTGTTGCAGTGGAACTTACCTGGTGGCACAATATTCCAAATGATCTGTGTTGCATCTAAACCTACACACATGTGTGCTCTTCACGTCTGACTCTAGGGGCTGTGCTCATCTCCGTTTCTAAGCCAAAGAGCCAGTGTTGTGCATGTCCATGGCCATGTGGCTGGCATGGCTGAATGCATTTCTGCGCACAGAACTCTGTTTACCTTCCCACTTTTTATGGTGGTACTTATTTATCTACACGCATTTACATGCTTTCTAACTGCCAGCTTGGCAGGAGCAGGGGTTAATAGCGGGAGCTCATTCCACTGCCTAGCACCCAGGATTCGAACCGCTGAGCTGCCAACTTTACAGCCGACAGTTTCAGTGCTCTAGCAAACTGAAATCTGGCCCCCAGGGTGAAAAAGCTCCCTCTCCTTTGCTTCAGAACTTCAGTTTGCCATCTTTCCATCCTGGTAGTGTTGCTACTCTTGGCAAAGGAGAACCGCTATCATCTTGCCCCCTTCTTCTCTAATAATGTTTCTAGGAATGATACTACATTTAGATGTAACATTATTTCCAAAGGACATTCAGTTCCAAATGTACGGCAGCTGGTGGGTCTCAAATGTCTTTAGCTTCAGACTCCAAAGATTACTTGGGATGTCATATATGCAATGTCATGTGCCAGTGCTTGTATTACTGTTCTGAAACTATAGGATCATGGCATGTTGCTTTAAATCATTGCCAAATGGGCACTTGAATACAGGCCAGCCCATCTCTTCAGATCATCCTTTGAGTACAAGAAACCCAGCAGCAGGTTTTTATTAGGATAGGGAGCCTTCAGTGTGCCAGAGGGAGGGAATGGAGAGAAACCCCAAACTACTTATTATTGCAGCAAGAACATCTCAACAACGGCTGCTTATCATGCAGTCCGCAGTAAGCGTAATCTGATGATCTGGGTGGATGGAAGACAGGAAAGCAGATTCTTCTGTGGCTTGGATTTCAATCTAAGTCAGAGAAGAATTGAGGAAGAAATCCTTGTGAATGTCTTATTACAATGTCCATCGCAAGTTTTGCCAGAACCGCCACTGAGACTTTTGTTTTTTGGTTACTCTTTGGGAATGCTGAATGTATAGGAAGAGCATCACAACATTGGGAGATTCATGGGAACATGGACAGATGCATAGATTTACTAGTATCAAAGCCTCTCCAATAAGCAGAACACTTTGCTTTTTCACTCTTCCCCAATTTTTCTTTTCTTTAGTTTATTACTTTTTCTTATGCTGAACACATAGTGTTGCAAGATCATTAGAACAATCAAGGATTGAACTGGATAGGCCAGGAGTGTCCAAACTTTTTGCAAGGAGGGCCAAATTTGGTGAGGTGAAAATGTGTGGGGGCCGACCATTCAGCTGCACTTGGCCCCTGAGCTGGACTTTGGACAAGCCTCTAGGACAGGCCTGCCCAAAGTCCGGCCCGGGGGCCAAATCCGGCCCATCAGGCCATTCTGAGTGGCCTGTGGCTGGCTGGCCCACCCCTCCCCCTTGTTTGCCCCATGTGTTTTTTAAAAGAAATCTTCCACTAACACTGACACGGCTGGGAAGCTTGGGCAGCTGGGCAGTCTGCCGCCACCGGCACCGCAGGGGAATGTGTGGGGATGGGCAGGCCAGCAGGCCTCTGCCACTGCCAAGGACATTTGGGGTGGGCTGGCGGGTGAGCCGTCACCACCGCTGGGGAGCTTGGGGGGGTGCAAGGTCACACAGATCGCCTCTTCCAAGGGGCGACCTGTAGCCACGGCTCCCTGTGCTTCCTTTGGTCCCCACCTCCCTCCCTTCCTTCCTTGGTCCCTGCCTTCCTTCCTGCGGGTGGGGTTGTAAGGGGTCAGTGGGTGGGGCTTATGGGTCAGTGGGTGGGGCTTGAAGTGGGGTGGCAGGATCAGGGAGCAACCAGCCCCTGACACATTCTCAGCCACCAAATCTGGCCCTCCTTACAAAAAGTTTGGGCACCCCTGCTCTAGCACTTTCAAAGAGGCAGGGAGGATGTTGCAGCAACAGAGCCAGGGTAGGTAGGCTGGGCAGGTGACATGGGGCGATGGGCAGAGACAGGGAGAGCAGGCAAAACGTAAAACTGCAAGCTGATGCCTCCATCCGGTATAATGGAGGAGCCAGCTGTCGGGGATGCGTGTCAGGCTGAGACGGTGGGGAGAAGAGGCCGTGGGCCGCTCAAAATTTGAAAACGGGCAGCATTTGACTTTGGGCATGCATGGGATAGGCCTTTTACCCTACATTGTTGTCTGATATTCCCAAATCTCAGGCCTAGTTTCCACAAACAGCAGATCTCTTTGATCTGGATGGTATTGTTTCAGACCAAATTGTTAAATGTTCCTCCAGAGGAACGGCTAGAAATACCAGGGTCAAGGAACGATGGATTCTCAGGTGATTTTAAGTTCTGTGTGGATAATATTTATATCACCCCAGTCCTGGCTCGCCTGCATTGGCTTCCCATTGTCCTTCGGATCAGGTTCAAGGTCCTGGTTTTGATTTTCAAAGCCCTCCACAGCTTGGGACCAGAGTACTTGGCGGAGCGTATCTCCCAAAGGACAACCGGGACCAGACTCACGAGACTGGCGCAGGTGCGCTCACTGAGGTTGGCCACACCCAGAGAGATGTGGAAATCACGCATGCGAGACCGCGCCTTCTCTGTGGTGGGCCCCGCGCTCTGGAATAATCTCCCCAGTGAGCTGTGCCTGTTGGAGTCCCTGCCCGCCTTTAAGAAGGCCTTGAAGACCCACCTCTTTAGAGAGGCTTTTGGCGACCCCCTCTGTTAGTCTGGTTTTTTGTTTTGTTTTGTTTTCTTTTTTTTTTTTGCCCTGGGTTTCGCCGCCATCTTCCCTCATCGCCTCTTTCTTTATTGTTTTGTTGTTTTTATTGTTTGTTTTTATTGCTGTAAGCCGCCCAGAGTTCCCTTTGGGGAAGATGGGCGGGATACAAGACTAACAAATAAATAAATAAATAAATAAATAAATAAATATGATCCTCCACATTCAGAAGAGAATTGAGTTCTACAGTTCCACACTGGCATTCTGGGCAGGTGTAAAGTTTGACCGGAAATATGTTTACCATCTCATGAGAACAGGAGATTGATTGACGGAGTTGAAATGTAATCTGTGTTTTATATTACACTGAATTTAGTGCTTTAAATCACAGCTGTGGCAAAGATTGCATCATCACTCCTTCAATTGGCATTTCCCTATCTTACAGTTGACACTTGACTTCGTCATTAAAAATGTTGGCTGATGCATGATTATTTTAATTTTTGCTGGACTTTGCCTATATTTATGGAGTGCTTAGATCCATAAACATTGTCTTGTGTTTTTATAGCCAAGATAAAACCTAAGTAAAATTGTTATCAGCTTGTCCAGTCTGATTTATTTTTTCTTTCTTTACACTTCTGCTTCCCAACCTTGAAATGAGGATGTAACAATGACGTATGATCTTTCAGACACCCCTTCCTCTTTCTGGCTATACTGAAGCAGCAATACAGAGTAATTGATTTACTATTTGCTATGGCTCTGATCCAATGGAGTTTCCAGATATTATAATGGGACAAGTGCCAGTACAACATGGTTAAGAACATGCAGTAAAACTTTATTTACTTCCCCACCCTAAGATGAGCCCTCATGAATAAGTAGCCATCCTGGCCAGCACCATATCTTCTATACTAGCCAAATAGAGATCACTGGGAGGCCCATAAGCAAGGCATGAATACAATAGTCCTACAAAATTCCAGCATCTAGTATTGAGAGATATAAATCCAGAGATTCTTTTGCTAGGATGGTTAAGAGCTCTGTAGCTATACCTATTCAGCATGAATTGCTCCAATTCTTAACCAAAAAGGTGCAAGGTCCTTTGGAACAGTCTTCTCCAGCTTGATGTCCTCAACATGTGTTGGATGACAGTTCCCATCATCTCTATTCATCATATGGGTAGTGTAGCCCAAAAGACACAGAATGCACTTTGTTGAGTATGTATGCAATTTTCCATATGGCCAGTGGTCATGAACTCCAAAGGTGGACCATACCTTGTGTGAAGATGCATAGATTGACTAGGGTACTCAGATGGGAAAGCCTCAGTTCTTGTGTGCTTTAAATTGTTTTGAACCTTTTTATTGTCTTCACAGTGTGGTGTCTAATCACCCAACGATTACAGATTGGTCACATTATTTCCATTTTTATTTCAAACCACACTTTTCGCTACCTAGTGAAGTTTCTTGTAATCGCCTCGCCTGTGTATAGATTTTTTTAAAAATGGAAGAGTCTTCATTCCTCTGTGTTTAGCTTCAGTGGTTATGGGTTTATATACCAAGTTCCTCCAATATTTCAAACTCTTCCAGACCTTGGAGAGTGATCTTTTCACGGGGGTTTCATCATGAAAAAATTTATCCCTCTTTGTTTTTCTCAAACAAAAATCCTGTTAAGCTTTAAAGGGGGGGGGCTACAAAATTAGTTGCTTTGTCTTTACATTTGTCTTTATGACTCACAGGTTGTACTGCGTTAGAAATACCCCCCTCCCAACACATATGTTGCATGAAAAAACAAAGTCACCATCAGTTAGCTGCAGAAAGCCACCTTACTGGGATCTGCTCGCAGAATTCGCTGATACATCACATAGTCCTAAACGCTTGGGAAGTGTTCGACCAGTGATTTGTAATACAAAATCCAGCATAGTTATCTTGTCTGCTGTGTAATAATAATAATAATAATAATAATAATAATAATAATAATAATAATAATAATAATAATAATAATAATAATAATCTAGTGTTTCTCTGAGTAAATAAGAAACACACTATCTGTCCTCCTTCAATGAACTAAGGCAAGGAGTGCCATATAAGCATATGAGGACTATCTTAGAGGGCTTCAGCTGACAGGAAGAATAAGCCAGACCCATAATCTTTTGTAACTTTTGCTAGTGGACGCCAGAAATTTAATGCAATTTTAACAACAAGAGGATTAGATTTTATTTGGCTTGCCCTGCCTTTATAATAATAAGAAACAGGCTAAGGATTAGATTATTGTATCTTCTGTTGTGCTTGCAGGCACCTCCTGCTCCATTGAAAACACCTTCCATTAAAGGGCAGAGGTTATGGCAGAGCAGGAAATCTTGTTACCCTTTAACTAACAGTTTGGGGCCTCCAACCCACTAGGGAGCTTTTCTTGGAAGGCTGCCCTTATTTCCCCCTTGTCAGTAGATACAGTATTCAAATTTCCAGAAATACTGCAACAAACTAATCTTAGGATAAACTCAGTCTTTTAACACTTAAGGGAGCTTCGTTTCTAGTGTCATGCTGTCTGGATTGTAAACTTGCTGCTGAGTGTGACCTAGTGCTGCCCTCAGAAATAGTGTTGAACTTGTATGTCAAGCTAGAAACAGAAGGAAGCAGATAATCAGATTTTAAGGTGACAATGCTTTTTGCTTGAGTTTTATTAGCAATTCCAGCTTCCTGTGGAGCAAATCCTATTGAATTCAGTGGGATCTGTTTCTCAGCAAACATATTTATGATAACATATTAATTAATTTCAGTGAGATTTACTCCTTTTGAGTAAATAAGGGAATCACACAGCTTTTCCTCGTTCCTTCCCCCCAAAGGGGTTGCAATCTGTAATGCAAAATGGGAAAAGACATATTGAAGTCTTCTAGCCTCTTTTGTAATTCGAAATGTGGTCTCATACAATATGGGAACAGTTTTTATTAAAAAAATGTGTTATCCAACTGCATGGAGAAACATGAGGAGAAGCATGTCATATTTTGTAAACAACTAGAGGCAATGGAAAGAATCATGGAATCGTGGAGTTGGAAGGAATTTTCAAGGTGATGGAGTCCAACCCCCCCCTTCAAGGCAGGAATACAAATCATAGAATCAGGGCCGGCACTAGGTTTTTTGTGTCCTAGGTGAGGGGTGGGGGTGGGGGGGAGGGCAGGGGGCCGAGCGGTGGGGGACGGCAACGGGCGGCTGGCGGGCGGTGGGGGGACAGATGGCAGTGGCCAGCGGCAGGGGGTGGTGGGTGGGCAGCAGGCTGGCCAGCGCCCTCTCTCCATTTTGGCACCCTAGGCAACTGCCTAGTTCACCTTAATGGAAGCACTGGCCCTGCATAGGATATCTGGCAGGTTGCTATCTAAATTTCTCTTGAATACCTCCAGTGTTGGAACACTCACCACCTCTTGAGGTAACTTGTTCCATTGCTGTACTGCTCTAACAGAGGAAGTATTTTTACTGATATTCAACTGAAATCTGAACCCATTGTTATGTGTTGAGAACAGATCAGGTTACTAACTTTCCATTTAAATACCACCACCCCACACACATACTCTCTCTCCTCAGTAATAACCATACTTCTGGGCTTTATAAGAATTCTTTTGTTGCAAATTAGTTTTGTGGTCAATCACAGCAAGGTCAATCCAGGTTTCACCTAAAGCAAAGTGTTCTGCTTATATACCACCCCATACAACTTCAAGCAGTCTCTGGGCAGTTTACAGTTTAATTACAGTATGCAGGGCACACCCCACCTCCCAGCAAGCTAGGTAATCATTTTACCAAGCTCGGAGGGATCGAAGGCTGAGTTAACCATGACCTTGGTACCTGGGATTGAACCCCAGGTCATGAGCACAGTTTTAGCTGTGGTACAGGCATTTATCCACTGTGCCACTGTGAGGTCCATTTGTCAGGCACAGAGGTTTAAAGGAAAAGCATGCCTGGAAGAGAAGACTTTGCAACAGTAGGAAAAATGCACCTCCCTTAAGTTGTAGTTGTAGTTCCCATCTGAGCGATGTCAGTTTAAAACAAAGAGCACTGGCAAGGGCACTTTAGCTTATTTTGCAACTTTGACCTGCGCTGCAGCAAAAAGTTGCCATGTGAGATGCTTTTTAACCTGAATTTCAGCTAATCCGTTACAGTAGGTCCCCTGTCTCCATGGGGGATTGGCTCCGGGCTCCCACGTAAATAATGAAAACCGTGGATTAGAGCAAGCGCTCTTATCCGGGGCAATGATGGTGACAGTGGTGGTGGGGTGCCCAGGGTGAAAGCTTTTGTCCAAGACATCCCACCACCCCTTGCAGCTGGGCAGTGCTGTGGAATGGGTGCTGCACCACTCAGTCTGCTGCTGGGAAGTTCAAACGGCTGGGTACACCCCCGGCCATTCAGACTTCCCCGGTGGTGGACTGAGTGGTACAGCATCCGATCCGCTACTCTGCCCATCTGTGTGGCATATCGGGTCCACCACCCCAGAAGTTTTGAGCCCCCAGCAGCCCCCCTCCCTGGTCACCACCTCTGGCTCCTTCCGGCAGGTTCCTGTAGAGCTCCCTGCCCTTGGCCGACAAGGATGGCTGCACCAGGGGCTTGCTTCTGCCCAGGGGCCCTCGGCTCCCCAGCAGGGAGTCAAACCCCACATTGTGTAAAAACAGGGGATGATCTCTCCAGGATATAACTGGTGGTAAGTCGCCCTGTCAATTGTGTTATCCTTCTCCAAGTGTTTAAAGATGAGAACATCACTGTTCTGCCTGCAGTCAAAGGAAGGTGCACTGTTGTCCTCAATACTGTGGACTACCACAAAAAGGTTATCTCACATTTAGACAACCAATACACATATGAAAAACTAAAAAGAGATCCCACCAGCAATTACAAGAAAAAGTAATAGAATGCTTAAAACACTTGGAGAAGGATAACACAATTGACAGGGTGACTTACCACCAGTTATATCCTGGAGAGACCATCCCCTGCTTTTATAGACTTCCCAAGATCCACAAACAAGGAATCCCCCTCAGACCCATCGTCAGTAGTAGAGATAGGCACGATTTGAAAAAAATAATTTTCGAGTTGTCGTTAGTCGGGCCGGTTCCGTTTCGGCTCGTTTCCGTTTTTCGCGAAAATTCGCAAAAAATAGTCGGTTCGTTTTTTTGTTTTTTTGTTTTCGTTAGTACTGGTTTTTTGGGGGGGTAGCGGGCTCCTGGAGGCACCTCTGTGGGGTGGGTGCCTCCTCTGGCCCGCTAGGAAGGGAAAGCAGGCTCCTGGAGGCACCCGTGGGTGCCTCCTATCCTCACCCACTAGGAAGGGGAAGCAGCAGGGTCCAAGAGACCCCTCAACATGGGGGTCTCCCCTCCTCACCTGCTGCTGCAAAATGGCATGCATAGCCATATGGATATGCATACCACTATTGCAGACAGTGAGACCAGTCCACTGGTACGACCCTCCGTCAAGGACTGGGTTGCACCTGCCATGTCCCACAAAGAAGGGAATCGTACTTGCGTGTAGTGCAATGCAAGTAGATCTGGCTTAGGGTTAAGGTGGGTTAGTGCAAGGGCTAGGGTTAGGCTAGTGACGGGTAAGGTTACGGTGGGCTAGTGGGTTGCACCTCTGGGTGCCTCTCTGACCCACTAAGAAGACAGTCTGTCACGTATGGGTAAGGAGTCAAGGATTAGGGTTAGGGTTAGGGGGCTAGGGCAGGTTTTAGGGGGCTTTTTGGCACATCCCAGAAGTCTCCATGGCCAAGTGGCCATGCGATTGGTGGGATGGCTCCAAAAATTTGCATGGTCATCCACTCCCACATCATGGCTGGTCACTTGGCCAGCCCATCATTGCGCAGGTGTAAATAAAATAAAATAAAATAAAATCAATGGAGGACAGAGGAGGAGAGGAGAGACATTTTGTATCAAGAAAAAACCCACTGCTACTGTGAAAAATCTGGCAGTTTATAAATTTCTGCGTGTTTCTGTTGTGCTTGTGTGTTTTGGGACCACGATTTCAAAAACAATATTGCGTTCGCCACCCCATTTTGGATCCCCGCCCGCACCGCATGGCATGGCGACTCGAGTCCGGCTGCCCAGGATGGCGGGGAGGCGGGACCCCCCCTTCAGAAACAATCCCTCCGGTAGGTGCCCTGCGCCCTTAGTCAATCAGGCATTTTTCCGCCTGCTTTTTGGCCCAGGAATGGGTGGGGGGAGAGTTTAAAAGTTTTTTCCTGTGCCGTCCGTGCCGCTTGCTTGTGCTTTGGCGGCCGGCGGCGAGACTGGGCTTTTTGCTGGCTGCGAGCCTGCGGCGAGTCCCACCAGACCAGAGCAGCCCAGGACGGAGGGGGGGGAGGCTGGGACCCCCCCTCCAGAAACAAACCATCCCTCCGGTAGGTGCCCTGAGGCACGGCAGGCATTTTTCCACCTGCTTTTTAGCCAGGAACCGGGTTTTTTTAACTTTTAAAAACTTTTTTTCTGTGCCGCGTGGCATCGCGCGATGCAAGTAACGAGCACGACAAATCAGACCAAAATTGTTCGTTCGTCGGTTCGAGCTCGAATTCTGGCGGAGTAATTCCCGTTACCGTTTCCGTAGAGTAACGGAACCGAGTAACGGAAACGGAAACGGGAATACCGCTAAGTCGTGCCCATCTCTAGTCAGTAGTATAAATTCAGTGACTTGCAACATTGCAAAATACCTGATGACTATCTTAGCCCCACTGGTTGGACTCAAGAACCACCTGATGCACAATTCTGAGGAGTTTGTTTCTAAAGTCAGGGAGAAACTGGATACAGATGAAACCATGGTATCCTTTGATGTTACATCTCTCTTTACCAGCATTCCCACCACTGATGCCCTAACAACTGTAAAGAGAATACTAAGAGAAGACAGTACACTTGCCTCCAGAAGCAGCCTCAACCCAGACCAGATATGCCTGCTCCTGGACCTGTCTTGAGACCACATATTTCACATACAGAGGGGACTTCTACAGACATAAGCCTGGTTGTGCCATGGGTTCCCCAGTGTCACCCATTGTTGCGAACCTATACATGGAAGAAGTGGAGAAGAAGGCACTCAACGCCTTCCCACGGATGGCATAATCCCACGTCTTCAGGTATGTAGATGATATCTGGGTGAAATCAAGACTCAGGAAGTACAGGTGTTTACAGACCACATCAACACGGGGGACCCTAATATTAAGTTTACTAGGGAAGACACCCAAGACAAAAAGCAGGCTTTCCTGAATTGTGCAGTCATCATCAGACCCAACCATGGCTAAAACCGTGGGAGTAAAAGTTTACAGGAAACCTGACCACACAGATCAGTACTTACTGTTTTGACTCCCACCAGTCATCACAACACAAATTAGGGGTCATCAGGACCGTAAACCACAGAGCAGAGAGCATCCCCACCTCCACAAAAGCCAAGAAGAAGGAAGACAGGCACCTGAAGACAGCACTCAAGGCCTGTGGATATCCAAAGTGGACCTTCAACAAAGCAGTGTGCCAACCCAGAAGAACAATGGATCAGCCTGAGATTCAGAGTCAACGGAAGAACCTGGTCATTCCCTACATGGCTGAAGTGTTTGAAAAGCTTAAAAGGATTTTTAGCAAACACCCTAAGGCAGAGACTTGTCCACTCAAAGGACCCAACACCAAAACACAAAATGAGTAATACAGTATATGCAGTCAAATGCAGTGAGGAGTGTGAAGACCTCTACATTGGAGAAACTAAACAGCCATTAAATGGGAAGATGGCTCAAAATAAGAGGGGCAACAGCTCAGGACAAGAGTCAGCAGGATACCTCAACTTGAAGGACAAAGGGCAGTCATTCAAAGATGAGAATGTACACATATTAGACAGAGAAGATAGGTGGTTTGAGAGAGGAGTTAAAGGTGGGACTTTCACCCACCTTAGGCCATTGTCCAACTAATGAGCCTATTCAGGCCATTGTTCATCTTGTGAGCCTATTTCAGACGAGGGTGACATGAGGTCAAAGTGAATTATACAATGGAGGACTCACAACTAGCTTTTCTCAGACTGACAAAGCTGTTTGGATGAGCAGTGAAACGTTTCAATCTCTCAAGAAAAGAAGTCCAGATGCCATGACTCAACTTTCAGATAAACTCACCTGGATGACTAAGAATCTTCACAGACAAATACAAAGGTTGCCCTCATATTTTATTATCACCATGATTCTACTGTTATTTCCCTTTTGTACTAGCCTGATGCTATATTGGCTGCGTAAGGACACACATTTAAAGATCAGAACCATTAGTATGTACAGCCATAACTTCTTTTTACAATCTCTAATTTGTTTGAGGACAAGAACATAGAAGGTTTATGTTCAGAACAATGGCCAAATATGGATATATTGGCAAACTCGCCTTGCAATGGAAGGCAGTTAAACCATTTTACGGCAGTCTTTTCAACCACAAAGAACTACAAAGGTGAAAGGCTTGGATGACAAATCTGATAAAACTTATAAAATGCAACCAGTCCTTCCGGAGAAAAGAAGCTGCAGTATAATTTTTGGAAAGGAAAGCTGTTGCTCAATTGAATGCAAAAACTCATGATTGCCCATTCAAAACCAAATCACCTCCCAGTAATTTGCATTATTTCGGGATCACTTGCAACAACATACAGCTCCATTTTCTTTGTGACAGCAACTAAGATGAAGGCTAGTGTCACAGTTTTTGCAAATCAAAAGGTCCTGAGGGTTTCCCCCAGAGATTCCTGGCTGCAGTACACCCTTGGTGTGGAGGGTAACATCATGGATCCACTGGTTCACTAGCCCTTCCAACTTTGAAGGAATCCATCCTTTAATTCTCACTGGATCCAGAGTTGCCATATGCCTCCATACAAGGGCGTATCTGGGAGGGGGGGAGAGAAGGGTGCATTTGTCCCAGGGTGCAGCAATCTGGGGGCACTTGGAGGGGGAAGCCATGTGCTCTCCCACCACCAGTCCTCCTTTCCCCCGGCTAAGGCTTGGCGATGGGATGCCCTCGGCGGCCTCCGCTGCTGCACACCAAGAGAGCGGTGAAGCAGCCAGGCAGGCAGATGGGGAGCACGGTGGCCGTGGTGCCCCCCCCTCCTCCTCCTCCTCCTCACCTTGCTTTGGGCCACCACGGGAGAGGTGTAAGGCATGTGTGCACTGCCACGTGCACACACACACACACACACACACACACACACACACACACACACACAC
>JAHTLZ010000195.1:13641701-13660748 GCA_023846285.1 Phrynocephalus versicolor
ACACACACACACACACACACACACACACACACACACACACACACACAAACGCCCATCTGCCCATCTATCCATGCATGCCCCCACCCCGCACCCGCAGGGTTAGGCCCCCATTGCTGGCTGGGTGTAATGTGGTGTGAGGCGGCAGGAGGGGTGCAAAAACAAGCATTGTCCCCAGGCGCTCAAAATCCTTGCTACGCCTCTGCCTCCATATAAGCTCAGCCTGGATCCCTTAACTGTGCCAGCTCTCTGAGGGCCTTTTCACACGACCCCTAAACTCCGCGGCAAATGGCTCCCATCTCCGGAGCTTAAAATTGTTTTCCCCACCAGTTCCGGAGTTTACAAAAAATTAAGTGCGACCACGCCCACCTAAGCGCGTCCCAGCGCACTTTTCAGGTACCTGCTCTCTGGGGGTAAAAATCCCTGATGCGGATGTAACCTAGTGAGTGCCGGGCTCTCCTCGCTTCTGTTTGTTGTTTTTTTGCCCCCCCCCGCCCCTTTAAGAAACAGGAATCAGGATGACGACGGGGCTCGGGGCGGCTTCGACCGGCAGACGGAGGTGAGCCTGCATTCTTTTCTCCCTTTTTTTCTCCCTCCCCTCACGCAGACAGGATCAAGGAAGTGCGGAGGGGTGGGAACACAGGAAGAGCAACGAACCCCCAAGATCTCTGGTCCGAATTTAAGTGGCCAGCGGATCTTAGGGGTCGTGTGAAAAGGCTTTAACTGGTGCATCACCTCCCCTCACTTTCAATGGAACAGAGAACTGTGATTTTAAAACTCAGTTGGGATGGAACTGTACCCAACCATATACAGTATGTTGTCATCCTCAGTGCCACTGTGAATTACTCTAGAAGTTTTATTAGGATGATGACTGCATCAATGGCATAGAATTGAAGTCCATTTAGGTCAAACGAGGGCAAGCATATTGCACCCAAATAATTATTTGGCATTGGTGCTTATTCATCATCCTGTTAAATATCATCATCATAAATATTAAAAAATTGGCTCAAGGTTTTTTCTTTACTCAAGCTATATATTTTCAAAACATATTGTTTTGTTTGCTCACTCAAAAATATGCTGCATGTCCAATGTTGTGGTGTTCCCTTTCAAAGCTTGAGTAAAAATGTCAGAGGCCCTATTTTGGAACAGTGCTTGTAAATTGCCTTTACAGCATCAGTTGCAAATAAAAAGCAGATTGAAGAAAGTGGAGGAAAGGCATCATTACTAAAAGAGGCAAAGTTGGATTTTCTACTGCAAAAGAGCCTGTAAAAGAAGAAAGTGTGGAGTGTGTAATCATGAGGGATAAGATAAATAAGACAATATTTAATATATGCACATTGCCAACTTAATAATGAAGGTTAGCATTTATTGCTAATATAAGAGGACTTTCTGTTCCAAAGATGTTACATTTATTTGTAAAAAGGAGCCTCTGTGTTCTCTAGAGATTTTCCAATCTCCAAGAAAGGAATTGGCGCTTCGCTGTCCACAAAAGGATGTCCTCATACACGCCAAGTGAAAACAGATTTGCAAAATGAAAATGCAGTTAACTTCATGTGGTGTATTGATTTGTTATTTATGGCCCGGAATCCTGTTTTGCAGCTCTGACGTAAGGCTTCCTGTCAGGATTTTGGGAGCACACATGACTTTGTTACACTGTGCATGACCCCAAATTGCCTTTAGTCAAGAAGGATTTGCCATTAATTAGTGGTGATTTTCTGCTGTTCCTGGTATCATCGCCGTTGTACATGAGGAGCTATGCAACAGGATTTCAGCCATGTACTTCCATCATTATTCCTGCATGTTACAATTGATCCCATATCTAGTAAGCTCATACCCAATGCCCAGCCTGTAGGTACTGGAAAGCGGCTGGATCCTGCCTTTCATATCAGCCTTGAGAAAAATGAATGGACTCCATTTCAAGTTTGTAAACACAGCAGAGCATGGTTGCTAAACCTGTTCAGAGCTCAGTTCTCCGGTCCAATGGACTCTGCTTTCAGAAACAATCCCTGGACTCATTTGGAGCTTTGCCTACCCAGCCCAAAGTAACGAGGCAAGACACAAAGTTTTTGGATAGTAAATGAGCCACACTTTATTAAATTCATTATTAAACACATTCAAAAAGGGGGGGGGCAATAGTAGGATGGAAGGCTGATCCGTCTGAGGCTGGCCATGCCCCAGACGGACTCTGTTAGGAGATGGAATAAAATCTGGGGAATATACTGCAGGTCCCAACCACCCGAGGCTCCCGGCTCTGGGCGATTGCTACCTGGGGGCCCTGCCCATTTCCCCCTCTCCCAGCGCCGAGTCAATGAGCCTCCAACACTGTGAGGTGGGCCAGCTTACACCATCCTCCTGTGTCAATTAACTCCTGAACGTACCTGACTTCAGCCACTACCCGTCAGTGTGACCAGTGCAAAGAAACATCACACCAGAACTGGAAAACAACCATTAAGAACGATGGTGAGAACTCACCTGCTCCATTCCAGGTCAATTAGGAGCAAGTCAAAGATTCCCACCTGGCTCCAAAGCAACCAGTAAGTACCCGTCCTTAATACAGGGTGGGGGGGTGGGGGTGGGGAGACTGTTAAGGTTTATACAAAATGGATTTAGAATTGTCACATTGCAATGGATGATGCAATCGTGGATGATGCAAGACAGAGCAGTTTGGACATGCTCAGTTATCAAATTGCTGAGCAATGGTTGCATCAGCCACATGTATAAAAGTGAGAGAGTTTGTCCTGTATTGTATGGGATGAAGTTGGAAGGAGCAGCACATTACTTTGCCGGTTTGGATCCCGAGAGTTTGGACTATAGGACTGTCTATGAGGTATATGCCTGCCAATTTTGTTTTTGTGCTGGACTTGTATATTTTGTAAATACAGTTTATTTGGTGATGGGAATCACCGGCGGTGTTTGCATCTTTATTTTTAGCACTGCTATCAGGCTCTTAAAAGCCCACACTCTTTTACACAGTTCTCACAGTCTTCCGCTGAACCACTGTGTGAGAGAGACATTCGAGGAAAAAGAGGCAGGCTGACTGCTAGGAGCCTCCTTTTAAGGTGAGCTCCTTCTTGGCCCAAACGGGCCACCGTCCAGCCCCTTCGTTCTTTGCCTCACCTCGGGCGGGTGGGCAAAATGGTAGAGCATTGTCCTCTGACCTGATGGCTGCTGTCCCCTAAGCTCCCCAAGTCCCCATCTTTCCTGGTTGATTTTATTTCAAGTATGGGGAAGGTGCCACACCGCTGTTGTGCAAGACTAGCCCTTGAGGAATTCTCTCCTTGCCATTCATTGTGCAGAAGTTGGATCGTGTTCTGCAACAGGTGGTGGCTCTAGGTTTCGAGTTGCAAAATGTGTGTTGAACTTTAATGCACAGAAGAATTAAATCAGAATTAAGAAAACACGAATGACAACTTTGCCAAAGAAAGCAATTTAGGAAGGCCATATTTAATTAGAAGGGAGGGAGGGAGGGAGGGAGTGAAGGGAACAGAAGAGAAGAAAAGAGAAAAAATACAAAAATTCTAGTGTATATAGAAGAATTAAATCAGAATTAAGAAAACATGAATGACAATTTTGCCAAAGAGAGCAATTTAGGAAGACCATACTTAATTAGAAGGAAGGGAGGGAGGGTTGGAGGGAGGGAAGAGAACGTAAGAAAAGAAAAGAGAAAAATAATACAAAAATTCTAGTGTATATAGTATATATTAATGTTTTCTTTTTAATCCTGATGAGCCCGTCCTAGACATTAACAACAACAATAACAAAACAACAGTCTTGCAATGAATGACTTGCATGGTATTTTCTGAACCCAATGAGAATTCTAGTGTACTGGGAGTTAGCTCAAACCTTTAGCATTACTGTTATCAGTGTGCTTCAAGTTAGAACTCTCTAGAGGCAAAAATTTGATGTACACCTCTTATATGTTCTAACCCCATCGAGAATTCTGTTTCCATTACTGGGCATTCCAAACTGAGCCAATTTACTGAATACTGGCATTTGTCATTTCTGTAACTCCAGATCATGGCATACTGAAAACCAGCATGGGATACTTCCTTGTTTTTTGTTTTTTTGTTTTGTTTGTTGTTTCAAAGTATTACGTTGGTTGGGACAAGACCTGTCAGAGATTGGCATGTGAACTCTTAGGAAATTGTTATTGTTCTTCAGGTCTCCTCAGAAGGTGACAGATCTCAGTATGACAGGTTGGGGAACAGGCAACCTTTTGGATTATGAAGTTTGTTTAAAACCTTCTCCACCCATTCCCATTTGGAACTGGGAATGATTGAGATAGCCTCCATGACATCCCATGATAATAGGTTTTAGCCCTGAAAGCTCAGGGAATTTTCCATTGCTGACCTGGACAGGAAGTATCTGAATAGCAATAAACTTGCTGGAGCATCTCTCATTCAAACTGTTTTTGTTCATTAAATAACAATAACAACAACAACACATGCCCCTCCACACTTGCATCTTGGATAACTTGAAAGAATGTCTACCCTATATGCTTCATTCAGAGTAGATACTGAAGCAAATAAGTTATAACATTTAGGAAGCAACATGGTGCATGCAGATTAAAGAATCTGAAAGGACCCAAATTGTACAGAACAAATCTTTGGAGCTTCAAAGCAAGAAGAAAAGAAAAACAATATAAATCGCAAGACCACCATCCTGGACAGCTCTTCTGAAATTTGACTCTTTGCTGTAATGGACATTTTATTTTGAGTAAATGATACAATTCCTATTAGACCACAGATACTTGAGATAAAAATCTAGCATATTTGTTTTAACAGTCAATTGTTATTCTTTGTCAGTAGATTTACCAGAAAGTGACCCTTTCCAGTTGAAGTAAATCATTCTTGTACCAAATACAAGGTCAAAGATACAGTTTAAACAAACAAATGAAGCCTTAGGGCTGATGTACTTTATCACTGGGATGGTCTCTAAGGATAAAAAGAAAATATAAAGAGGAATTGGAGGGTGAAGATCAGACCAGCTGAAATATTAACTAAATGGTATATCTGTCCTGTGCATTTTGACTTGGGTTCACATATGCTGCTGACAAACTAACAACAGATCAACGTCACCAAGATGAATAGTGACTATCTAAAGATGGTGAAGGCTAAAATCCTAATCCCTTTTACTTAGAAATTAAGTACTGAACTACAGTGGTACCTTGTATAAAGGAATTAATTCATTCCAAATGAAATTATGTTAAGCAAATTTTCCTTTGTACAAATTTCCCATAGGAATGCATTGAAAACGGAGTAATCCCATTTTTATGTTGTACGGATTTGCCATATAGGCGATTCTGTTAAGCAAATTTCCCCTATCTCCGGAATATTTTATGTTGTACAAATTTTATGTTATACAAACTGTTTGTTATACAAGGGTCCGCTGTAATAGTAAGAGTCTCAAAACATTCCTTGGTATATGAATGAGTCAAAAAAATTTCCTTATTTTTCAGGAAGAGGATTCAAAGAACAAAATTCAAACAAGATTCAAGCCAAGTCCAAAGGAGTATGGAATCTCTAGGCATCATTGGGTTAAAATTCCCCAAATCCCTAAATGTCAGCAATGTTAATTAATTATGCTGGTGGGAGCTATAGTCCAAAATGTTTGCAAGATCACAAGTTTCTCATCCACCTCTAATGTGAATCGTTGCATTATCTTGCTCTGTTATGAATTATGATGTACAATATTAAGATTTGAGGCCTCTGATTCTAGAGCTTGCAGAAAATAGCCTATCCAGTGTTTTTTTTAATGTTAGGTCTATTTTGCTCAGAATCAGGCTAAGTACATGTTAGAAATGATCTCTTCCAGACATTTGGGCATACATAAAATCCTTCATGGGTCTGGGCCATCTCAGAAAGGTTTCATAGCTCATGGAAAGGGATGGAAGGTTGACTGCGGTTCCCTGAAGAAGGGAATGGTAAACCATCTTTGATTACTTTAGATTACTTTACTTTTGATTACTTTAGATTTGATTACTTTGATTACTTTAGAATTAGGAAGTGAATTATTCTTTTCATAGCTGAAGGCTATGAAGAGGGGAAAAGAATCAGTAAAAATGGCCTTTTATCTTCCAGGTTTTGCTTCCTTTGAGCAGAGATAACACTCCTGAAAAATCTGAATGCAAGCCAAAATGCCCATGGAGAGAACCCTATCAAACCTGGAGGTAAATTTGCATATAAAGAAAGATGTGATGGGGTGCGGTATGGTAAGGTGGGACAGGAAGAAGAGATTGATATCTGTGACTGGGATTCTTTGTTTCCTTAACAGTTGTGGTAAACTTTGGCGAATGACCAGAAGCCTATTATGTTGGTTGACTCTGTCTCAGCCCTAAAAGGAAACCATCAAACGATGACATCAGAACAGTCAGAAGAACATTTTATTGGATGGCTGCAGAAACCATTCCACTGGCAACATTTAATGAGCTCTCTGTTACGCATTATCCAATCTTAAGGTACACTTGTTATACAAGACACCACAGAGCTCATGCGCTTCTAAACTACCCAAAGAGAAGTTTGTTTGTTTGTGTGTGTGTGTGTGTGTGTGTGTGTGTGTGTCTGTCTGTCTGTCTGTCTGTCTCTCTCTGTGTGTGTGTGTGTGTGTGTGTGTGTGTGTGTGTGTGAGAGAGAGAGAGAGAGAGAGAGAGAGAGAGAGAGAGAGAGAGCTCTAGGTAAATTTAAATGTAAAAAAAAATACATAAAGATTGGGTCTTAATTTTTTTATTTGCCATATGAGAGATCCAGAAATGGGAAAAGCCAGGTATAGTGACTTGGTTTTTGCTTCAGTCAGGAACTGCCAGCAATACAAATGGAAAGATAAATAATCTGTCCAGAATAAAACAATCCTTTCTAAGAATTTAAGGTTACAATTAAATGCGGTCATGATTTATTTAATAAAGCATGTGTGCCTGAAGAGGCGCAATGGAAGAGATGCAAGCATGGAAAACATGTGCAGGGGGCTCTATATGAGAGGGTAGCATAAAATCTTTTTACAGTGGACCTTCGTATAACAAACGGTTTGTATAACATAAAATCTTTACAACATAAAAAATTCCAGAGGTAGGGGAAATTTGCTTAACAGAATCATCTATGGGGCAAATTTGTACAACATAAAAATGGTCGTGATTAGGGATTACTCCATTTTCAATGCATTCTTATGGGAAATTTTTATAAAGGAAAATTTGCTTAACACAATTTCATTTGGCATGAATTAATTACTTTATACAAGGTACCACTGTATTTCCAACGTACCGTTCATGTAGCCTGGCTTATGGGTGAGTTATTTATTCCTCAAAGTGGAAAAGAATTGATGGTTGAAGTTAAACTCTAGAAAGCAAGAAATCCAGAAAGAAATCAAAATTCATATTCTTGCTCACAACATAGGCACATTGACACATCCCTTCACTTCTATCACAAGTAAAATTCAGTCGATTCGTTTAAACAGAATTTGAATGGCTGGCTGTCAGAGATGCTTTAGCTGTATATTTCGTTTTTTGGCAGGGAGTCCAACTCAATGAGTCTTGGGATCCTTTCCAGTTCTACAAGTCTATGGCTGATGCACTAGAGAAGCTCCATTGAATCAGCGGGAATGAACTCCTCTATGAGTTTCACTGATTAAAATGTCCCTATTCTAGTTGTAACTCACGTTGCCATATAGTAAGTTCTAGTAAGAGTAGGCCCACTTGAATCAGTAGAATTTACAGAGATGTTGACTCATCAAACCCACATTGATTCAATGGGACTACTCTAATGCAAATTGCTATGCTAAGCAACATGATTTTGGCCACAGTATAGGCTCTCTTCCAGAATAAGGAAACATATTTAATGGTGCAGTAGTATGTAGGAGTTTTATTTTTCAATCTTGTATGCTTGTGGTTTGAGCAACTAGGAGGGATTTTTCTGGGTTGCAGTGACTGTCAAATCTATCCAGGACTAACTGTTCCCTTCCTCTTCTAAATACAAAAACAGCCCTGTTTGTCCACTAAATCTTCTCTTTCCCTCTCTTTAATCTGTTGGAAGCAGTCTTGTTTTAGTTTGTTTGTTTGTTTGTTTGTTCTGTTAACAACATCTGTAAGTAAAGAAGTGATTTTATTCTTTCTCTTACAAATGTTTCAGAGTGAGTTATTGAGACTTCAAGTGCCAGTTAAGGAGAATGGGGTGCACTCCAGCTATTCTCCTCTGTTTTTTCTACTGCGTACCACAAGGATTTTTATCAGAAATTCAAAAAGCATTTAGAACAGCTCTTAGACTTCAGTAAGGAGGATTTCCACATGCTACTACTTTTTGTTGATTGTTTTTCTTTAAAGAAATATATCACACATATACTATTATGAAGAAGTGGGAGGATGTATGTATTTTAAAAAGAAACTGACATTTATGAATATTGTATTGTAAGTAAGAGAAAACTACTCAGGACTAGCTGATGGTCTTTGCCAGGTGTTTTCAACTGTGCAGGCTGAGATTTATCCTCTACATTCACTTCTTGGCTTTGCTGATTTTATTTCACTGGATAGGAAGAAAAAAATAAAACAGATCCTGAGTTATTATTTTCCCAAGAGGCAGCTGTCTGGTCTTGCCATAATAGCTATTTGTCTGAATGACAGTGAACAGAACCTAGCGCAAACTGATAAATGGTTTAAAATGTAAAACACGATTTGTCTAAGCAGTGATCAAGAACAGGGAACAATCTGTGGCTGCCTATTTACAATTTGCTCCAGGTAGCAACACAGTGAAAAAGAAAAAGAGAACCCTGCGTCTGTGGAACCGAAACGTGAATCATCTCAGGGTGTTTTTATAAATCTGCCTCTAAATAATTTCTGACAGCACAAACCTGCTGCCTTCATCAACATCCTTCAGGTACTGGGTTGTATACATATCTTAAATCAGAAATAAGGAATGGAAGTGGCCAAAACAGAAATATGTCTCCCAGAAAAACTGTATATGCTTTTGAATAAGCTTGGCAACAGAACACCAATATGTTCTGCCACTTTCTGCCCCTTGGTGCCAAATGCAGGTGGGATTTTATTGAGAATCCAAACTTGTATTTTTAACTCCATTTCTTTTATTTTTAGGAAAGCAGCCTGTCTTTAAGTTTTGAAATTTTGAAGAAATGTTTAATAAATGACATTCTCGGCTGGATTGTTGTTGTGTTAACTTTTGAGTATTGGTTGAGCATTAAGTGAACATTTCCAGCCTCGAGACTTTCTGCACTTAAAGACAAAAGTCCCTGGTTCTCTTAAAAGAACATGCTTGTTCCACTTGAGAAGCTCTTGGTGGTACTGGTGATTTAGTGCTAGTTGAAAACTTCTAATTGGAAACTTCATCTGCTTCTCTGTAAAGGAATGAGTACCATTCTCGTTTAAGAATCTTCAAGAAATCCTGCAGAAATCAATATTCTCCTAATCTCCTCTGATGGGTTGTGGTGCTAAATGAAGGTTTTTCCAGTTGTAAAGCTCTTGTGATATTCTGCACCCACTACAAAATAAAACTTTTTTTTAAAAAAAATCATACCTTTTAAGAGGAGCTTTAAAAATGTAGAAAGTAGAAAGTCATCAGTGAAGAAATTGGAACTTGAAGAACAAATGTGCCAAATGAAAAATATATAAAGTTAGAACCAGTTTCCACAAACTGGATGCATCAATAGAATGTATGTATAACATCAACTGGCAGATCTGCCTTCTGAAAAGACGACATAAGGAAGTGTTTTTCACTTTCTTTGATATGGAAAGCAATTGGAAAAGTTATTTTTTGCTATGTTTACTGGGAATTCTGGAAACCAGAGTCCAAAAATATAACTTTGCCCAGTTCTGATAAACACATTACATTAGTGATAAATGGAGCCATCCAAATTTATCTCCAAATCCAGTCCAAAACGTAGAATAATTACGCTCATTTTAGAACATATTGTATACTGTATATTATCTTTACTCAGATTGAATGAGGGATATTTGAGGATTGTTTTTGGTTAATAGTCGTATAAAATGCCCAATTGAAACATCTTTGTCTGATGCACAAACTAGAATTTAGCTATCTAAGAAGTTAGATCATTCTGACATATCATTTTAGACAGATCAAAGCTTAGATTTAAATAATATTTTGACAGAAAACAAAGACCTGAATATGTATGCTCAAATCATTTTTACTACAGTAATACCTTGGTTTAAGAATAACTTGGTTTAAAAGTGTTTTGCAAGACAAGCAAACATTTCTTCTAAAATTTGCTTTGATCAACAAGCAATGTCTTGCTTTACAAGCACCGGAGCAGGTCACATGTGTGCAAGTGGGCCAATGGTGGCTCTTTTTCTCCCTCGCTTCTGGGTTGTGGGTGAATGTATGGAACATTCCATCTCACGCAAGCCTCAAAAGCAAGGGGAGGAAAAAGGAACGGAGGTCTCCCTTGCACCAGCTAGGAATGTTTTCAAAGGGGAGTGCAGGTTAGGGTTTTATTTTTCTTTATACAGTATTTATATTTTTCTTTAATTTGTTTTCAACATGCTTTCTTATTTTTCAAACCATTTCTATTCAGAGGGTAGCTAGTCAAGTGTGTATATGGCTACAAATTGCACTTTATTATTGCCACATTAAAAATACAGAGTAAAGTCTAGTTGTTTGTCCCAAGCAGAGCAGATTCTGCAGCCAGGTACCTAAACCATGGTGTGCATGTGGAATTCTAGCCAACATCTTTAGTGAGTTTTGGCATTTTGTGTGGACAGTATGTGTTCTATGGGGCCCCAGAAGGATTCATCTGAATTTCCATTATTTCTTATGGGGAAATTTGCTTTGATATAAGAGTGTTTTGGTTTACAAGCATGTTTCTGGAATAAATTATGCTCATAAACCAAGGTATTACTGTATAGTTTTTTTTAAAATATCATGCAGAATGGAACCAAGAATAAAAACATGAGTGATTCACATAGATTAGATGCAGATAGATTAATCTGTCCTACAATGTGTTTGTACTCAAAGTGTGCACAACCCACCAATAGGACACTAAATGTACAGTCACAGCAATGCAGTGCCTTCACTGCATGCATTGTCACTATTTGGGAATATTCCATATACAGTACAGATGGACAGATCCCTCCTTTATTTCATAAAGTATCTTCATCATGGCTTATCCATGCAGGGATATTGTCTTTGGTTGCTTTGGGCTTGTTCTGGTAACATTTTTAAAAGTCCAGGTTTGAATATGTTATCCTAGTATTGGCATTCACACATTGTATGTGTGTGTGTTAGGAGGGTATCTATTCACGGATGTACTCAGAGGTACTATGCCCTCATGGTACCACCTGTCCACGTACATCTAGAATTGTTCCTGGATGTCTCACCCCCCAAAAGAGATACAATCACCCCCCGCCGATCGCGGGGGTTAGGGACCCACCCCACCTGTGATGCATGAAAATCCGCTATATGCGGAAGCGGGTGGTGTGCGGCCTGGGGGTGGGGGTGGGGCGATCGTGCGTCTGTCCGAGGCTTCTCGGAGGAGTGCGGGGGTGGCACAGAGCAACTGATCGCCCCCTGCCCGGCTCCGAGGTACAGGTACTGCGATATCCAAAGGATCGCAGGATCCAAAGAAAACATACCCAAAGCATACGCATCCATAACGTACATGGACAAACTTGGAACAACATAGTACTAAGGTCTACACCTTAGTACTTAGTACTATGTCTGTTGGTTGCATCAACAGAAGCATAGTATCTAGATCAAGGGAAGTGATAGTACCACTCTATTCTGCTCTTGTCAGACCTCACCTGGAGTACTGTGTCCAGCTCTGTGCACCTCAATTTAAAAAGGATGCTGACAACCTTGACCAGGTCCAGAGGAAGGTGACCAAGATGATTGAGGGACTGGAAGAAATGTGTTACGAGGAGTGGGTTAGGGAGCTGGGAACGTTTAGCCTTACAAAAAGAAGGCTGAGAGGGGATATGATAGCTATGTTTAAATACTTGAAAGGATGTCACATTGAAGAGAGGACTGGTTTGTTTTCCATGGCTTGAGACTAGGACAGTGGTGGTGAACCTTTGGCACCTAGATTTTTTGGACCACAACTCCCACAGTCCTTTCTCATTGGCAATACAGGTTAGGAATTCTGAGAGTCGTGGTCCAAAACATCTGGAAACAGGAAAAGAGATTCAATTTAAATATTAGGAAGAACTTCATGGTGGTTAGAGCTGTTTGGAACTGGAATATGCTGCATCAGAGGGTGGTGGAATCTCCTTCTTTGAAGGTTTTTAAGTAGAGGCTGGATGGCCATATGTCGGGAGCACTGTGATGGGGGTACCTGCATGGCAGGGGGTTGGACTAGATGGCCCTTGAGAGAATGCAGTACCATCCATATCAATGGTATCAACTTTATTAAAAGTATATAACCATATTATGACAGACAGGGATTAGTTATGTTCAAGGAAAAAAATAAACTACTAGCAGAGATTAGCAACGTTGTGGAAGAATAAATGCACTTAGTGATTATGGGGCTAGGAGACAAATGAACAAGGCAATAGAACTTAGTACAAAACTTATATGACATATGTACACATGACAAAGAGTAATATACAATAACAATATACAAAGCACAGCATGTAGAGAAAATACAACAGAGCGTGGGGAAAGCTGACTCTCACCTTAGGCAGTCCCAATTTACATTGGTTTGCCTGCTCCTTTTATACAAACAGCTACCTGCTGTAGCCCAATCAGATCCTTGATGAAGTGAGGTGATCAAACTATTCCACCCAGCACTAATCATCTTGACCTTTCAGGCTTATTATTCCTTGCACCTGTGTCCTAGAACTAATACACATCTTGTCTAGCTCATGACATGGCACAATTTATAGAATCCATTTTGTAATCTGTTAAATATATATTACAGACATTTTGTCAAAACTACAATCCTTGACAGACTTACTGAGAGCTGAGGAGTTCAAATACCTTGGTTCTACTATCACAGCCAATGAGAGGCTGAATCATGAATATGACATCAAAGATCAACAATCAGCAACCATTTAAAGTCAGCAGTCTATTACATCATTTTATGACCTATTGCGCTCTATGGCATGGAATGCTGGCCGGCGACTAAACATGCCAAATGCCGTGTTTGTGTCATGGAGACACTGATGCTGTGGTGGACATCTGGACCCACGTGAAACTATCATGTGTGCAATGATCTAAATACAGCATCATACCAACTGCCGAGAAGATGCATGAAACTTGACTTGCATGCCAACAAGGAAACTCTGTCCAAAAAGCATCTCACCCTGTAGGTCAACTGATCACAACCAAGTGGACGACCAAAACAGCACTGGATGGACACTCTTGACAACTACATGAAGTTGTCTTGGATTCACTGAGATGAAGCCTGTGACCATGCAAAGTAGAGGACAAAAATTAAGTGGTTACTTCACATCCGTTTTGTCTCTGTTAGTGTTGCGCTTAAGAGCGGTACCAAAAAAGTTACTTCACGTCCATTGTGGAATTACTGAAATTTGTCTTGACCACGCCCCCGGAACAGGTGCTAAGCGTGACAGTACTGTACCTGGTGTTTGGGTAGGGTTTTCCCTTGTCACACTTTGTTCCCGCTTTCTGTTTTGAAACAAGGTAACATGTAGTAATGACTGTCACACACACACAAAAAACATTTGTTTCTCTCAGAAAACTGTGTCTGTTTTTTTAACTGTTCAGAAGCAAAATGTCGAAAAAGAATTCTTAAGACCCCCCCCCCCCGGGGGGGGGGGGGGGGGGGGGGGGCAAATTGGGGGTTTGTCACGGTAACACTTGTCACGAGACAAGTTATCATGACCATGGGAACACTGAAACAGGGACAAAACCACATGTCACGGTACAAAACTAGTCACGGAACAAAGAAGGACGTGAAGTAACTACCTTAGAATGGCAGATCCTGACTCCAAGTGGAACAGATGCCAAGGAGGAGGAGGAAAGTTGAACAAATGCTCATTTTGGTTGGGCTTCTAGTTGCACTTCTTAATGAGAAAGGAATTTGTGGTGGAAATTTATGAGTATGTATTTTGTATTTATGTGTGCTTTCTTATTATAGAGTGTTATCTCATGAGCAACTGGATTTGATAACGTGGATTAGCCCAACAGGCATTCTGATTATTTAAAAAGAATCAAACTATTTGGATACTGAGGACGACAGGCAATGCAATTGCTGCCTGAACAAATGAATCAATATTCCACTACATCTAATTAAGGTTCGGTGATTTATATTAGAATCTAAAGGAAATTGGTGGCAGTAAAATTACGCAAGCCAGCTCATTGGTACTAGGGAGGGGTGACAAGCTTTACCTGGTTCATTTTGCAAGAAAGAAGTTTCCAAAATTAAATCCTTTTTCATAAACATGATAGAACCTGAACCTGAGATCTGAGAAACTCAAACATGGGAGAAAACAGAATTGATGTTTCCAGGCAGAAGACTTTAAATTGAACTGGATCATTGCCCTATATGTAATCATGTTTCTGATGAATTAGGGACAGCCACTTTTTGCTCTGTCAGGCTCCTCAGATTTAACAGATAGCTGGTAGTTGGGCACAACATAATTCTTACCTATGTTGAGTGTATTAGGTGCAAATACTGAATGTGACCAGCACAGAAGTTTGGAAATTTCTTCCAGCTGAAAAAATCTCTTACAAACATTGCAAATACAGTGGTAGCCTGACTTAGGAGCAGCTTGACTTAAGAGTAATTAGGCTTAAAAGCGGAAAACTGTTGGCGTTTTACCTGCTGCCTTACAAATTTTAGATATGGTGTGCTCGACTTACAGCTATTTTTTTTCATTTTTTTGATTTTTGTAACTTATTTTTTCAATTTTTTAGATAGGTACCCCGACTTAAGAGTAGTTCGACTTAAGAGCATGCATTCGGAACGGATTAAATTCGTAAGTTGAGGCACCACTGTATATTCATAAACAAGATGTAAAGAACTTTATGTTGGGTTTTTTGATTGTTTGTTTTTCTTTTTGGAAAATTTTGCAACCTTGCATGTTGCCTCTCTTGGGTTCCGCACACTGGGAGGGACCTTTCTGGGCTGGAGTGACTGTCAATGTATCTAGGACTAAACAGTTGTTCATTGTTGCCTCTCTACCTTGCTTTCCACCTCTTTGTAGTCTGTTGGAAGCAGTCAGCGAGTCTGTTGAGGCCAGTTATCACAAAGCACTCAGGTTTGTCAGTCTGCTGTTTTATCTATTCAACTTTAAGTAAATGAAACCTTTTTATTGTTTGCTTCACGAATGTTTCAGAGTGAATTATTGAGACTCTTAACGTCCAGTTGATGCGAAAAGGGGTGGACTAATCTGGGGGCCTGTGAAGCTATTCTGCTCTGCAAATCTGCTGCACAGCTAAAGGAATTTAACCAAAACTTTAAAACTCTGTACCAGTTTTAAAGAAAAAGTGGGAAGAACTAAAAAAGACGTATTTGTCCCTTCCTAATTGCAGTGAGATAGGGCTCTAGCTTCCACTTCAGAGTTTGCTGGACTACAATTTCTGGCAGGCTGAGGGGTTTGAGGAGTTGTTTGTATCCTGAAAAAGTAACACTTCCAGGCTCCGCTACATAGACATGTCAGAGTGATAGATAATGTTTAGTTCACAGTAAATAAAGAATATTTCCCAAGGCTAAACCTTGCTGCGGGAGCACTTGACTTTCTCGAACATGGGATTTTGTTTTGAAATCAAGTTTACAGTGCCAGCAGCGAAAACTAACAATGTAGCAATTCAACTTTAATTAAGAGAAAAGGAAACATGCTAATTATGGCCTTTCTTCAGTATATTAAAGGCCGTCAACACTGGTCTGGTGTATTGGCATAAGACAGGGTTGCAAAACAATGGAGCGGAGCCTCTAACATACTGCAGAAACTAAGGCAGGCTATAAAAATTCAAACATTTCTCAGGAATATCTTGCTCGGAGAGTCTCATTTTATTGATTTTGCCTCTCCTGGAACCTGATATGAATAGCTTTTAAACAATAATTGACATAGAATTCTAAATTCATGTCCAGGATGGATTTGATGTAAAGTCTTGATTTGTACCCCAGACTGAATCACTAGGCAGAAATATGAGTGTTTACAACTATATCAGGTAGTGATTCAAAAAGCATTTAAAGAGGAAGAGCCCAAATGTAATATTTTAAAATTATTGTGATTTTTATTGACTTTCCATGCCACTTTAAACACCTGAAGTTATCTAGTTCTATAACTGTTAAAAGTATATAATCCTATTATGCATATAGGGATATGTTATGTTGAAGGAGATATATAAACCACTAGCAGAGATTAGCAGCGTTGTGGAAGAATAAATGCATTTAGTGTTTAAGGAGCTAGGAGAGAAATGAACAAGGCAATAGAAATTAGAAGAGAACTTATATTACATATGTACACATGACAAAGAGCAACATACAATTACAATATACAAAGCACAGCATAACAGAGAATGGGGAAAGCTGCCTCTCACCTTAGGCGGTCCCAATTTATACTGGTTTGCTTGATATCTATATACACAAAGCAATATAGTGTAAGTCGAAATCACACACTACATGGGATGAGGTGATTTAGCTATACCACCTGTGTCTAATCATCCTGACCTTCCAGTACTGATGATTCTTTGGACCTGTGTCCTAGACCTAATACACATTCTTGTCTAGCCTACGACATAGCATTTTGCACAGGATCCATTTTGGAATATGTTAAATATATATTACAGACATTTTGTCAAAACAAAAATCCTTGACAAAACAGTCTGAGTGAGAATCTGAAAATGGGATGCATGACAGTTACAAATACATGTTTGCAAATGGTTTAGGAACTCACAGTTACACTTCAATAGTTTAGAGCAGTGATGGTGAACCTATGGCACGGGTGCCAAAGGTAGCACTTGGAGCCCTTTCTGTGGGCACCTGACATCGCCCCTTCATAGCCACTTGTATACAGGTTGAATTACTGAATTGGCACTTTGCAAAAAAAAAAATAGTGGGTTTTGAATTGCAGTTTGGGCACTCGGTCTCTAAAAGGTTAGCCATCACTGATTTAGAGTTTTCTGGCAGTTTCAGTTCTACTCTGTTGACTTTATCATGGCTGTGAACAATTTCCCCTATCCTGAATTTCCCTAACATGGGTTTTAGCAAATATCTGTGTCATCTGTGAAGAGATATTGTTTCAAGACTCTTTTTTTTTTTTTGCAATTCCAAGCTACTGTTAGCAGTTTTTGAAAGTATTAATTAACACAACACCTGCCATTTGCAAGAAACTTGTCTGTCCTTTAAGAAACTTTGCTCTTGATGCAGAAAGTGCAGTTGTATCCGGACCTGCCAGTTCAAGGGAAAGCATTTTTATTAACTATCAGATATTCGGGAAATTATTGACTTGTCTACTTTTAAGCTGCTTAGATAGATCAGACTGAAGGTTTTCCATGCAAGTTGACATTACAGGGTCTGAGCGTTTATGAAGTCTATGTTGTATCAATACAGTCTATGTTGTATCAATTAAAAAACGTCTGGAACAGGAAGGTAAAAACCTTCCTGTTCCAGAAGTTTTTTAATTGATACAACATAGACTGTGGGTCCTCCGATGGTAATTTTAGTGTAATGATTTTAGTTTAAGGTTTTTATTATTGTTTTAATTATTTATTGAAATTTGGTGTTTTAACTGTTTTAATTCTTTGATTGTAAGCTACCCAGAGACTTTTGGGTAGTGGGTGGCATATAAGTTGTAAAAATAAATAAATTAATTAATAAAATATATGAGTGAGATCTTCTTCCTATGGGCTAATATATTAGTTTGACCTTCAACCTTCCATTTTTGGTATATGAAATTAGGTATTTATTTTTTTCCCTGAATGCTTAAGCAAATTAGTCAAAGTAGATTTTCATGTTGAAACTTTTGGCCACCTCCCACCTGATAGTTAACAGACATAAATAAGCACATTCACACCCTACAATCCTTTCCTTTCCCTGTTCAGATTTCTGATTGCGAATAGAAATGAATAATCATAATAACATGGGTTGCTTAATTGTACAGGTCCCTGTAAGTGCTCCTCAGCATTCTATTGCCACAGTCATAGTCTCTGTGATCATTATAACAACAAAATCAAAGGCATTATCATCATTCTTAGATGAAGTGTCAATATGGCAGGGATGGAGTGGGGATGAACCATCCACAAATCTTCTACTGGGGGCTCCATGAAAATTCCCAAATCACTTAGTGAAACATTCGCGGTCAGAATTGTACAGCGTATTTCTTGGAAATGGTATTCAGACAGCAATAAAGCTTTGTTTGGTTTGGCTGAATGGATTTAGAGTCAAGAACAAGTAAACAAATGAAGACGGTTCAAAGACTTGAGAAGGGACTCTGATAGGAAAATTCAGCATGGAAGGAAACTTCCCAGAGGCTTTGCAAGTCTTCTCCCGCTTGGTGCCTTTGGGCGCTTTTACACGGCCCCTAAAATCTGAGGCATAAGGCTCCCAGATGCAGAGCTTAAAATTGTTTTCCCACCAGCTGCGGACTTTAAAAAAATTAAATACAACCACGCCCACCTAAGCGCGCCCCAGTGCATTTTTAAAGTACCTGGTCTCCGGAGGTAAAAAAAATTCTGATGCAGATTGTAAAGCAGTGAGTGCCAGGCTGCCTCGCCTTCTGTTTGGTTTTTTTGCCCCCCGGCCCTTTAAGAAACTGGAATGCTTCTGGGGCTGCTCCCCATGGCAGAGCGGAGGTGAGCCTGTACTCTTTTCTCCCTTTTTCTCCCTCCCCTCACCACAGACAGGAGCAATGGCATGCGGAGGGGTGGGAACACAGCAAGAGGAGCAAACCCCCAAGATCTCTGGTCCGAATTTAAGTTGCCAGTGGATCTTAGGGGTCGTGTAAAAGCGTCCTTTGATGTGTTGGGCTGCAGCTCCCATTAGCCAGCAGGGCTGTGTGGTTAGAGATGATGGAAGTTGTAGTCCAGAACTATTGGAAGGTATCCAGTGTAGAAAAAAAGGGTAGGGAAACCCTAGATAGGGAAACCTATCTATCTATCTATCTATCTATCTATCTATCTATCTATCTATCTA